>BNST01000932.1:0-142500 GCA_019650275.1 Xylocarpus granatum
TTTTTTTTTTTTTTTTCTTTTTTTTTTTGTTTTTCTATTTTTTGATTTTTTGTTATTTTTTTTTCTTTTTTCTGGCCCTTTTTTTTTTTTTTTTTTTTTTATTTTTTATTTTCTTCGTTTTCTTTTTTTCTTTTTTTTTTTTCAACTTCCTGAAGAGCTCCCTTTTCGGAGTGGAGGAGCTCGATAACTTACAGAGATTCGGGGATTGAAGATCCTTTTTCTTCTTCTTCGCGAAGAAGTTGCCCCAAGTGGGAGTCCTACACAGTTTTTCAGAAGTATGATGCCAAGAGTAATGATGTGTCTTCAGGCCGGGTAGTTTTAACAAAGCGACACAAAAGCTCCATGAAACAGGTTATTGACTCACTTAAAAGAATAGTATTTTAATAAAAAGAAATTTTTTGTATTCTATTATGCTAAATAAGCTGAAAAAATATTCTCATATACGAGCATTATTTTCAGAGTCCCGACTAAGGTCTATTCCCAAAGTCATCCAAGATGCGATCTCAGAGAGGGGAAAAAGTTGTGCACAAGTTTGCGACGGTAAACAAAAGCAAAATCCAGCAGGGGTGGGACGTCCGCCATAAATCCCTATCACGAATTAGAAGCTGCATATGTAGCACAAATTATGCTTGAACATGGGAAGCTCTAAATTGGAATTACAAGAAATTTCAACGTAGGCTATTAGCTCACGTCGAGAATGTTGACCCTGGCTGGTCCTGCTCACATTGCGCAGCAGTGTTTCAACAATTTCAGGTTCTTCTGCAGCGATTTACATAGAGAATGATGCCCTTATGAGCAAGGAAGAAGACCTGAAAATAGTATATGCTAGAATTTGAGGGACTTTTGGCACCAAAAAAGTTACTTCTTGTTCGCCAGAAGATCGAGGTAACTTCCTCTAGATTTTTTTCTTTTTTGACCTTACTATAGAAATTGAAACACAATTAATAATGCAGTGGAAATCCTGTCTTTAATTTTAAAAAGAAGGTAAACTAAACCATGCAGTCATTAATTACAAAAATTTCAAGGGTACGGATTCAGCAAAAAGCCTGTGCTTGAATCTTGATAAAACTTGAGGGGAACATAATTGACGGTCGGATATTTCTTAATTAATCTTCATGCAGTATTTTTTAACCATTTGTGTTTCGTTACTTTAATTTTATTGTTCGTTTACGTGTTTATACTTTTTAGATTCGGTAGATGACCAAAAAATAAGGTGAAGGAAAGTTTTACCTCAAGAATTACATCGGCTGCATTTGTTATGATTAAATTTGGGGAAAGATGGGATCACCCTTCATGATAAATTTTTCCTTTCAAGGCTGATCAGAGAATTAGAAAATAACCCTTGTCAAATCATTAACATCTTTCTTTGGGATGGAAATCGAAGAGGCTCAGTTGAGTTCCCACTCTTCTCCATCTCATGAAGAAGGTCAATTTAATAAAGTTAAGTACATTACATCTTAAAGAAAATGTATAAAAACATATAAAAATTTGTATCGCTTCTTCATGCTCTTTCACGTTCTGTTCGTAATCTTTCCTTTAACACTCCCACGCCAACCCTCAAACAAAATAAATAATAATTATAATGTGAGGCAGGAAGAGGACGAAGCTGAAAGATCTTCGCCGATCGCGGAAATGCATAAGGAAGAAGAGGTTGACGGTGGAGGAAGAGGTGGAGATTCTAATGGGTCTAATAGACCTACAGGTGGTGTCTAGGGTTTTAAGAATGAAGGACATAAGTGAAGAACAGTTGCATCTGTGTGTGAAGGAGAAGATGAGCAAAGTCAGAATTTTGGAAGGGAAACTACAAAGAGATTCCTCACCACTTTTCTTCCCAGCACATTGACCCACCCACACTTAATTTTTTTTATATTGCTTGATGACTAGATTATGAATGTGCAACACTCCGCAAGAATGAATATCCTAGAGCATACACTTTTTGTAAAATATACTACTAGTACAAAAGCAAAAAATAATATAGGAAGGAGGGCCTACAAACCAAAGCAACAACATGTGGGTGAACATGGAATTTTGGAGGATATTGTTCGACGAATCAAAGAAGAGGAAAAAAGATAGTTGGCCTTGGCTAAGTGATGATTTTCGTGAACAAGGAAAGTGGAAAAAACCAGATGATTAAGCACGAGAACATGAAGAGACAGATACAAAAAGGTTGCTTAGTTTGCTTTATTGTTAGCTTTTTTTTTAACATTTGTAATTTAGGGTTTATCTACAAGGATTTGAAGATTTGAATCAAAAGAAGGAGAGGAGAAAGCAAAGCTGCTACGCATGCAGATGCAGTGGAATAAAAAGGTAGCACCATGGCACACTCAAGGAAGATAGAATAGGGAGCAGTCAGATAAGATCCCACTCAGTTTGGGAATTGATAAATTAATTAGTGAATAAAAATTTTTATGATTTATAATAGTAGAGAGCAGTTACATTGCTTTATCGTTCTTGTAGATGGTCTATGGATGACATAAAATACTGACTCAAAATGATGAACGGAACAAGATCAATAGATATTCTCATGTGTAAAAATCAATACCATTCAGTAAGTGATCGGTGGTCGCTTTCATTGATATACTTTTATTCTTGGTCTGATTCCTTTACAGTTGGGGGAGATTAATTTCCATATAATAATATAATGTTGCGGCAGTCATTCTCATTCATATTATATTTAAGCATGAGGAAGAAATTTATCACTTTTGAAGTTGGGGCGCTAATCGATTCACCATTCTATATTTATATGCAATCTTTGATACAGGTTTCCATTGCCAGATCTACAAAATCTGGTCTTTTAGAATCACGAATGCCCCATCTTTGAGAATCTGTTGGCTAGCCAATGGAACAAAATTTCCGTGTAAATCTAGCCCAGGTTCTCATGTGAGTTTATAATATTATTTAATACATTAGTTAATCCTTTTAATATAATAGATTATTAAAAATCATAATAAAAAATACAACCATGATAAGATCACTTGTGTTTTATTCACTAGTCAAATCCATAACTTCCGTGATATAATCTGATTGATTAGTTTTAGTAATTATTAATATTAATTATATTTTCTTTTTTTTTAAAATAATATACTAAAAAAAATAATTTAAAACATAATTTAAATTTTTTAATTATACATCCACGAAATTACGCTTAAAAAAAATTTACTAAGGAATCAAAATAATACATACGACTAATGCACTATATAAAATTAAACGATCCTTCCTTATGTTATCGTTGTTGTGTTGAATATAGTAAGGTTTATCACTTTGATGTCTTTGAGCTCTCTTCAACCTAGTAAGATTTGTTTACTTTGATGGCGCTAAAATATCTTCAACTAATTCAACAAGATCTTCGTTTTTAAATATTCATTAAACTTTCTTAAATTAACGCAAATATTTTTCTTAAAAAATATCATGTTTGTCTCTTAAAGAAGAATATTAAAATATGTTCACAACACTATGGAGAACTAACTTCTAAATTTATCAAAACAAAAATTAATAAACTCATAATTTTCATAAAGTTGTTTCTCACTTTAAAGCCTAAAAGAAAACATGAACAATTTAAAAAATAAAAACAAGAAACAAGGAAGAACAAAATCATGACAAGGCTCTCTCAAAGGTCTGCCAATGCACACTCTAATTCAATGAGTAATCCATACATACATACATACATATTAAACCATTATTCATGTCTTCAATATAAACCAACTTCCCTTGTAATTGCAGATAACATGTTTCAAAAATTGTGATATAGGTGCAGGTAATCACCATTATTAAAAATATTACATTCAATCATATTAAATTTTGATAATTTTTTTAAAAAATATATCGATGAATAAATCTTTTAAATTTTTTTTTCTATTTTTAATATGTTGGTATCAATATTTACTAATACTTTGTACGTAGTATCAATTTTATCTAACTCTGATATCGATAGTAAAACAATAACATTTTGATACATTGAAACAATGTCATTTATGCATTACTTTTTAGCTCTATGTTTTTCATCCCACACTTGACCAATTTTAGTTATAACTGGTTTATTTACTCAAAGCTACCATGAGTCAAAATACCTAAATCTTTCATTTTCAAATAGCAAAGTTGAGGCCAAATTCGATTTTCTCTCCATTTTTTTTATTCAATCAAAGATTACAACCAACAATAATTCACATAATTTGTTGATAGGAAACTCACCTTGGAAAAGTTGTATCAAATTTAGGGATTTGAGTGAAAAAAATAGTGGTTGACATTATGCTTTACACACTCGACTAAGTTGCCTTTGTTTTGCCCGGGAGCTATTAAATGGTCAGGAGTTTGTCTTTTTTAGGTGTGAAGAGGTTTGTATTTCATGTGGGCTTGTTAGGCAGAAGATGAAGTATATGAGGTTCTTGAGAAAGAGATTGAACACTAAGCCTTCTCATGGCCCCATTCACTTTCGTGCTCCAGCTAAGATTCTTTGGCATCACATTAATGGGTATGTTTTCGGGTTCTTTAATTTGTTGGTTATTGCTTGCTTTTGGGTAAAATTATTGCATTTTGATTTGGTATAAAAGTGGCTTTATTGAGATTAGTATTTTTGATATAGTTATGGTTTGAGACAGATGAATTAGTTAAGGTTTTAGAGTGGCATGTGATTTTCAAGTGTTTTAAGATTTCTTTTGTTTATGTCAGGATGCTTGGGACTTTAATCTGAAGCTTTAATTAAAATTTACAAAAAAAATTGTTACATATATATCTGAAGCTTTAATTAAAAATTTATAAAAAAATTATTTACATATATAAAGAGGCTTAATCTTTCATAATTAGATAGCATTGCTAACCATACAAACATAATATAAATTTATTATTATATATTGATAAATAATAATATAATATTTTAAATAATTGTATTTATGATATAATCACAATAAAAAATAAGAGGTTTAACCTTCTACGATATTCAAAGGTTGTGCTTACTATATGATCATAATAAATAGTAAAGATGAAAATGAATAACATATATTTATTTAAAATTTTTTAAAAAATTAATTAGAATAAAAATTAAAGGTATAAATATAATATATTGACTATGAAAAATAGAAATATTATTTTTTTTATAAATATAGTTCTCTCCAGTATTTTACAAAATACACTTAAATAAAATTTGTTGATTTTACTAGGAAAAAAATTGAGAAGCTATAAGATAGAGAGGGATTGAGAAAGATTGAGTTGTAATGGAAAAAATGAAGTGAGAAAACTACTTATTTATAAAAGACGACACTGCATTTTTATCCAATAAGAATCGATGCCCTTTTTGAATTTTGGGCACAGCCTTATACATTCAATTTCAATGTTAGTTTTGCAATGGTAATTGAAGGTTTCAAATGTGCCACACAATTGCAACATTTGGTGCTAGAGTAAGTACCTTAGGTTGTCAAATTTAATGATGAATTAATCATACAAGTCTAGTATATTTTGAAGTAGAAGCTGCACGAGTTCATTTTCTTTTTATTTTATGATCCAGCGATGTGAGTTGAGAAAATAGAGTTTTGTGGGTGTTGATGTGCTCCTCCTTAATCATTAATTTTGACATTTAAAGAGTGTAGAGTTGAGAAAATGTGGCATGTACGTTTGAAAATGAAAAAAATCTTATATAGCAAAGTAGCAACAATCACTAAAGATAAAAAGAAGTTGCTGATATTTGGCTTATGGATTCAGTAGCAATATGGCACATGACCTCTCAAAGAGAATGATTTCATCAATACAAACCTATTTTTGGAGAATTTTTATTCATAGGAAATAATTATGCTTTAAAATTGTTGTTATTGAAATTGTCAAAATTAAAATGCACGACAATATGACTCATATCATTTAGTAAATACGATATGTGAAAGGCGTCAAGAAGAATTTATTGTCTTTAGAGCAACTGGATAAGATAAGGTGTAAAATTCATATTCAAAATAGGAACATGAAGATAGCAAATGGCATACTCATGGTCATGAAGGTAGAAAAATATTAGCAAACTTATACTATAAGAAGAAATACTTTAAGAAGTAGAAGTATTAGTTTATCAACAAATTTCAGAGAAGAATTAATAACAATATAAGATCAAAAGCTTGGACATATGTTATAACGAAATTTAAAGATTCTCTAAGAACAAAAATTGCTTTATGGTCTTAAAATAGTATCATTACCATTTTGTAAGCAGTGTGTTGTTAGTAAATAACATAAATTAAAGTTTATAACATCTAGCTCTAGAAGTAAAGGGATTCTAAGAGTTAATTTATTCAAATATTTGGCAAGTACATGTATGTCTCTGGGAGGAGCAAAGTATTTTGTGTATTTTTATTGATGATTATTCTAAAAGATATTGGGTATATCCAATCAAAAGAAAGATAAATGTATTTGTAATCTTTAAAGTTTTAAAAACGCAAGTAGAATTAGAATATAAAAAGAAATCAAATGTCTCAAGACAAATAATATAAAAAGTTCGCCAATGAAATATTCGATCTCCTCAATAGAATGGAGTGATAGAGCAAATGAACAGAACTTTATTATAAAGGACAAGAGCAATGTTAAGCACTGCAAAGTTAATCAAGTCATTTTTGTCAATACTACATGTAATTTGATAAACTGGTCACTAGCAACGATAATTGAGTTAAAGACATCGATGGAGTTGTGGACTAGTATGCCAGTTAACTACTTTGAACCTTTATATATATGACGTATAATTCTTAAGAAACAACAAAACTATCCAAAATACAAGAAATACATATTCTTAAGATATGCTAATATAGTAAAAGGGCATTGCTTCTAAAACTCCACTTCCCACGAACTAGTCATCAATAGGACTATTATATTTATAAAAGATAAGTTACAAAGGAAAAGTAATGATAACATTAAAGAGGAAAAAACATAGACTAAATAATTCAGATAGAAGAAAAATGAAAACATGAAAATACTTCTGAAAGCAATACCAAAGCATGAAAAAGATCCGTTGAGTCTACAATTACAAAAGTTTGACAAAATTTATAAGGAAAAAACACTATCTTGACAATCAGAATACATTATGATGGGCAATATTACATACAATCTTCTAATAGAGGATGGAGAGAGCTATTAACCTTTTAATAAACAACAAGTAGCTTAGATACATCTTTGTGGATGACAGTAATGCAAGAAGAAATTGAAGCTCTTTATAAGAATAAGATTTGAGATCGTGTGCTACTACCATATGAAAGAAAGGCCATTACAAATAAATAGGTCTACAAGATCAAGTAGAAAAGCAATGATCAGGCGGAACAATATCTTACAAATTGGTAGTCAAAGGGTATGTTCAAAAAGAATGCATTAATTTTAATGAGATATTTTCACTTGTTGTATGACTCATTATAACTAGAGTAGTCTTGACTATATGTGTTACATTTAACCTACATCTAGACTAGCTAGATGTGAAATTGCATTTCTTCATAAAGAACTTGAAGAAGAAATTTGCATACTCTACCTAAAGGGTTTTATAGAAAAAGAAAAAAAGAAACTTGGTTTGTAAGTTGACCAAATTTATGTATGGTCTCAAACAAGCACCAATGTGTTGATACTAGAGATTTGATTCCTTTATCATTAGTCTTATATGTAACGGACTAAATTCATATCATTGTGCATATTTTAAAAGGTCTAGTGATAATGATTTTATTATTTTGCTGATGACATGATGATAGCAAGTTTTAACAAAGATTAAGTCCAAGAATTAAAAATACAATTAGGTAGGGAGATTGATATGAATGATATGGGACTAATAAACAAAATTCTAGAGATGCAAATTCATCAAGACAAAAAAGATAAAAAGATTTACTTTTCTTTAAAAAAATTATTTATATAAAATGTTGCAATGCTTCAATATATAAGGTTGTAAGCCAAATTCTGTCCTTTTTCTTGTGAATTATAAATTATCTTCAGTAATGTGTCTTAGCAATAAAGTAGAAAGAATGAAATATCTCAAGTGCCGTATGCATCAACAATAATAAACTTAATGTTCACTATAATATATATATATATATATAAGACTAGATATTGTACAAGTACTGAAAACGGTTAGTTAATGTATGACGATTCTTGATAGACATCATTGGAATATTATAAAAAGGATTTTAAAATATGTCAAAGGGGACTTCAGATACTACATTATGTTATGAAAGATAAGATTTTATTGTTAGAAGTTATGTAGATTAAGAATTATGTGGATGATTTTGATAAAAGAAAATTCATTATTAGTTATGTGTTTACACTTGGAAGAAAAGTTGCAAGCTGGGTTTCAAAATTAGAAATTGTAGTAGAATTATGGACGAAAGAAGCAAAATACATTGCAGCTACAGAAGCATGCGAGGAGGCAAACTGGATCATAAAGTTTATGGAGGAACTTAGGCATAAATATAATTTTGTTTTGTGACAATTAGAATGCCTCGCAAATCGCACGTAATTCAGCTTTTTATTCCAAAATAAAACATATAGGCATTTAATATCATTTTGTACGAGAAGTGGTAGAAGATGGAAATGTAGATGTGCAAAAAATACATAATAAGTATGAACTAGGAAACAGAAAATGGATATCGCTCTTTTCTGTAGGTGGTATTTGCGATTAAAAAAAATTATCTCATTTTTGTCAAAAATACAACCAAACAGAAACATCTTTCTTCCTTTTTCTGGCATATGGCTCTTCTAATGTGGTACTATTTTTTTTCACCATTTCTGTTTGTTTAGATGAACGTGTGAAAATGGATTATGTCGTGTCGTTTTGGGCTCTGATTTGTACGTTTGAATGTCGATTGCAGAAAGCGTGTATTGTTTCTACTTTCTAGCTTGATTTTGGTTTCTGGATACATCTTGAGAAGTGAGGATGAAGCAATGTTTTGTACAATTGAGATAGTGTCTGCAGTTTCATATCTTCGCAAGTTGAGGATCGAAATTCGGGATCTTAAACTGAAAATACACTCATGGATGACGATGGGCTGGAAGCACTTTCACTTAATTTTGTCAAGGGAAAATGCATAAGCAAAACAAATTAATTAATATATACTTACGGTTATTTCATGTTCATGTTGCATTTTGGTTTAATTCTTGTGTGTGATACTTGTTTCATAGGTTATTCTAACTTATTAAAAATTCTTCATCGTTTCTGTTCATCAATCAACTCTTGGATCCAAGTGTTCATCACTAGGTATTCCTTTGTTTCTTTCTCTAAATGGAATCTCCATTTTCGTTTAAAGTTAAGAAATCTTCAAGGCGGCTTTGTAGTTTTATTATATATTGATTCTTGCAAATACCCAGTTTTCATAAGCAAATTTTTCATCTCTTTCAATATTGTATGTAGTAAGTTAATCCTTTCCACTTTATTACATAATCGTGCATTAGAGTTTCTGTTGTTGTTGGTATTGACTGAATTGTTTTCCCACTTGACTCATGGGGATATACTTTATTATCTCCTAATTAGCTAAATGCATACCATTCATGCACAAATTTTGGGAAAAAAAAAGGCAAATCGAAGTCCTTGCACATACACATGGTGGTTGGGACTTGTTAACGCTATTATATCACAGAAAAATAGGTACATTTTTTACAAGCTGGAAAGAGGATTTCAAATGTAAGCATGTCAAGTTTCAATATTGGCCTACCTCAGGTTGTTCGTTCATGTTAGATGCTCTACTAATAATCATTGTTGTGACATGATCAAATGTCAGTATTTTGATTTGCAGTTAATGTCGTAACTCATGATCATCAAAGTGTTAGTTTGTTAGTTTCTGGTGGTCATATCGTCATAGACTTCACAAGTAAGGAATGATTTACTACGAAAAATTTTTGTCATTATGTTCATATAAATTAAATATATAATGATCCCGTCCACAAATGTCATTCATATTTGAACGAAGTTGCTTCTTTGTATACACCTTCTTTTATCCAACTGGGCATCTAAAATTGCCACAGTTGAGTTCATATCCAAATTCACAAAAAGAAGCAAACTTTCAATATTGCACAAATTTTGCCCATAAACATTTGATTGCGTCTTAACCTATTTTTGGATGTTTATTAAGCTCTTAGCCGAGCATGCTTCAGATGGAGACAAGTTGCCTTTGCAAAGGCTCTTTACTGTTTGATATTGAACTGAATGATCTTTCACTGAAGAGTTGCGATCAAGTTCGTCCGGCAACTCCAGATATAAGTAATCAGCTAAGTAATTGCTCAAAGAAATTGTCTAGGATTAACAAAATGAATCAGCCACGTGTATTTCCACTTTCAGAATATATATCAACAAGGAGGGAGGACTATCCGGATACATAACACAGGGCCTTTTGGTTGCTAGCTTGTCTACTTTCATCGTCCGAAATCCTAAGCCAACGCCGGGCGATATTGAAGCACACGGTTGTGTCAAACCTCTCAATGATAATAGGGCTGTGGAGTTCAACAAGCAACTTAAAGAAAGAGTGATTAAACTGAGGACACAGCGCCGGAAAGCTGCAACAACATACGGGATATGTATGCTGCAAAATATGAATTATTAGTAATGCAAAAACTTTAGGTACTCATTCACGTTCTTCTGCAAAAAGAAATTGAGAGGTCAATAACACAAGGATACTTGTGTAGTGTATGTATCAAATGTCTTTTGTATTTAGATTTTGTCAGTATACTTTGTGCAGGATTTGGTGATCCATTGAAGGCCTGCTGAGGGATTCCAATCCAAGTGATGTGCAGGTTACATGACGAAGGTAGATCATAGTCACTCTCTCCATACCCCACTGCAAAAGCATGATCCGCATTCGGTGGGTAGTGTTCCCTATCAACCCACAGTATTTTTTTTTAATAATTCAGACATTTATTAAATAAATTTTAAAAAATTAAATTTAAAAATAATATCTTTTTAAACTATTCAAATATATCTCCGTACCAATATGATATAATAATTAGAACAAATTAAATATTAATAAAAGTAAAAGTATGCCAAATTTTACAACATGCTTTAAATACAAAGCCAACATCCCAACACAAAAAGGCCGTGTGGGCTCAGTGCATCAGAAATATATAAATAATTTAAAAAAAAAGAAGAAAAAGTGGGGCTGTTGAATGGGTCCCGTATACTATATTTGCATGTCTACTCCGCCAGCAAAATCAGTTTTCCAGTGGGCGGAAACATTAACCATGGGTACTCTTCTGTTTCGGCTTCGACCGTCGATTAAACAACAACTGGTAAAAAGCATGAGCTAATAAGCTCCATTCAACTGGTCGGTTGCTTGCCATTGCACGAGCTTTGCTTGGAAAGTCCTTGTTGGGGTGTAATATTAATATAATTCTGTGCTCTACCTGTATGCTTGGGTTTGTTCTATTCTATAACCAAGTTCGTTGCCTTATTACTTGTTAGTATTCAACCAAAGCATGCGCACCCTAAGTTTAATGAGTAATTTAAGATAAAAATATGATAAGTAACAAGCATAATATTACAATTTAAAAAAAAAGTTAAATTTAATTTACTATTCAAAAAATTTATACTTATATATAATTCATATTTATTATTTATTATTAAAAAATTATTATTCAATTATTTAACTTCTGACTTTTGTTCGAATGTATTATATTTTGCAATTTATTCTAAGTTGCATTATTGTTAAATTATATAAAAATGCCTTTTTATTTTCTCAAAACTTTTCTCTTTCCTTTAAATTCTATTATAATACATTTCTCTAAAAAGAAAAAAAAACTCCATTACAACACTCTTTTAATACTTTTTTTTTAAGAAATGTATTATAATGTAGTTTAAAGTAAAAATAAAATAGGAGAAAAGGAAAAGTTTTAAGTTAAAAATATGGTATTTATGGTAATATTTTTAAGTAAAAAATATAAATTTATACTTATTCACATATTTAAGAAAATTATAGTTCATTCACACATGTTTCTTAATGCCAATATAATGGAATACTAATACATTTGATATATATTTTTTATTTTTCTATTGATTAATATAATGGAAAAAATATTTAAATGATAATATTTTTTATTTTCAATTAAACACGCATGAAAAAATTATAAATGACAATTAACATTACCATTAAATTGCAATATTTACTTTCCATGATAAAATTAATTTTATTATTTATTATTATTATTTTTAAATTTATAGTATGTTTGCAAAGTAAAATATTTTCAGTTAATTCTACAATTATTTTTCCTCTACCCATCAATTCAGAGGGAGAGGTATTTGCTATTACTTCCTTTAAAATTTGGCAAAATAACATTTAAATATAATATTTTATAAAATTAACAAAAAATACTTCTTAATAGTAATTAAAATAATAAAATAATTGATAATATTTTTTCACATACTTTTTCCCAAAAGTTTGAAAACTAAAAAAAAATACTCATAAAAACTATTTTTATATTCAATATTTAATTTGTTTAATAAATATATATAAATTATGTGCTAATTTTAATAGGATAATATTATAAATTGTTTACTTGTGTAAAATTATAAATATTTAATTATATATATATATATATATTATAAATTGTCTGATTGTGTAGAATTATTTTACTTGTTTATGAAATATTTTCATAATAATTAAAATTAGTTGAATTAAAAATTTTTATTTAAAAAAAGAATTGAAGAAGTCAAGTATTTGTAAATACAAAATTCTTAATTTTTATTTTTTTAAAATAAAAATTTTCTAATTTAACTAATTTTAATAATTATAAAAATATTTACAATAGTTAAAAATATTTTTGTAAAAAAAATAATTATAATACTTATTTATATAAATTTTTATTATTTAATTATATATATTTATTAAACTAAAATAGTATTTAAAATAATAAAATATCTTTACATATTATTTTTAAATATTAATAATATTTTTCACATATTTTCTCTAAAGTTTTTAAAACTAACATGTATCTCTTTTGAAATTTTAAAAAATGAACAAAAAAATATTCTTAAAAGTTATTTTTATATTTTGATATTTAATTTAATTTAATAAATATTATAAATTTTAAGTATTAATTTTAATAAAATAATATTATAAATTACTTATTAATGTTGAATTATAAACATTTAATTTAAGAGGTATTTTTCATTTATAAACACTTATTTATATATTTTTATATCATATAATTATATATATATATAATATTAAATTAAATATTTATAGTTAAACATAAACAAGTAATTTATAGTATTATTTTATTAAAATTAATAAATAATTTATATTTATTTATTAAATTTAATATTAAAATAAAAAATAATTTTTATTAATTTTTAAAAATTTAAGATAGGCATGTGTTTGTTCTCAAAATTTTAAAAGAAAGATGGCAAAAAAATATTCTTATTATTTAAAATTATATAAAAAAATATTTTAATTATTATTAAAGAATATTTTTATTAATTTTATAAAAAAATTTATTTAAATATTATTTATTGAATTTCGAAAAAAAATTCTAAAATATTTTTATATATAATTTTAATTTTTTATATTATTAATTAATAAAAAATTCACGATACCTTGTAATAACCAATAAATATCTTAATATATTTTATTAAATATGCAGGGGTCAATGAGCGATAGCCATTAATTTTTAAATATTTTTATATTACAAAAAAAAGGCACATGCGCTGATCATGTTGATAAAATCGTATCTACAGAACAGCGTATAAAGTTGATGTGAACGGAAAATCTAATCACACGTTTTCTGTTATTGGACAGTCAACGAGAGGATTCTCATCCGACGGTTCAAAATGTCGGTTGTACAGAAAACAGATCGAAGTTGACCACAGACAACCGGAATTAGCGATACGAGTGATTAGATTGTCTTCTCTAAAGCCAAAGCCAACCCATCTATTAATCTCTCTTGTTCACTTCCACGAAAGTCTCTGCATCTTGTTCTAAATTTTTCTCTATTTTTCCTCCTTGAATTCCTCCTCCTCTTGGGAGGCATCCAAGGTCAAATCTCTCTCTTTCTCTGACTTTATGGTTGGATCTGATATGTAAGTAAGAATTCTTTGGTGGTTGTTTGTTTGGTTCCCGAGAAACCTTGGCAGCAAAGCGGAACAGACATAATAAATATTTATTTTTTCCTTGGTTTTCTCCATTATTTTATTTTATAAGTAAAAAATTTTACTTTGCTGGTAATAATAAAGTTAAACTCGTCTTATCTCAATGACTGTCTTAGATCATAGTTTGGCTCGTGTCTGGTTTTCTTTTTCTTTGAACTGATTTTTTGTTTGTTTTGTTGGGTGTTTAGACGACGGCGGTCTGGTGATTGATTTTTGGAAGGGAAAATGAACCGGTGCTCATATCAGCAGAGGAACGCCATCGGAGGAGTATACGAGGAAGAAAGGAGCTTGGATTCCATGATTTGCCCTAAACCAAGAAGATTAGGCATCTTAAATCCTTCAACGAACGATCCCATCAGACCTTTAAGGTGGTCTTCAAAGTATGTATTTAAATTTTTCTTGTCAATTTTCGATTTTTTCTTCTGTAATTCTTTGTACCCTCTTTTACAAGTTTTATTCTATTTTTTGTTTTCGTGATATTGTAGCAGTCAGCAGAGTGAGATGGGAGATTCGAAAGCTGGGACTGAACTTCTGGATATAATTCTCACCAAGGTTTTTTTTTCCCTTCTCTCACGCTCTCTGGAAAATTATGAATTGTAATTCGGTAGCCTTAATGATGGCAAATGTTCAGATCTTTATTTTGTTTTAATTTTCTATACGTTAAAAAACTTGAACATTTTCCATCTTTTAAGTGAAGAATAAATTACATGTTAAGTGATTTTGAAGGGTTTTTAGTAGCATGTGTTGTGAATTAATCAATTCATCAATTGCTTCTAATTTACAACGTTTATGTTGAGCTTCACTCTTGTGCCCTTCTATTGTGATGCTTGCAGGGAGGAGGTTATGATGCAGAGAAATCTGGTAACCAGGTGGATTCATCGCCACCATATTTCTGCGGATCACCACCATGTAGGTCTTCAAATCCTCTAATCCAGGATGCCCAATTCGGCAAGGAGAAGCTTGGCCCGCTTTCTCCGGCACCGCCATCTCCATCCGCTAGGATGGGAGGAGGATGCGTTAGGATGAGGTTCGGGCAGAAGCCAGCGGCAGTAAGGATTGAAGGGTTTGATTGTCTCAGCAGAGATCGCCGCAATTGCAGCATCTCCGCCGTAGCTTAAAGAGTCAGAACTTCAAATAACAAAGGCAGAAATTGCATTTGTATCAAAATTTGATACGAGGATGATGAGCGAAATGGTAGATTGTATATACAAGTCAGTGATGGTGTTGTTTGCGAGTTTTTTTTTAGGTCTGTTGCTCTCATAATTCAAGTTAATTTTGAAGAATAAAAGGGTAAAGAGACGCAAAAAAAAACTTATCTTTCCGTTGTCAAGTCTCTGTGTACATAGAGAAGGTTGAAAGTTGGGTGAGAGAGAGAGAGAGAGATGTTGGAAACTTTTGGGTGGTTTTATGGACAATTTGCAATGTTAATTCCTAGTTTGTCACTCTAAATCCTCCCTTTTGTAATTGTAACTTGGAGGAAAACTGAGGGGTGAATGAAATCTTTTGATTGGATAAATAATCAACCTTGCGTTGGATGCTGCCTGGAGCCTGCTGTTTCTTTCCTCCTGATAATCTGTGCCTTTCATGACGGGGTTGTCTTTATCATCTTTATATTCTAATTCTATTTGATTCATTGGGACAAGAACAGTACAGCCAAAAGCAAAAGAAACAGCCGTTTGTGGTTGATTGGCAACATTGGGGTCCGTTCTTTGTTGGGTTTGGCACTCTTCTTGTCTAGTTATGATGTTACGTTTTATGAATAAATAAATATACATACATTTACATGGAAAGACGTGATAAGTTTGAATGTTTTTGGGTTTAGCGTTGTAAGAGTTCTTCCTGCCAACTAAGCTCGCTCTGTCTTGGGCTTTTAGCTTTCCCGTGAGGAGAGGCTATTTTATAAAATAATGACAACTGCCGTGCACGAACTCTCTACGTGTGTGGCGTTGGAATTGAAGCTGCAGCGACCTTGCCCTGTTGTTTGTTTTGTCACCTCATGCTATTAAACTTTATCGGGAAATTCTATCTATACTATCCTTTTCTTGCTCAACAGAAAAATGAACCAACGGTTGGCAATAATTTCCTTTTTGCCGGTTAGATTTTTTGGGTGCCCTATACTCTGCAAAATGATCAACGAATCCATTTATGAGTCAAGCCATTTCCCATACAACAATGAAGAGGGCCACTATGTTCTGCATTTGTGCATATAGCATGATTAACATGTGTAGCGTGTGAATTGAGTGATTGGTTGAATCATAAGTTGGAATCATCTCCTCAAATTAATTGAAAAACATTCTAATAATATTATAATTTTATTCAAATTCTTCATCACAAGTTAGAGATCTGAAGAAATCATGTCAACAAATTGCATAAATTGATCAGCAGCTTACAAACCAGCCGGCTTGTAGGCAATGAAACTAATGCATTGCACTTGACGAACGTCGTCGAATCCGATGATTCTGACAAAGGCATTAGGGTAAGCTTTGATGGCTTTGTCCAGCTCGTTCGAAACTTGAACGGCGTCTGTGCATCCGAACATCGGTAGCTTCCACATTGTCCAGTATTGCCATCCTAGTATCCTAGAGACCTGTGGTTTTCACGGTACACGAATCCATCCTGCATTTGACATTTTGCTTGTAAAATACTGTAATTCGTGCACCATTAATCGCCAAGAAAATCAAAATCTCTCTGGAAAAAATTTACCTTCAATTCAAATTCCAAGCAAGGAATCCATCCCATTCGGAGAAGGTATTCTACTTCCTTAGCCAACTGTTCCCTGTTAAGTGGAGGAAGATATGCGAGAGTTTCGAACTTCTTCTTCCCAATTGGCGGCCATAACTGCATGCACTGAACTCTGCCGCCATTGCTTGGCAGTGAGCCGGGTGACAGGGAAAGCTGCAGTGGACTTGAGGCCGGTGAATGGTGCCACCATGCTCGCTTGAACAGCTGCGGTGGCAACACTAGCCGTTGAAATAACATGGGATGCCATTGCCTTATGTTACTTGTTCTGACTCCAAATGTTGTTGTCTAAAGAATTCTTGCTACAATACTCTTTCCTCACTTATATATTACTTGGCGGCTTGAAGATTTTCATCCTAGGATGGGAATTTGATCAAGTAGGGTTTGGAGGATCTTGGCAGAAAATGTTCATCACCTTATCTCATGAATGGAAGTGATAGAGTAATGCCCATCCTTTCTATTTTGTGTCTAACCACAAATTGATCACCTATCTAGATTATAGTTTTAAATTATTTTTGGTCTCTTGGAGGGACGTGGGATATTGAATAGTTTTATCAAAGATTTTTATGTAACAAATGGAGAAGAAAAGGGAAGAGAACAATGGCAGTACGAAGAACCATAACTTCTTGCAGGTTAGAGGATGATATATAGGTCAGCACTTTTAAGAAATGGGTTTCCATTTTGCTTCTGATTTTCTGTGTTTCTGATGAAGTGTTGATCAAGGTTTGTCTAATGCCATCAGTTATCAAGTGGTCCATCAAGTTCTAATTCAATTGTCCATATATATAATCTACTAAGTGCCTCTTAACTTTTTTAAAGACAAATTTACGGCAAAAAGAAATGAACGAAAACGAGAAAGAAAAGTTTTAAGAGGGGGAATTTGTGATCAAAATCTAGTTGTCTATTTCCATCACAAACTAACCATTTTGTTGTGTTATTACAACCATGTGACATGTCCACTTTATCAAATCCTCCAGGCCTAAAACCATCCGAACCACAAGAGGTTTTGGAGTACCAAACCAATATCATTTGGTTACTATGAAACATAATTTTGCAGAAATAGACAGAGATGGATAGTGCGAATGAGTGATTGATCAGAAAATGAGCTCAAAACTGATTGATCGATTGAAACAAAAACGAGAGGATTCATTGATGAACCCTTTGTTTATGTATCATATTAGTAAATTAAACTGTTAGATGAAGATTTAACTTTAGTATTTGAAGTCAAATTTAACAAACTCTCTCACATGGAAATTGAGCAACCAGAAGCTGCTGCTCCGGGCAAGAGTAATACCATTTCCCTTCTTTACTACACGGTGACAAAATCGGTATGGCATTGGTTGGCACTTTTCTCATTATTCTCTTGGAAATTCATTCTTCCAAAGATTTCGGTAGTCAGTACTTCTATCTTCTATGGCAACTACACTGAGCTTCATTCCAAGGCTTTTGGATATGTTTTATTAACTGTGACAATTGGCATGCATTCTGGTTCTGGTTCTGGCTCCCCATTTTTTCTCATATATTAAATTAATCCCTTTTGCCCACTAAGCAACAAACTTCAACAAGAGGACATAGAATGCATCAGTAGAAATGATATTACATGCATAAAACCACTAATTGTATCTTGTTGAAATCAACAATTTGTCAACAAAAATTTCCTCAGCGTAGATGTATTAAGACTCTTGAAATAAAACTGTACTAATGAGTTGCATAGAAGCTACTTTACTCCTGAAAATTCACTGACATTAGAATATTTATACATGTAGTTACTCCAATATAATGATCTAAGTTACAATTTCTGACAAAAAGAGAACAAACCTAAAAAGAATTCCATTTGCAAAACTACATGGCACCACAAAATCGGCTAACTGAATCAAGAAATGAAAGAATTTATATATATCTGTATGTGTGTGTGTGTGTGTGTGTGTAGCTAAATGAGGTATAACTCAGCACAACCACCTCGGAAGCTTGAGTAAGGTAGAGCTTCCGTTTACAGTCTTTTTTACACCTGAAAGTAGCAGTTGTGGAGAAGGTTAATAGCTACATTCCAAAAATGTACATGTAAGTTTATGTTTTGTTTACTTTGTTTACTTCGGAGGACAACACATAATTTGGAGAGATTTATTTTCACATACTTGTCAACACCTGCAATGACTCTTTGGACAATGAAATAGACCATTTAATTCTGGTTTTTGTAGGTGTTTGTAATTTTTTTTTACACTGGTTTAGGCCTGCATAAATTAGGTTTGAATTTACAGAAACCAGCATTCAATTTTTTTCACTGGCAGGTGTCTGATTCACTTATTTATACATTTTTACTGCTGAATTCAAATGAAAAGGCTATGTATAACAATCACAAGCATAATGCACTGCTTGAGAACTGATCCAAACGTCATCCCAACCTAAATTCTGTCTTCTACCATTTCTTATCAGCATGCATGTCTATTTATTGCTATGTCCTTGCAGAGATTTATACAATAGTTTCGACTTTCAGAATGCTAATTAGGAGGGTTATCCTCTTAAAACTATTTTGTGCCAAAAAGGAGGGGACAGAAAGCAGATAGTGCATAGATAAAATCTACTAGATGTCAATTACTCAGGAAAAGGGAAAAAAAGAAGAAGAATGATAGAACTGCAATCTGTTTGATTGTCAAGCCATATGCGAAAGTTGCAGTATGAATTAACCAAAACTTCAGTTTCATTGTTCCTGGTATATAAAAGAGAGCTAAATTTTCAAGCATATATATATTTGTAAATATGTGCACAAACATTAATTTGGGGAAACCTCAAGGGAAGCACTGAAAACTGTAAGAAAGCTATACTCACATTTCCAAAATTTCTGACAATTTTGTTCCTTCATGACGAAGAGTACATTCTGTGGAGCCATCAAGGTCTGTTTCCACAGAAAGACTACAATCAGATCAATTATTCATAATATGTCTGCATCTACATGAGTATTCTAACGTAATTTCCCTCTGGCAACCTCTTGATTGCCAGAGAAAATTCATTTGTTACTTTAAACCAACCATGGACTTCTGCTGGAAATCAGCTTCAGACTAATTATCACACTTAGGTGTGAATAGGTATCATGATCTGAATCTGCTTTCTCAGTAGTCAGTATGTTCTAAGCCTTTCCCACAGGATGGTTTTGGGCTTTGTTAAGGAGTCCCACTACAAAGTCTCTGGTTGGAGAGGGAGATCCATACCTCAATTAGTTTGCCCCACTCTTCTCACTATTGACACCAGGATATACACTTTTTAGATCTTTAAGTAATTGCAAACGCTCAATCTCATCATCCTTTTTGGAAATTGTGTCTTTTAGAGATGCCACCTGCATGGCTTACAAAATTTAGAAAGGGAGTAATGCAAGAAACAAGCATGATATTCCAATGTATTCTATTACAAAAAATATACAACAATTTTTTCTTATAATATAAATGGGTCCTTAAAAGGACATGAAAAAGAGAATGTAAGGCAGATTGATGCATTATTCTGGCAAGTGTATTGCTACACCAAAGCAAAGTTTCTTGTGATTGAAATGCTACAAAATCAAATAATTGATTGACCATTTGAATTGTTACTAAATACAATATAATGATGTTGTTGTTTGTGAAGTAAAATATATGCACCAAACAGTGAAAACTAGAACCAACCAAAAATAACTGCAGTAGAAACTAAGCATTGTTCATATTCCATGAAATAACTCCAAAATCCCTAGCTTGTTCTTTCTATTGCCAACGGTAAGAAAACCCCGGGTAAAACATCAAACAATCATTTTTTATCCTTCCCCGCCGGGTAAAACCGTGATAATTTGTTCTTACAAGACAAATAGAAATGCAAACTATTGTCATAAGATGCAATTAAGGTAGAAGATTGCTACATGTTGGAAAATTCGTTTCTGTTCTTGTTAATCGACATGCAACAAGATCGGTCAAAAACTATTGATAATCACTATGATACTCATTGAATTATTTTCTAGAGTGAATTCCAAAAGCTCAAACTAAACAAAATTATATGAACGTCCATAGGTATGAGCCAAAAATGTTTCATAGACCTTTGATCTTCAGCAAATGACCAAAGCTGTTATGCAAGACTACTTCAGATACATTAATTACTCCAATGAAGTGAGGGGCCGTATGAAGGAAAGAGAAAAGAAAAGCTGAACCTGCTCCATTAATTCCCTGACATCCCTTCCCTCTTTGCTGCTCCGGGCAGCACCTAACTCAACTCCAGAGACCCTCTCTGCAAACTTCAAGGTACTCAACGACTCGGAATATGAATTTGCATCAGGATTGAGCTGCACAAACATAAGTGTCTTTGCTTGACCTCCTGTAATCCATAAACCAGAAAGCATACATTAAATGAATTTGAATAGAAGTATATCACCAGATATCAAGTTAGATTCACCATCTCACAAGTACTAGGAAGGAACTTACAAGAAGTAATAATTTTAAAAAATAACTAACAAAGAAATACCTAGAGAGCTTTGAAGAACTTGAGTGAGCTTGCTATTTCTGTATGGTACATGAGGACTCTTTTGTGCAAGAGCAAAGATAACATCTCCAAGCGCTGATAATGATTTGTTTATATGTTGTGCTTCCTTAAGTCTATCTCCAGTCACCTCAGATCGATCTACTCTTTCACTTCCTGCCAGATCAACCAAATGAAGATTGCCGTGCAAAGGAATGCCAGTCTTCAAGTCCTTCCCGCGTACATGAATAGTGACAACACTGAGCACACAATCTAAATTAAACCACATTACAACTAAAAATGTTTTTCTTTTTAATTCAGAATAACGTTTTATAAGATTATTTAAGAACCTGTGAGATCGGCTGCTTCTTTCGTTCAGAGAAGTGGCCCCAACAGCTCTATTCTTTAGTCCAATATCCATTAGTTCCAAAACATCAGCTGTCGATGTCACAGTGCGCATGCTAGCATCAGGTACGGCTAACCCATTGGGTTGAGAAGTGGACATAATTCCAAGTGTGTGAAAATCAAGGAAACAAAAAGTTAAAAACCAAATTCAAGATCGCTATGTGGCTTCATTTGAATAAATGAACCCAAGAAACAGGAAGTGACGCAAAGCTAACTCAAATATAAAAGACAGACACTATCAAGCATAACATTAAATGAAAAAAGAAAAGAAAAGATAAAAAAACTCAAAAGCGGAAACAACCAAATTGTAAGTTCTTTATAGAACAATGTGATGGTCCTGTCGAAAAAAGGGTAAACAAATTTGCATGGGGTGAAAAGAGTTAACAACCCAATGACAATTGTGTCTGACATAATATAATAAGTAAAGGACATCTATCCAATTAAAAAGGATATCTCTTTTGAGAGCCATCACTTGATAGCAAATCGCGCACTCGTTCATTATATATTTCAACCACTTGTACTGCAACTTCATACATAATGAAGCTTCTTCTACTTTGAGAGATATTGAAAAGATCATTTAGAGCTCGATAGTTAACTCCCCAATCTTCTTCATGTGCTCCAGTAGGACCACTCTGAAGATGGAGGACAAATTGCATTGGTATCTTAGTAAACATCATCATATATATTAGAAAAGTAAAGGTACAAAGGGTGTTCTTACCATTGTGTAGGTTTTTCCTGAACCTGTTTGACCATAAGCAAATATACAGACATTATATCCATCAAGCACAGATCGTATCAATGGTTGGGTATCTGAGAATACCTCCGCTGCCAATATTGAAAAGGGAATACAAGTTAGATATTGCATTGCTTTCGTCCAATAATCAATTTTAACATGAATTGGTATAATGGGTGTCAAATCATGTACAAGAACTATAAACCAGTCAAAAGTTATTCCCACAACAAGCAAGTTAAAAATAAATAAATAAATAAAAACCTTGAGTAGCGGCTGGACCAAAGACCTTATTAAACCTAAACATTCGTTGCCCATCCTTTCCTGGTTTGGAGGGATTTGCAACAATCAACTCTCCATTTTCACCAATATATTCTACGCTTGTCTGTTTTCTAGTATGTCCAGGCAAAAATGGCCTTACCCGACAATACACTCTAATGTTTCCTGTACAAGGAAATTCAAGACTAGTGTCAGAAACTTCACCTCTGCAAAACCTAGTAGGCCAAAGAAATGACTAGCACCTTTCAAATCCTGAACTTCATTAAATAACCTCCTGTTCTCAGCAAGAACTGCATGATAATTTTCAGCAGCATCTGCTAATGCTTTAAGCTTTATACCTGAACAAGATTAAAGTTAACTGGTGAAACCGAACATCTCATATTGCAGAAACTTGACACAAAATCCTACTGCCCAACCCTACCTAGGGAATGAAATTCATCCAAATAGCTCTTTCGTGCCTTTGAAATTTCTTGCTTAATGGAATCAGAGGAGAATCTCAATTCCTGTATAGTTTCCAAATTTAGGAAAATGAATAATGTTAAACGAGACAATTTAAAAGTTAGACAACTCAAAGCATACCTGCAGTGCGTCAAGTTGAAAATCTATAACACCGCGATAGATGTTCTCTTTCTTGCTCCATCTATGGTTCTTCGACTCAGAACTTGCCTCAAGCTCCCTCAGTTTATTCCTTGAATCCGTCAAGAGGCGCTCAAGCTCTTTTATTCTTTCCTCAAGACCTGCTTTAGCAACTTTAGCTTCTGTTTCCATTTGCAAGCAATGCAGTTCGCACGTCTTTTTAATCATTTCTAATTCTCGATTCAATGCTGAAATTTCGAGATTCTTTTGATCTAACTCTTTGGTCAAAATAATCGCATCCTCATCTTCATGTTTCTTCTTTTCTTCTAGTTTGGACTTCTCTGTCTGCAGCGCCAAAAGAAAAATAAAATAAATAAACAAAAAGTTGTCTGAAATATAAACAACACGTATGATTAGATAATTAGTTTGCTTTGCAAGCTAGATATTCATGTCTCTTCCCTTTCTGTAAAACTAGCAGAAAATTTAATGTTCTAAAGTAAGGCAAATGAAAAAGAGGGGAGACAAAATTGTTGTCTCTATGGTCATTAAACCAGGTGGTTAAAGCTATGTCAAATAAGAAAGGAGTTAGAAAAAAGAGGAAACAAAAAAAAGTGTCCATATTTTGATCTGTTAATATGCAGTCAAACTCATTGGAGACTCAAAGACTGCCTTCTTAATAATGTATGATTAGTGAATAAAAATGGATCTAAAGGATGATGTGTTAAAGATACAAATCTAAAACAGTAAACATCCTATTTGTCTTTGAACTTTACCTTTGTTTGTCGAAGCTGATTCATAACTATCTGTGCAACAAATGAAGTCATTTAATAAATAAAAGATAGGTTAAAAACATTCCAGGATGAAAAAATGTATGAATATTTCTTTGATTGTTTACCATACCTCAGTCTCCTCTTCAGTACCAGACGCAAGGGCTTCAAGCACTCCGATTCTTGACTGGTATTTCTCCTCACGAGCCTTAAAATGATTGTTTTGCTGTAGGCACAAAACCATTAAGCAATTGGTAAAAAGCAGCAAAGGAAAATCTGTTTAAAGGAAGGAAGAAATCAAGAACCCCATTTTACAGTTCTTAAGCGATCAGCTTGAGTCGATATGCGCCGTTCAATCTCCTGCACAACTTTCCTCAGTAGGCATGCCACACGCTGAGAAACAAAGGTAATGTCAAGAGGTTATTTTGTAACAAATATAGTCATACCTATGCATGTAAATATGCTTATGATTTCACCATGCATAACTTCATACAAAAAGTTGTAATGATTCAATTTTATATTCATATGTTATCCCACAACTTACATGAGGTATTTCTCCATTCTTTTTTTCAACGCTTTCATCCAGAATCCCATTCACAACACTCAAAAGTGACTGAGTTGGAGCATTCTGCAACAAGAGATGCTGAAATGCATTAATTTTAAAAAATCACTCAGAGAAATTGTAGACATAATCTCAAGGTTCATTAATGAAGATAAAAAATTTACATCTAAACTCGTTGATTTCATCATTTCCGAGATCTTTGCAGCGGGAAGATCCGCATAGCTCCCTTGTTTCAGTTGAAAAACCTCATGGAACTTGTGTCCAGCATGATATAATAATGCAGTTGATGGTTCTGTAAGAGAAGAAAAGGCATGAAATTTAAGCTATTTATACTACAAAGAAATGCACATTAAACTCATCAGCATGTGAGCTTATATTTGGTATTTAAAGAAATTAATTGCATTTTTGATAAACCAGAAAATCAGATCAAAATGTACCATGGCTTCAATTGCAGGAAATGAGAGTAAATCTTAAACATACCCAAATGAGGTTGCCATATAATGTCCATATTTCAATTTGAACCACGAAATTCTGAGGTGGTAATATTTTGTTAAGCAAGTTAACGTGAACATTTCTTTAGATCTATTTATGAAGATTTCAGGATGTAATCTATACCCGACATGACTGGACAGTGCAAAGCACGTTGAAATTGGGACTTCACGGAAATCTTCCGCCTCTCCTCTCCAAATAATGGAGAAAGAGGGCCACGAGAAGAAGCATCCCCTTGACGGCTTACAGATTTTGTAATTGGATTAGTCATCAGAATATTATCTCCACCAGTAATAAATTCTGCTCTGAGTGTTAAAAGGCAGTTGATAACAGGCATCATAGAACCCTGCAAGATATAGAAATGAACATCGCGAAAGCGAAAGGGAGATTGGGGTGGGGATGGAAAGAATAATAAAAATCTCTAGGGTGCAGAAACCAACAGAAGTTAATAAGCAAAATCGTTGACAGAAGGGCACCTCCTTGCAAAATCAATAATTGTATGCACAGACAAGCAAATTTATGAGCCAATTTGTGACTCTCCACTTATTCAATCGTATAGTTTACTATATGTTCGAAATTCAAAACTTGAGCTTTTTTATTCTTGCAGATTCTAAAGCAATTAGATGCCCATATGCATACAACTCTTTCCAAGGAAATACCAGTTCATTTTAACAATCAATACCTTCTCTAGGTCTGATATCTCAAACCTGGGTATCCCCAGTTTTTCCATTGTTGTCAGAAACCTTCTAACATTTTCTGAGCTCGACTCTGAAGAATTATAAGAATAATCGGCCTAAAAGAAAAAATAAATAAATAGGCGAATTAATCATCTAATTTACATCTGACTGCATAACATGACTGCAGACATACGAAAGAATTCGACAACCTGATTAACAGAAACAGGTCTAAGCCTCTTCAAAATCTGACATAGAACATTGCCATTAATTAAACAGGCTCTCAACTCCTCGTCTGAAGCTTTAATTGGAAAATTCAAATTAGGGACAATACTATTTAACCAATCAACCAATAGTGCCCATTGCTTAGCTGGAAGAGTAAAGAAAAAGGATTAACGAGGACCAAGAATTATGAATAACAAATTCACAAACAACACAAAAGACAAAGAACATCAGCTTCTTGTACCTTCAACCTCACAACTGATGTTTCCCATCGACTTAATGGTTAATTGTGATCTGGTGAGCTCCCCATTCGTTTTCATGTGGGGAGCCGATATGGAATTCATGATGATGAACTCAGAAGGATCATCAAGCCTCTGAGATCAAAGTGAATGCTACAATGAAAAAATAAAATAAAATTATACTCTATTCTGAGTTGAGCTTGTAAAGCAACTGAAATAAGTGTATCCTGTGATTCCGGAATTCTGAATCATCTTATACATAATATTATTCTATGTAGAGTTAAATGGCAACAGAAAGCATACTATCCTTGCCACTCTTAGACTTCCAACAAATCTGACAGATCTGTCAAACTTTTCTTACATGTGAATAAATATATTTAGATTCCTCTGTTGCAATGGTATATCATGCCATAATTGTCTACTTATGAGTTTATTAATCTGTCTGGTTTTATACAACCTAACATGTGATTCACTAAAATTTGAATTATTAATCATTCCCATAAAATTATCAGAAATGAGTGGTAAATGATAACATACAATAATATGAATGCCCAAAAAACCACAGAGATGATGCACAAAGAAACCATTCATGAAAATGCTGTGCCAGGAAAAAAATTATTAAAATGCCATGTATATAATTGTACTTCAAAGATTTGAAGTAAATCTAATATTGAAAAACACAAATTAATTTAGGTTGATATTAAGGGAACAATGGCAATCATCAACTTCTCCATGTTCATTTGTCTAAAATGGAAGATCATATCTGGTCCTTTTTAACTTAAATTTGAGCTTTACTGAATCTTGCCCATTATTTGTGGTGTGATTTTATGTCAAGTTTGGCACAGTTTTGGGGTAGGAAATTGTTGTTGGGGATTAGTTTACCCTCACGAACTTCAGCTCCACAAATCAAAGTCTTTTATTAAAAGGACAATCAAAGAGATCCACCAAAGAAGACTGTGATCCCTATAGCAACATTAAGCATGTCTGATCTATGAAGGCAAAACAAAAATATTTTCTATCTACAAGATGAACAACGACACTAGAAAACTTTGGTGGGACTGGCATTCTTGCTCAACTAGCAATAAGCATCACCTATTTGAGTTTTATTCCTGCTAGTTTTTAGCTATTGTCATTGAACAATTGTTACAACTATTACATTAACTTTAAAATTATTCATCCGGAGAACCTTCTCAATTTTTTTTTATTTTATCTGATTCATACAGGACAGATTTATCACATTATATGCATGCACAAACAAAACAAGCATACATGAGCATGTTTGTATTTGAATAAATTTTCATGCATAAAAGTAAATATGTAAATGTATATTGGTCATATTCAATCATAATGAGACATCTATCTGGGATTCATGCAGGTGGCAGAAATTAATTTGTTGATCCTTGAAAATGTTCAATACACAGTGACCATGAAAAGACGCTGCAATGCAAATCATTCAAAATAAATACCAGAGTTTCTGTCAACAGCTTCATATTTAGATCCCAGCTGGGGGGGGGGAGAGAGAAGAGAAAAAAAGGAGAGCTCTCATTTATTTGGCCATTGCAGTAAATTCATTATAACTGTATTCACACCATGTGAATACCATGTAGGAGATCATCAAATAACTTTTATGGTTTTCAGAAGTAAAACTTTTTATGATTTTGAAACTTTTATGCAGATTGAAACCTGCAAAACTTCAAAAGCTAACGGGTCAAGAATACGCAGACATTAGAGAGAGAAAAAAAAACAACAGAGAAATAAATGCAATGGTTCCAAATTAGAAATTTCACATCAAATGAGCTCCAAATCATGAGAGATCACCCATTGAACTAAAACAAGCATACCCAGAAAAAGGAAAAAACTTACCACATACCCAGAACAAAGAAAAACCAAAGTCCAAAATATGAGAAGACCAACCTGAGAGAACACGGCAAGAGGGTAAACGCACAGCTATTGCCCGTTGTTTAAGGTTGAATGAAACTTCGTGATGGCGTGATTGAAAGGAATATAAAAATGAGTCAACATTATTAGATTATTATAATGGATTTGATTGTTTGGTATTCCGTGTACCGTTGGTCTTCTAACTACTTTGAGAGAGACGGGTAAAAAGACCGGAGCTTCAAACAAGGGAGTTTTATTAACTCTCCGTTCACGTCACTTTACCAGTCAATTGGGTGTCTGCCACGTGTCTGATCCTAACAGTGTCGGGGCGTATTCTTTGTTTCTTACCTCTGGTGCTCAGTGAAATACGGAAACGGGCTTGGTTTTATATTCGAGAGGGCCCAGCTCATTTGGTGATGGTAAATTGGATTTTATATTCCACACACACACCACCACACACACACACACACACATATATATATATATATATATATATATATATATATATATATCCTTCGTTATTAATATATTAACAAATTTTAAAATATTAATTTTGGATTTTGAAATGGGATAAAGATGTCATTTCACATGTTAGTTATAGGGACACAAGTATCACCTTAATATATATACAGCACTTAAGTCATAAGTGTTTAATTGAATCAATGATTATAGACACAAAAAAAAATAAAGTTAAGTTAATCTTCACCCGGAGCAGAGTCATCATGATACTGGGAAAGGTAGAAGCTTCCATAGTAAAGTAAAGCCTGATGGAGCCGATGGTAGTGACGTGGAGCTTGAGTTAACTTTCGGCTTAGGAAAGTGGGTCCCATAAAAATAAGTGATCCAAATTTATGATGCCACGCGCGCGACTGAATGATCCTATGCCATCGGAACCATCGTAGAGCAGTTTCGTCGGTTTAGATCAAACAGTCGGTGATATTGTTGGTTATGGAATCAATTTTGCTTTGGGTCCCCCTTTTACTGATGTTATAGAAAGTCCATGGACTTTGAAGATATTTGCCAAAATACAATTTTTTCATGACCTATCAGAGCCAGGTTTCGATCCTGGGACCTGTGGGTTATGGGCCCACCACGCTTCCGCTGCGCCACTCTGATTTTTTGAAACTAAGGTTGGTTTAACATTTATATATAGTAAAACTTATAGTAGATCCAGAATATTAATATTGTAATGATATTAAATTAGATCATAAATCAAATAAAAATTGTTATTTTATCTTTATGTACTCATTTTCTAAATACCAAATTAACCTCATAAGCATTATTTATTTATTTATTTATTAAAATTCTTTAAAATAAAATATTTTTTATAAATTAAAATAAATAACTTTTTTTATATTCTTATTTTTTTTCTTCTTTCACTTTCTCTCTTTTTCTCACAAATTAATTTAATAAAAAATACTTCATCGATTTTAGTTTAAACTCACAATAACTAAATAAATTAAACCCTAAATCCACAACAATTAAAATTCGAATGACATATTTAATGTGCTCTTATTAAAATTTAATTAAAAATTTAGATGTAATGATAATAAAATTTTAAAATAAATACTTATTATTAAAATATATATTCTAACTTCACATGCTTGTTTTTACTTAAAAAATTAAAAGTAAATACTTATTAATAAAATAGGATTTGACAACGAGTAATTTACAATTAAAAAATCACATTTTATTTGTATAAGTCGAGATACCCGGCTTCATTTTAATATATGATACAATAATTAAAAATTAAAAATCATAATAATTTAGTCATAAGCATATACTAAATTAAATAAATATATTTCTAGTTATAAGTTTCAAAATAAAGAAATAAGGGTGTTTATGCAATTAAAGTAGGTTTCTGTGGCAATTAACAAATGTTTTGCATGGGTGGGTGTGTGGGTAGATTTAAAATACATAAGGGTTCGAAAAGAAATATCAATTGAAAGTATGGGGCCCAATTCATGATGGGTTAAACTAGAAGCCGAATGCTAGCCCAACTAAATCCAACAAAACCAAAAACTCAAAAGGGAAGCGCACGCCACACAGAGACTACTTACGGACTGAATAACAGAGGAGCAATTGAAATGGGGAGGAAGAAATTTACTGTAGAGTTCGATGAAACGGCGCCGGATGACTTCGATCCATCGAATCCGTACAAGGACCCGGTTGCGATGCTGGAGATGAGGGAGCACATAGTGAGGGAGAAGTGGATCGACATCGAGAAGGCCAAGATCTTAAGAGAGAAGCTCAAATGGTGTTATCGCATCGAAGGCGTCAATCATCTTCAGAAATGCCGACACCTCGTACACCAGTATCTCGACGCCACTCGCGGCATTGGTTGGGGCAAGGACGGCCGTCATCCTTCTCTTCACGGTCAATTCCATTTCTTTCTACTGCTTTTTTTTTCCCTCTTTTTTTTTCGCGTTTTGGAATCGAGGGAAGAGAAGCTGACTTTGATTTCTGTGATTAGGTCCGAAGGTGGAATCTGTGGAGTCTGAATGATAATCTATTAAGGATTGAATAAGGTATTATCTCGTTTTATTTTACTATGTTTAATAAAGTTTCCTTCCTTAGTTTCTTTTACTTTTTTTGTTGATAGTTGGTTGAATTCTGATATTTTCTAAATCTGTTGTGCAAAGTAGGTTGTTACTAGCATTTGATAATGATAAGAATAGGTTGTTTTTTCTTAAAGTGCCAGTATCTGTTAATATTGATGTAATGCCTGTAAATACTGCTAAAGAGGAGAAAATTGGAGCTTGGAGCGCTGGAAGTGCCTTTTTTTTTAAAATTTACTCAAGATGTATGCTTAACATTCAATGTTGTTGCTTAACTATGCTGGTGAGTGGTAAGAACATTGGTTTAGTCTAGGTTAACTAAGCGTTGTATCAACTGGGCCATTTTTTGTTTAACTTGTATGTTCCTTTTGAAATTTCCTCTACGGATCTGTTTTGGTCATGTTAAATTCTGGTTGATCAGTTGTACATAATTAGAGTTGTATTTTAACTATAGTTTGCTGCATATATGATGATTAGGTAATGATTTCTGTTTAATCTTAAGGAATGAGTTAGTTAAATTAACATGTTTACGCAACCTAGGGGTTGTGGTTGCCGTATATACTTATTTGTTATTTAGGATAACCAAAAATCAATTCTCTCTAAATCTTGAGGTATGGAGGGAAAATAAGATGAGTTGTGAGATTGTTGAGCCCCAAACAATCTTCACAATTCATGCGTAATTTTACTATGGAGGTTTAGATGATCTTGGAGTGGGGGTTTCTAGGAGTAACTGTCCCTGGAGTGGATTTTCTGGCCCTTGGAAATAGAAACCAGCAACCATCAAACCTAAACATTTGATATTCTATGGACTAGTGGTATTTCTCCTACTGTACTTCTTTAGATTTAGTAGGTGTAATTTTCTTAAGTTTTGAAAACCATTAGTTTTACAGTGGGAATGATTGTCATCCCAATACGCTTGTATTTATTCATCATTTGATGGTGAATGAACAGTATCTAGTTGACTTATCTTGACAGTGTTATACAGTGACAACTTAAGGATATTTTGAAGCAGAGGTGAATTCTTTTTATGCTTTATGGATATTTTGAAGCCTGACATAAGTCCATTTAACCAGTCTAAAATTTTTTAAAATGATTACAACTAAATCCATTCAAACACTAAGTTAACTTATGGTAGGATAAAGCTGTCATTTGCCAATGAGGGAAAGGTCAAAAAATTTTCTGTTATATATCTGTTTAGGCCTATAATTCATGGGATCATATATGATGTTTTGCAGTAATGCTGAGGTTACTTATTTGTAAATATACACCTAATAAGTTGTGCAAGAACATAAAATGTGTCCCTTAATCTGAACCTTGCAACACCTGAGAATATTTGTAATGTTCAGATATCGATGGAACCCACTAAGTACTGATTGAATTTTTTTTTATTCTTGCTGTTAAGAGCTAGGGATTAATAGCATAAGGGGCTGTTAACCTCTTTGTATGATAACAATAAGATCAATCAGTTTTTTGTTGAACAAATCTTAACAAGTATTGACTTTCTTAGGAGTGTACTGAAGAGAACATAGAAAAAATGATCATGATACTCTTAGTAGCAAGGTCTTATTTTTGAGGTGAAGGTCATATCCATTCAACTTTTATTTTAATCATAAGTTTTCATTTGCATGAAGACCCAAACTAGATTTTGATGTCCATTGGTTTTCAGGTTAAAAAGGGCTTAGAGTGTTAGATACTTGATTACATTTGAACTAGGGATCCCGGCCCTTGTTCAGGCTTTTTGCATGCCTCAATTCAATACAAAAATAGGCTGTAACTTGGAGTCAAATCACTTAATATTCATGTCTTAAGAGGAATTCTAATCGATGGTTTGGATAAATCACCATCGTAAAGTATGTACTGTGCGGCTGTTTGACTGAAGCAATTAATTGATTAAATAATAAGATCAATGGATATTCATGTGTAATGTCTGCGTGTCTTTGTTAATGGGAAACTACTTGCTCATTAGTGTTCAAATGTTTCGGTATGTTTTCTCAAATAACATATGTATTGTAATATACTAGATTCCACTGGACTTTTTTCCCTAAGATTTTTCACGAATAAAATATTCATTTTTCATTCATTATATAATATTGAATCATGTGTAGATGTTGTTCTCAAAAAACTATTGATGCGGATGTTATTATTATTATGCTCTATAATTGCTGAAGTTGTTATGTCTGTTTGTAAGGATATTATTAACAATTGGTCTTATCAATCATTACGTCCATTATGTCTTGAGTTGTGTCCCACACTGCATGAATTTTAAATTAGATGTTAATAAAGGGAAAAAGTTTTGCTTCTTTCTTGCAGGTGATTGTATTGAGGAATGCCTATAGTGTGAGGGGAGGCTGGACTAGTTATATCAGCCAGTTTGCTCGTTGATTTTCTCTATTTTCCAGTTGTAACATTTCCTTTTATTTCTTTAGTTTGACTTTCTGTCAAATTTGGTGGCCAGATGCTACTTGCTTCTGCTCGCACTCTGTGTTATAGCATCTGAACATTGGTCGCAATATAGACACAGTCAAAGAATGAAAGGTACATCGGACAATAAGTTTCTTGTCATTGCTTATATAGTTCTCCATCATTAGATTCTAAATTTTGGCTCTGCTTGGTGGTGTGCTTGCTGATTTCATGTGGGGAAAAAGATGTCTTGGCATCCTCCTAGCACCAGGTTTTGGAAGGATGCTATAGTTTCAAATTTATATTTGATGACAATGCATCAGAAAGATTATTTAATATTATATGGCCTTCCTGGTTGAGTAGATTTTTCCAGTGCTAGCGCAGCATGGTTAAGCTGTCAGAATTCTGACAGGATTGTTATTGATTTCTTGGTTTTCCGGTGGATCACATCAAATTTAACTTCAAATATTTGGAAGTTGGGTTATAATTGTTGCCACTAGAAATTTGATTATAAGTTGAGTTAGGATTGGGACACTAAGGGTATGTTTGGGAGTGTAGTAGCTAAAATGTTGGTTTAAAGCCAATACCTTAAACTTTAGATGTGCTGTGCCAATGCTGTTACCGATCTGACAAGAAGTGAAATGTTTGGATTTTAGTATATTGATTGCTTATTTAGTTATTGGAACTGGAAAGGGTAAACATTTTATTAATCGCCTCTTGAAGGTTTGGTGTAATCGTAGGTCTGTCCTCCTCCACTGGAGGCTTTTGAATTATTCCATTGCAAACATTGCTCTATCTACAAGAATATAAAAATGAAATAACGACAGAAAGAAGTAGACACCGCACCACGGCGCCTCTAACTAGAGCCCTGTTTACTATTTAAGAATTTGAGGCTGTGGAGCTATAACATTGCTCTATGTACAAGAATATAAAAATAAAAAACGACAGAAAGAAGTAACCACAGCACCACGGCACCTCCAACTAGAGCCCTGTTTGCTATTTAAAAATTTGAGGCTGCTGTAGCCTGTAGGGGAGTTCTTGCTTTCGCCATTAATTTCCTGCAACTTTGGGCGCAGCCACCATGGCAAACCTACAAGGTTGAGAAACTTTCCGCTTCTGAAAGATAATAAGCGAGCTCCCTGCATAACAGGCAAAAATAGAACGATAAAGAAATTATTAGCATGAATATGAAAACAAAAAAGAAGAAGAAAAGATGCATATTTGCGTGTGCATGGATTAAAGGAAACAGAGCAGAACACAGCAAAACCGGTAATATATTGAAGATGGTTGTTTTCTATTAACAAACTACAAGCAAAACGAATGGTTTCAACCGGAAGGAGCTCCCTTCAGTCCAATTGGCGGGCAAAGCAAGGCGGAAGGAGTTGCTTCCACCCCATGCACTTGGCTAAACTTAACACTCAGCTTACTGCATGTCTCTGTTCAGTCGCGGAAAACTATTAAGCCTGACCTGATGCATGAGATGGCAGCTCTTGCCGCTTCTGAGCCCTCGATATTGAACTGAAAGGAGCTCCTTAAGCAGCTCCATAGCTTCATCTTCTGCATATTATACATCTGCTTTCTCTTTCAGCATTTTAGGAGAGAGAATAGATGTATATACACCTGAGACACACAAGGGCTTAGGCTTGCTTCCTTAAATACAACTTAGGAATGCGGTGGTATCAAATAAAATATACAAACATATTGAATAAGTAAACAACTCAATATTATAACATATGTTATTTTGGTAAGCTTGTTGAAGAAAAATGAATTGAAAACTATTGCTAGTTCCCTAAAGTGTTGACCAGTTTCCTCGACAGATAAAATGCAAGGTTCGATTTTGAGAATCTTCTCATTTCTTTTGAGGTATTGAAATGGGGGGTTTTTTCGAGGGGTTTTGTCCTGTTTCAAAACTTGCAAAATCATTCCAGAATTCATATGACGTCCTGTGTTCATTTCCAATATTCTATAATTTGTATAGTATGTAATCACAAGGATGCCACAATGAAACACCTTTGCTTCTATACAACTGGGTTTACATCATCCTGAACTAGTGCAGTGATTTTTTGTTTTATTTCTTTTTTGTTGTTGTCCTTTGGCTTGTGTATTTTGTGCTTCGGTTTTCTTTGATTTTAGCAGCTGAGAAATAGCCAAATGGCTGACGAAACAAAACTATACTGTTATTAGATGAAGACTTTGTTCTTGTTATTAAAAAGAATTAGAACAAAGAATTAAATCTTAATCCTATAAACAAAAGCAATAATCTTGATATATATAATATGGCCTTGACTTGTTCGTTATTAATTAGACAAATCTAAGATATTGTAAGAACAAATAAGTTTGATAACAGCTAGCCCTTCATTTTTTCTTTTTCCATTGGCATGTGAAAGAACAGCTAGCTAGCCCTTTAGCTTTTATCAGATATTGTTGTTTGGACTCGTGAAATCTTTGAACAAGATTCAGCCGTACAATATTATTCTGGTGATACATACATACATACATACATACATACATACATACATACATATATATATATATATATATATATATCTTCTCCTTCTTCAGCCTCTCTTCCTTTCAAGTTCAATTCAGTCAAAAGCTAGCATAGAGACAACCAAACAGTTTAAAGTCCAACATAACCCTAACCGTTTGATGGTTTCCCACCATGGATAAACGAACGAACGGTCCTGATTAATTTCTGTCACCAGTCATGGCCATGGATCAGAGAGCCAGACTTTACTAGTCTGAATTATCATAAAACTGGGTAGAAATTTTTAGCCTTTTTTGAGTTGCGAGCACCGTGTTCTTGCAAATAATGTAATAAAACGCCAAGCATACGTAGATTTGATGACAGTACTGCATTACTTTCTTGAGTTACGAGTAGCCAAAGCTAGTACGTACTGTCTGCGAATTGTGAGATTTAGTATTTGTCATGCTCCTGGGCACCGGGATTCTGATTCTCTCTACCAACTAAATATATGTAACCAAGAATCCTTAATTTTTTCAACTATCTATCTTGTCTTATCAGTGTAGTTCATGCACTGATTTCTCATTGAAGCACTTCTTTAACCAGATTCATTTCATTTAGATTAATTAATCTATTATGATTCTATATAATTTAAATTATAAATTCATTATTTGTATTTGAAATTCCTATGCAATAATTTTTAAGACAGTAATTGACATGTTTCACTGTTCCATTCTATGTTTTAGCAAATAATACGTGAGGAAAAAATTTTCTATTTTAAAGTAAATATTCATATTAAGATCAAGATCAAGGGCTCTCTTTTTTCACAATTTCTTATGCTATTTATATATTATAATATTAAATCGAATAAAAAAATAAAAGAAGAATCAAATTGGGATCGAATCAAAGTGAGAGAGATCAATTTGATCTAGTTCTCTCCCATTTGATATTTAAAAAAAAATTAAGTTTTTGTAAAAACTTAACTTAATTTTTAAAATTTTATTTATTTCTAATCAAATACGAAGAATTATAATATAATTAATGAATTTCAATTTAAATTTTATATTTTTAATTTAGTCAAAAAAATTTTAACCTAATATGAAAAATCAAATCTATACTTATTTAATTCTTATATTAAGAATAGAACAATAATTTCAAAATATAAAGATTGAATGGTTTGATTCAATTTTTTCGGTCCCCTTATTTTTTACCTAACTCTAATAAAAACTGATATTTGCAATGGTTAAAAATGTTTTTTTTTGGTTTTTCACTTAACTCCGTACAATAAAATCGATACAAATTATCCTTATAAAAACAAACCACCCTATTTTGAAATAATATACGTCACACTTGTAATATATAATACAATATTTATTATTATATAACAAGTTTTACGTACTAATATAAAATTCATACTACATAGTCATTATAGCCACTCTCTTTTCTGGGGTTATTATTAATTAAACTAAGTTGTTGTGATTTGTTGAATTAGTAAATAATCCGGTCACTAATTTCTAACACGAAAAGAGTGTTTGATCATTTCAAGCATACCCTTCTGTCACTTTCAACATTTAGCTAGAGTTTTGTGGCAGCTGCAATGCTATGGATGATTCAATTAAACAACCTAAACTTTCTTTGCTTTTATAATACATATATTGTCTTCTAGGGTTAAAATTTCCTTTTCTAAGTCAATATCAAATATGGTTATTGGACCACTTTCCGGTGCTCGATATATATCTTTAGAAATAGAATATCCAAATTTCGTTAAGTAAGAATCTCAGATCTGTTATATAAAATTGACAATGTTATGTTTGTTTTTATAAGCTTCTTAAGACCCTGCACCTAGTTAGACACGAGCTAAAGCTGGTCCGGTGAAAGGGCAATTGATGAGTCCATTCCATAAATAAATAATAAACCCAACAAGAAAGTGGCCTGTTATATGTTTTGCAAATAGCAATAATTATTTTCCGGAATTTGAAAATAAGATTCTTACGGTATTGGTATTTGAGGAGTTGTCATCTTCAATAACGTTTTGATTGGCAACATATAACATTCGCGAAGACATTGCTTGATTTTTCTATCAGACAGTAACATAACTTCTTGTCATATTTGATTAATTATGGTATGATTTTATTGAATAAAATGTGTATATTTCGGTCAAAATATGTTTAAGTTCGTAAGCTGAGTGGGAAACTGCAGCTTGTAGAAGAATTGGCACATAGTTTATGATTCAAGCTTTTAGCCCCTTGTAATTGATGCAAGGATACTTGAGGACACCAAAGCGGAGCCGAAGTGGAGAGGCAAGACTGTAGTTTCCGAAATATTACAATATTAAATTTTATGTGGTATTAATTAATTTGTTAGGAAAGCTGCTGGCTTAATCAGAATCAACATTCCAATTCTTTTAAGTAATTGAAATTTTCAATCAAAGATTCAATTTCCGTGTAGCAATTGGTCAAGCCTTGAAATTGTAAGAAAACGTGAACACTACATTGCAAGTTTGAAGCTTATGCTTGCCTGTAGTGGTTTGTTCTTATCACCAACATGTTGATGTTTCGGCTATGCCTCTCTATTTCTCTGCAAGCATGTGGTTTGTCCTACAGTATTATTTAAATTCTAGATGACTTGATATTGAGTTGAAATGCCCTCATAATCAAAACAATGGCTGGCCTGTTTAACTAAATCAAGGAGTACTGATCGATGCTGGTCTCTCCTTGTTGATACGTCGATCAATTTAAAGAATTCTGAAAGAATTAGTTCGATGACACTAGGGTTCTCTGCTGATTTGGATTTCATATTTGTGATTGACAATTACTATTGAAGAATTAAGAGGAACAGCAATTCGATATCTTTGCGGTATTCGTTAATCAGCTGCTGCTAGATGCATGGCAGGGAAGAAGAACAAAAATTCTGAATATATAACAAGCAAATGTTAAAAGGAAGTTGCTAGCTTTCCTTAATTCTTCTATTAATATGAACATGCAGTCCGATTAAGTATAAATATATCAACGTCCCCAAATTTTATGTATACAACATGTACCCACGATGCAGGAAAATATACAGTGAGAGAGGTCTGAATTAAGCTAGCTGTTCATGCGCAAATATAATTGCATGCACATGTAGAGGAAAAGATTTAAAACAAGAAATTCACCGATTGAAATTAATTAGACTTGCATCTTCTTCGTTGAGAAGAAAATTTAACTACTTGACAAAGTGCTATGTCAAGCAACCCAAAGCTTTGCTCGGCTGAACTTAGGGTTTTTTTTTCTTCCTGTCGGATAGATGCCTAACAGTTTATTATAAGATAATTACCTGAACTCTTCATCAATTTGCCAGGAAACAAATTAACAAGAAGGCAAACTTTGTCTGTTAATGGTGTTAATTCTATTTGTTGAGGTAATTGGGAAAAGCACTAGCCCCCCACAAATCAAGTCCTCTTAACGAACCGGCCTTTCATTCTTGGCCTCTGCGCGGCGTTCAATTTCCTCACTTCGTACCTTATTTTCTTCGAAAACAATCTCGTCCTCCTCTTCTCTCTGTATCTCGACACTCTTGCTTCTCTTCCGCCATCGCCTACGCCTCGGTCCATGCGACACCCTGACAGTACCCCGTAACGGTGATAAACATCTTTGAAATTCGAACCCTGAAAAAATATTAATTGCGTGAGCAAACTACTTAGATTCTGATTCAAAATGTTAGGTGAATTTATGTCTTTACGAAAAAAAAGGGCGAGAAGGTTACCGTGCAATCGGGCCAACACTCGAGGTTAAATTCAGGTCGGTTTCCTGTTGTCCATGGGCAGCCTTGACTTGCCCAAGCACTGATAACATTATCATAATTTAGCTTCAAAGAGACATTCTTCTTCACCTCCGATTTACATTTAGTATTCATCGTTACAGTATCAGTCTGATGCACAGCCTTCTCCTCCTCTCCGATCACCGGTGACCCATAGTCGATGTTCCAATCAATAGCCGCAACACCTTCCATTTCTTCATCCTTGATCTTCACTGCTATTTCGTCGCCAAAACAAACATTAACATCAGTACGATTATTTTCGTCTTTGCAGTCTAAGAATCCCAATCCTTTTACATCACTGGAATCTTCATTGAGGGAACCACCTCCCAGTAAGCTCTCAACGTCGGCAGCAAACTCGGCAAGATCCATGTCAGATGGCAAAAATCCGTGTAGATCATCTAAATCACAAGTTCCATCTTGTCCGTAACCAACAACAATCATATTATCCTCTCCGTTTACCACAGCAGTTTGATCATTTCCTTCACTTCCGATCATATCACAACCTAGTTCCACAGCAAACGGATCGAATACAGGCACTTGATAAAGCAGCTGTTCTTCCGTGGTCTCATCCAGTGACCCTTCTTCGCTGCCAATCTCAGGCACGAGAGGCTCATTTGAATTCGGAACTTTATCCTCATCCTTCGGTTGTTGCAGCAACATAGCCTTATTTGGCCGAGGCGTCCGGGCCTTTCTTGTGAACCCCTGGTGCCACACTGGCGCTTTAGCTTTATCACTCAGTGTTCCATTCAGCTTAGATGATGCAACTTCAAGCAGAGCTCTTTTGTGTCTGCTTGCGAGCTGGTTTGCCGAGTGGACTGATGCATCGCAACCTTGGCAAAGAAAAGCATCATCCGCTGCGCAATACCAACGTGCGCGTTTGCGTAAACAGCCATCGCAAGCTCTTGCCGTCTTGCCCACCATAGTATTTGCGGCTTTCTTTTCGCTGATTATCGAAGGCAAAACTAGTTACAGCAAGGATCAGTATGTTCAGCCACCAGACTAATCAACTGAATAAATTGTTTGCTGAAACAAATTAAACCCCAAAGGGCAAAATGGCTATTAGAAGGGATATTGGGGTGGCTGCAAGTATATATTTTGAGACACAAGTGATTCAATAATTGAGTTGAGAATAGAGAGTTCGCCGTTGTATTGTGACCGATATGATGGTTTTACTGTGCACTAAATTTCCCGAGTGCATAGCTGTAGCCATTAGCCCATGCACTTTTGTTGGTTTACTACAGAATTTTGTTTGGCCTTATTGGGACCCAGAAATTGGTCTTATCTAAGTGTTCATTGGCTAAAATTGTGAAATCCATCCTATTCTCTGAATTCTCATTGGCTACAACTCAGCATTAGTGGATTCCTTATAGGCCAAAATAGGGTACGGTAAAAGTCTTTTTCTAAACTTCGAGTGTGACCGTTTTGCATTTTTGTCTCTGCATTTCAATTATTCCTGTTAAAACTTTAAAACTCTTGCATTGGCGGTCCCCTCTTGTCGTTTTCATTAATTTCTCTCCTTTGGTGGCTTTCATCTCTTATTCATCTGAAGCATTCTCCTCCAGTTGATGCATAACTATCTGCGTAAGAAGTGTTGTGGTTGGCCTATTCAGTATTAGAACTCTAGGTTTTTGTCACGGTCTCAGGTTTGAATAAATCTAAACCATGAATTCATCAACTTTTTATTACACAATGAACACCACAAATCACCTACCCGGCGATGAGTTGTAATCACCAAAAATATAATTTTTTTTTCTCGGAATATTTTTTATGCTGATGAGACATGTATGTATATGCAGGATAAATCCACTAACTAACCTGATATCCGAAAAGCATTACTACGTCCAATCGTTTGTTGTTAATATTGTTGATGTGGATCTGATTTCCTACATAAACTGTGATCTGAAACAAGTTTCCTGAAGCAAAGAAGGAAACATAAAGTTTCTTGGTGATCATTGGAGTCGCCGCGTACGCGAAGAGAAAAGAAGGGCCTTTTGCTTTTAGTTCTCTTTTGTTTCTCGTACATAATAGGAACCAGGAAAAGCTTCAGGACTTTTGTTTCATATGCTGGCTTTTACCATGGTTTCTTTTTCTGTGACGTAGAGATTTTGGTCTAATTTGGTATTTAAATGATTGTAAAATATACAGTTAATTCGGTAATAACGTGTAGTAACTAAATGAATAAAATTAAGGACTTGATTTTTTTTTCCCACATTGTATCTAACAATTAGACGAAGGAAATTAGAGGTTAAGGAGGAAGGGAGAAATAGAAATCGAATTCCTTGGTGTATAAATAATGGTGCATGTTGCGGAAGAAACTTGCATGTGATGAGTAAGAGAGACCACTGTCCTACAGAAATAACGATGAATCCTTATAATTAGCTGCTAAATTATTAAATCAAGAGGGAATTTGATTTGATTTGCTTTTTTCTCACCATTCACAACGTGGGAGTCCATATCAATGAACAATTACGATGAAATTATGGTGACAAACAGAGTTTGATGACAGTTTGATATTCAAAAAAGAAACAAAGTTATAAATTATATACAATCTATAACAATTATACATCACTATATATGGCCACCAAGATGCAGGATACATGATTTCAATATATATGTATATAAATATATATATATATGTAGGTTGTTTTTATGTTTGCTCATTCTGTGTTAATCAACTTTTTTAAGCAAATAGAGATCTTGTGTCAACCTAACGCTAAATTCTTGCCGCGGTGACTCACAATGAATAGTGACTCAAGCCGCAAATAATAAAAAATATCTTGTGAATAGTGAATAATGTCTTCACATGGTGCTTGCACCAAGACAGCACCAATTTGGCACACGATCGGGTAAGTTATTTGGAGACCTCACCAAGTTAGGGTCAACTTTTTGTTCCAGCGATGAACAATAATTTCCTAACAATAACTTGGTGCAAATCAGCACCAACCTAGTGCTTCGACCGGTAAATAGTGATGTCACAAAAAAAATATAAATTCTTAGCGAAATTTAACCTAGTTTTTGGGATGATCACTTGATTTTTTGGATTTATTGGCAGAAGAAGCCTCTTTGAGTGCAAAAATGTTGTTCTTTCTTGATTTCTTTGTTAGAGGAATTAATCTTGTTTCAATTGAATCAAAATTTTTTTAATTATTTATCTTGAGAGCCTTTTATCATATTTTTATACACTAATTTACTTAAGATGTATTCTAAATTTTATAATTACTATACAGTTAGAGTTCTAATATTGTAAATATATCGTTTAAGAATTTTATTACTAAAAAAAAATTCATAATTTTAAAAATGAAACTACTTGAAATGCACTTATCAAGTTTGTTAGATTTAAGATATAAAAATTCTTGTAAAAAATAACTATTTGTAAGTTATTTTTTACTAATAGAATATTCTAATGGCTCCTAAATTGATTTTTATTTTGTAAAAAAATTTTATAAGATTTTTTTTGTTAATAATCCCTAACTATCGATGTGTTTTTATTAATTATTTTGAATTTATTTATTGTTGTGGTTTTATCATATTGAAATGTCAAAGATTTATTTATCTAAAATCAACAAATTTTAATGTATTTTTAATAATTTGAGTCTTCCTTTATTAAAATAGCTTTCATCCCTTGAGGTATTCTAGAGTCTAATTATAAGATTTTCATATTTAATAATATATTATCAAATTTAATTATAAAAGTGCGGTATAAGATAGTTGCCATAGATTTTCTCATAAAATAGATTCTTCAATAACCAACAGGTACTGTAGATATTGGCTCAAGCTTGATCTATGAAGAGAAAGCTCCATGCATATTAAGTTCTAGGCCATTAATTAGTATAAAATTTGACTACTATATATTAGATAGATTGTTAAACTAGTTTTTTGTTTTTTTAATTTTGCAACAAAAAATTTAAAATATTTTACAAGAAAACTAAAAACTTAACATTAAATTTAAAATAAATAATTTAAAGTTAAAATATTAAAATAAAATATGAGGATGGCTAAAAGAGTAAAAATTTATATGTTCTCTCTCGTAATAATCTTTTTAATATATACAGTTGAAAATTTACTGAACGGCGTTTTTTAATTAGTCTATTAATATTAGCCCTAATAATTTGACAAAGATTAGAGAAAAATTAAATTAAAAAAAAAGAGTAAAAATGCCCAATTTCATACATTTATATATGTCTATGTTAAAATTTGCTGATAAGATATGGGACAATGAACAACTTAATTATGAGACAGCGAGAGGAAATCTGTAATATTATTACAATACTACTATTATCAATGGATATGTTGGAAGAAACAGACCAAGACAAGGTTATATGTCAACATACACATGAAGAATCTTAATACAAATGTGTTGTCAAAATTAACGACACGACAGTATAAAATCTAACAGAGCAACTGATGGGCACGGAACCACGATATGATCTATCCTTGTTCTGTATCGTCTGTTGCGTTTCCAGTGATACATACAGCACTCGTCACTCTGGATGTTCTTGAAATTGTGCTGTCAATCGATGTGATCGGATAAAATCTATGTACGAGAGGCTCAATATCAACCTGGCGAATAATTAATAAATTGTGGTTATGTTTAAGAATAATTAGTTATTTACAAAGAAACCCACTTATTGACAGATTTAACAATACATATATATATATTATATATATATATTTTACCTTTAATATCAAGCATAAAATTGTTAAATCTGTCAAAGTATGTCCTGTCATATTTTTAAGTTTGCTAAAAGAATTTATTTTAATAATATTATAGCTTTTTTTTTAACTAGTAACTGTTCATCTGTATATACTTAATTTTATTGACACAGGTTTTGATTTTTTAAAAGGCATACAACATTTCTTATGCACCATACGAAATGATGATGTTTTCTGACAGCGACTTATAATAAATAGTCTCGTTCTTAAAATATTATAATCCAATAAAATTTTTAAATAACATATTTACCATTCTAAAACTCCAATCTCTAACAATAATAAGAACTTTAAATATTGTTTAATTGAATTTGAGTTAAAACAATGCTAATAGTAATTAAGAGAGCACTTGAAAAAATCTCATTCACTTTGAAATTAAAAAAAAGGTAATAATATATTATAAAAAATATTATTTCTTTAATTTATAAAAAACTTATTCCATAAATTTTTGAGAAAATTTACTAATTTCTTATCTTAATTAAATTTATTATTCTCATTTTTTTCTGTAGAGGTGATCTTAGGATGGAACCTCTCAGGTAGACTTTTAAAAAACTTTGTAAGCACTCGACTTTTAAGAATGTTATACTTAGGTTAAATCTAAAGTTTAGTATGTTATTAAACTCAACACAAAGCTTATCAAAATAATAAGAGAGAATTAGGTTTTTCTGTAACTAATCTTAATGGTGCTTACTGTTTTTGATACTCTTACAGGCACAAGTAAAGCTATTGTAGAACAAAATAAGCCTAAAATTGTTCCTAAGGTATCTGTTCCTTAAGTCAAAAGGACTGAGTCTAAAAATATAATTGTTCCTCATGTGTGAGTACCTATTAGTAGATACGAAAAATGTTAAATCTGGTGGGGTTAGTTCTCTATCACACCAAATTTAAATTTTGTGTTAGAGAAGTTTCCTAATTATGACTCAGATCATATCTCAAACAAGTTAATTAAGAAAGAATAAATTAAAATGACAAGATCATGAAATAAAGTACAATTTCTAAAGAGAACATAAATAAAGAAAGAGATTTTCTGAGAAATCTTCCTCAGCTAGAAATGTTGGAATGTTGTTTGGGTTTAGGATTAGAAGATAATGACGATGGTAACGGAGATGGTGATAATTTTATAAATGGGGTTGTGGGATTTGATGATGGAGATTAATGCACTTGGTGATACTGCATAATTACAATTACTTGGTTTACCGGCATTAATATTTGGGAAAAGGAAGAAATTTTTATTTTTTTTATTGTCACACAAAGAAAAGGAACTTGAGAACTATAGCATATTATAAATATACGTTTTAGCAAGGCATGGTACAAGTGAATAATTTCGTAAAATTGCAACAAAGGAAATAACAAATTAAGTATACAAAATGGACAAACAACTTTTTAATTTAAACTATTTTGAATATAAAAATTTATTAAATAATAATATTCTTTATCAGTCAGATTAATTTCATGTCAGCATAGAGTTAATGGAAATTTTTTAATAAAATTTATAGTAACAATACAATAAAATTGATGACTTTCTGGGTGTCATCTTGTCCACAAATACATTTGATACAGTTGCGGGCAGTAAGGGCGTGTGAACCATCAGTTTAGTTTTGTCGATGAACATGCTGCAAACATTAATTATTTGTCTATATACAGAACCTTGCAATATAAAACATTGTTCACAGTATAACATTGAATATAATGTTACAACTTTACAATTCTAAGTTAATAACGTTACACGTTATTTGTGGGAGAACCTTTGACATATTATTACGTGGGATTGAAATTGAAATTGAATAGTGGGTACGAAGCACTATCGCCACTTATTAGTGAAAACAAAACATGTACATAATGTTAACGGAAATATGGACCACCAAAACATAGAATAGAAATGAGAAGAAGCAAATGGGAAGTATACATAATGTTTTTGTTTGTTTGTATCACAACTGGGAATCTTGGTAGAGAAAACACCATGGACAAACATGGACTCTGCAAGTGGCGGGGCTAAAAGAATTTATTTTAATTCTATTAAAAAAGAAGTCAAACATAAAAGAATCCTTGTAAGTGTTTTAATAAATTTTATTTTTAGTAATAATTTTATATATTTTAAATAAAATTTTACCGTCAGAACATTATGATAACTCAAATGTTATTACATGTAAATTTAAATAAAAAAATTTTATGCACACACTACTCTTAATCCGCTCACCAGTACCAATCCCACCGAATCCGGTTGATATAAAATGGACAGTGTGAGTGGCGGACGTGGACCGTCAGATGTCGTCAACGCAGGGACATGAGATGGGAACTTTGATAAAGGATTTGCCGGGAAGAATTTGGTTATCGAGTGATGGTGTAATTGGGTCGAAGAAACAGAAGGAGTAATTGCCTGATTTCTCATTTCCAGGAAAATTTCTTATTTTGGACTGAAATAATGTAAGTTGTATGCATGCATGCGATATCGAACTCTTGATGTACGCGAGGACCAACCAGTCATTGAGGTCGGTGTGGACTAGGCAGGTAAGCTTGCCGATGGTAGGAGAAAATGCATATATCCATGTATGCTAGCTTGCAGTAAATACTGTTTCTATAGGAGGTTAAGGATTAAAATATGAGAGGAATAAATACATTAATTAAGAAATATAATGCATTTCATTCTAAATTATATGCATGTATATTATTAATAATATTTATTAATTATTTAAATTTTTAATTAAATATTCAATACATTTAAAAGATAAAACAATACAATGATTTTTTTTTAAAAATTAATTTTTAAAAAATAATTATTTTAAAAAATTTTGCTTTGCTTATTGAATAGATGCTAAGTTTACATGATTAAAGGAAAAGGAAAATTAAAAAAAAATTCTATACAATGCAGTCAACTTCAAAGGGTCTGGAACAAATGGATTGTTCATCATCAGCCATTATATCATCAAAATATGACCAGTCAAGGTTAGGATGACAAACTAAAGTAGCCCTCTTACATTCATCTATTGCATTGAGGTATTGATCAAAGTTTTTCTCTTTCAGCTCCTCGGTTTCCTTCTTCAGTGCTTTATCTTGTTCTTCGAGGCTTCGATCTCTTCAGTCAAAACATTCACCCTGTTAAACTATCGAGTAATTTTATCTTTGGCGACTATTCTTCTCCATTTTTTTCCTTGTCATTTTGGTGTAAAGCTAAATCTCAAGAGTCATTGATAATTATGTAATCTAGCTTATGTTCTTTAAACCTTTTTTTGAAATCATCTAACGCAAAAGAAAGGTGATATAAAATAAACGAAGTTAGAAAATTTCAAGAAACTAATCCAAAAGTAAAAGGAGCAAAACTTTAATAGCAACTTTAAGTTCAAACTTTAAAACTTTTATAGGATTCAAATACTTGTGTTTAAATCCATTGTTAGTTTAAGTAAACTCTTCTTAATATATTTGAGGAGGCAAGAAAGGAAGTGATAACAACATCGGAGCATTTAATTTAGGGTTGATTAAGGAAACATCCCTTTAGAGGTTGATTATCATAAGGCCTATATTTAGAGTAGCTACCTGTGATATTTGATAACTCTCACTTGATCACTACTCTTGAATTCTGCTTAACAAAATCTACGAATCTAGTTTCACAAAGCACTACAAGTATAGTGAAGCAACAAAAAACAAGTAACATGATGTTTATAAAGGCATCAACAATCAACATTTTTATTACTCACAACAAAAAAGAATACAAGCTTACCACTTTAGTAAACTCACTTAATACAAGTATATGGTGCTCCCTCAGTTTTATCACTCGTATATAGAATTTCACATTTTTTAGGCTTTTATAATTGCTCTATTTATCGTAAATCCAACACCCTTAGTTTCTTAGGGCATTAGATATCTTAATCTATTCACAACTCTAGTGGATAACAATTTGAAATATATACAAACTCTATCTCGTGTCTAAGAGTTATCAACAACTCACTTTTAACTCGTTTAAAAGTCTTGCTTTTAATTCATTATGTTGACTCCTATTAATCTTGAAATCTGCCTCTAACTCACCACTTATAAATGTTTGTGTTTGAGTAAAACTCAAATTCTAACATTCGAAAGTCTCATTTGCCCTTTGCTTAGTTAGAAAAAGCTTATCACTAACTATACTTGCAAGTAGTTCACTTATATTTAAACTAAACTATTCCTTAACAACATTCAAGCAACCATCCCAATTAGTTTATCAAGAAGTAAACCTATGGTCAATAAGTGGATTAACCTTGCTCCAGCGCATTTGGCTTGTCTTCTCGCCTTGTGGCTTTGCATTCTTATGTTTTTTACCTTAAGGATCCTATATTGAGCAACATATTATGTCTTCATCATGTACTTATGCATGAACCCTTCTATTGTATTGTATAGTCAGTCTACTGCTATTGCCTGCTAGTGCATAATGCCTCAATGTTGTGCACTATTTCACATACACACTAACTTGTTCTTGCACATGTTGCCTTTGTTTCCATTCATACCAGCTTGAGTTAACCTTTCTTTGGCTGCTTTCTATGCCCAACTGTCTCTATTGTGCATTGACCTGCACTCACTTTGCTGCGTGTTATATCTACAGTATGTTTAACTTTCCTTAGCTTAAGATCAACGTGCAATCCTAGTCTTGGGTGTGCAACCCATGGCTATGGTTATGATGTTGATCTAGTAGTTTTAGATTTCAAGAAAGCTCAGGACTTTGGAATGATAGCAGAAGAATATGCATTATGTGTTGAGTTGCTCTCTTGGTTTGAAGTAATTGTATTAAATTTCTTTATTCTTGTTGAAATACCATAGTGTCAGTAAGTGTTCTAGTCCTCTTAACTAGCACAGCATGCCTCATCTAAGGATTTCATCTCTTTTAGAGGGCCAGGATGTAGATAAAGGATTAAAGAATGAATCCCAATAGCTGCTAAGGAAGTTGGCCTCAAAAAATCTACTAAGTTGCACTTCTCTATACTTAATGTATGTACAAATTAAATCCTTGCACTCTCCTTAGAAGTAAGCTCTAGACTAGTCCAAATTCTTAATCCCCGTTTTCAAATTCTCACCCTTCCATCAAAAGAAAATAATAAGACTTTCACTGAGAGAAAGAAGTATTTCCAAAGACAAAGACAGCATCCTTAAAAGAAACTAAGCAATATAACCCCTTACCACTAGGATGAGATTGAAGATAAAAAAAAGGTAATGAATCTCAACAATGGAAGGGTCATCAAAACTTAACCTCCTCTACTAAACCTTAATCCCATAATCATCCTCTAAGTGATAGAATCAAGTTAGGTTGTAAGGTTGAAAGCAATGAATAAAAAGACGGAATGGTATATGAATCTTAACATTTAAGACCATCTTCATCATTCCTATAGCCCTTTAAGAAGGATGATTAATTTTGTCCTTGGTCAATGAATTCTACATTAATAGTCCTAAAAATATCTATTAAGATCTTTTGAATTTCTATTCTTATAAGATAAGAATCACATAAAAATAGAAATCTTCTTTAATTATAAAGATTATTAATTATGATTACTTTTCTAAGACTAGAGTCCTACTTTATAAAAAGAAAAGTCCTCTTTAGTTACAAAGAGTATATTAAAATGAGTAAAGAACTTATAAAAAAGGAAAGTCTGCTTTAATTACAAGTACTATCAATTATGGTTACCACCTAAGATAACGACAAAAAAGCTACCAAGGGTAAAATTGACTTCTCCAAATTTGGCATAACATATTAAATACATGTGACATGATTTCAAAAAGTTACGAATGCCCTGCGACACCAAAATTATGATACTTGTCAAAATAAACATTTCAACAGTCATCAAATCAAGAGGTTAAGAATAAGCGCAAGAAGGACCCAAAAAAGGAAGGTAAGATTTGATTGTCAAAGGGTTTAACACTGACAAATCCATTGATGCCTATGATGTTATTCTATTTTACAAGAAAAAATAAAGAAATCAAGATGTAATAGGTGGTGAAGTAATCCTCGTAATCAATTTGAGCTAGTTGATAAAAAAATGCATCAACAGTCACACACCTCCTCTTCCCACAATTTTTCTAATTTTAAAGGTGAACCCATTTACATATCCAAAAAAATGAAACATTTATTATATATTTTGTCTTTCGAAACACTTTTTTATATTTTGTATGTTCTGTTCGCAGATAAATTGGTGTTGACAACGCGTCAAAGTATCCAGACTTGTATGATAAAGTGCAAGAAATTCTTGCAGCGAGAAAGGCGGAAAAAGCTGATATGTGAGAAGATAAATAGTTAAAACGCAAGCATACAGTACATACTGCGTTTTCAGGAAAGTTTAATCTATCATTAATATTCCTGGGGTGTAATAGATGGGTTAAAGTCTTTTACAGGTGTGAAGGAAATCACAATGTCTTCTGTAGCACGGAGTTTGGTAATTTTGATTTGTAATTTGTAATGACAATGTGCAAATACATAACTTTGCTTAAAAAGATAGAGCTGATTCCATGCATTTCCACATGGAAACAATTATTAAGTTGATTGATAAATTTAGCTGCTCGTTCACTCCAACAGAAGGTAATTTTATTGCAACTTAATTTTCAGTAAGGAATCTGTATTTAACAGAGGGTCTGAGGCAGCTGTTGTGAATGTTTGTAAATTAAGTTTTACTAACCTTAATAATTCACCGTTGTGGCAGATTTGGATGATCGTCTACAAATGGATGGCTACGGAGGTGTTTGCAATGTGTATTGAAATATCTTACATGTATACGGTAGAAAAAGATTTTGATTATCCCTGACAATGATTTCCTTTTCCTCAAGGCTCGCACAGGTAAAGCATATGATGGGTGTGCTATATTCTGGAGAGACAAACTGTGAGGATTCTCAGCCCCTTCGAAGTTGCAAATTTTGGTCAACTTAGGAATTTATATCTTTCTATCTCTCTTTTTTAAAATTTTTTTTTCTTGGTGTCGTATGAGAGTGAACCCATACTATTTTAGAACTTCTATATTGCTTACAGATATAAGGTCTCTTGTTGTCTATGGATGTTTAAATTTTGAATCTTTGTACTTTTCTCCTTTCCGAATATCCAAGTTTTAGGAAGCCATATTCTGAACACAGACTTGTCCTTTTGCAACAAGAAAATACAGAGTTCCAGAATTTTGGCCTTTGTGACAATGTTGCTCAACTCTTTGTCTTAAAGGTAAGTAGTTTTTAATACGATGTTACATGTTATTCGTAATTTCTTTTTAGTTTCTTTAATCCCGAAAAGAAAATTAATTTAGACAAACGTGACACCAGAATTAATTATAATTTTCTAAAACTTTGTACTGGTAAGTACATTTCTTTTCAAGTTGTATAAGGTGCCTGTGCTTGGAGGTTTTCCAGTTTCTCCTGATTCCTAGAAGTTGTTTGCAATGATAATGTTGTAATGGTAATTCATCATTATTATTTGTTTCTTTGTTAATCATTCAGATGAACCAAACATCACAAGATTCCAAAGAGCAAACATCAATGAAAGCTTAAATATGTCCTCTTAGTTATTGTTGTGTAGATGTAATAGAAGTTCTTTCGGCATGATGATGTTGAAATTTGTAATTAATGTGTATGTAAGTTTGCATATTGCTCAGACACTAAGTCAACAAAATATTAGCTTCTTAATTTGTACATTGTTTGTCTTCTTTCTTGCACCATCATATGTTTCATGTATACATGCGTGAGTGTGCGGTCTCAACAGTCCTCGGGGTACACAAAACTAATAGTTCACACCCGAAAGTGTGAAAGAATTAATGAATTATAAATCTGTTTATTAGGCCTCCAATAATGCTGCTTAAAAGAGTTCTGATAACAATTAATGTGGGAGAATTTCTATTTCATGATTAGGGACCTAAAAAAATGCCTTTTGCAAACTTTTCAACATCTTTAGAAGAAAGTACTGCTGCTGGGAGATGTGGTGTATGAATTGATGACAATCCAATTGCTTCTTTAACTTTTTTAACTATAACAATGCTTGCAAGTTTATCATAGTGGTTCGACTATAATGAGCGATCTGTTATTAACTGTGTGATTTCATTGTAATGATGATTTACTTATGAGATTGATATGTACTTTGTTATGGGAGATGACATGCTTCATTTGCTGCTCTATCTTATTATATGTTTTTTGATAAGGAAGGTAGATGGTTGCATCACCTTAGAAAAGCATACTTGAAAGCATCAACCTACTTACTTTGACTGATCTTTTTCCAGAACTGAAGTTCTTACAGCTAGACGTTGTGGCACCACGCAGCTGATAAAGACTAGGAATGGAAAAAAGAAATGTTTGGGTTTCTAAGGCCTCCACGAATTAGAAACCAATTGTGTATGCTATTCTCTATTTGAAGAACGGTGAAAAATGTGTTACATAATTCATTTTGCAGAGACGTATATGTGACAGCAAACAACTTGTGCTTTTTGTTTTCATTCTTAACTAAATTGTTTCCAGCCTAGCAGCAAAATTGTCTGCTTAACAGTAAGCCATCTTGAACTGATAACCCCCCTTGTCATGCAACAATTCTCAAGGTTCCTGCTATTTGCCCCTTTTCTTTGGTCTAATAAAAAATTATGAGATGTGAAGTAAATTAAAAAAGTAACATTATGTGTGTCAAGTTCCAATACTTAGTTCATGGAGAGAGAAATTCTGCCTCTCTCTTTCTGATGAGGTGGGGGATAAAGGGTTGACTTAGTTATAAAACCCTAGGTTGTGTTGCCAATTCTCTTGTTTCCAAGGGAAGCGAAAATCAAAAGCTGTGTGCAAATCGCTTTGTATTTTTTGTGCCACTGAACCTGGTGATTTTATGATACCATGTACAATGATGCGGATTAGATTGTTTCCGGAGAAGGCTTACAACCTTTAACAATCATGGGGTGGCATTCCTTTTCCACTTGCTGACAGCAGTCACGGGTGAGATCTTTCACCGTTTTAGATTACCTGTATAGTGTTTTAAAATTTACGACCACTTTTTGAGATCAGTTTCATTTCCATCTCATCTTCAGAGTGCACTTTACCAGTTTCCGGATTCCTCTGAGGTGAGATTTGATTCTAGTGCAATTTCAAACCGATAGATGCTTCAGTAACTTCCATGGATCCAAGAACAACCTCGTTGTATTCTTGTTTGGTCCATTTTTATTTTTATTTTTTTTTGATACTTATGTAGTTGATGCAATTTCCTGCAGTTGGGATCGCAGATATATTTCTGGGCAGGATGAATTACCTGCTTGGTGCTGAGGCTTAAAATTTCAGAATGAGAATGCAGGGCTTGTAGCCGGTATGGGTTGGGGTATGGTAAATTTTTTTCATGTGTACCCATCAAATGACTACTGCGCATTGTCAAAACTAGGACAGGGCCACTGCCTTTTAAACTTGTTGATTTCTGTTTGATACAGTAGCTCGATGTCTATCTCAAGACTGCTGTTCTATATATGGAGTGATAAAGAATTAAGGCTTGTAGCCGGCAGTGAGGGAGTCACCCAACTTCAGCACTGATTAAATCTCTGTAGTGCATATTTTGGGATCCTTGGGAGATGTTTATCAGAAACAAACATGTGCTTCCTTGTTTTTAACGCTTTGGTTTGTTTAGATTTCTGCACTTGATGAGAATAGAGGCATGGGATACAGACGAGAATTATCAAATGTTGTAGTCTCTGTTGAGTAGAATATTTAGGATTGACTGTTGACAGCAGAAAACTAACCAATGTATAAACTTTTTATCAGCATGGTATATTGAATTGACGTAACCTTATCCCCTTCGGGGTAGCCGTGGAATGAGAGACAGTCATGGAGAACCCTTGGCAACATCATACCACAGCAAGTTTACGGGAACTGTTGATTATATCTGGTTAGTTCAGTTACATTTTTTAATTATAAGTTACAAATTATTGTTTGCACGGCTACCCCGATTATTGATGACGCTGATTGACCTAGGCATATAGAGGAACTTCTTCCTGTGAGAGTTCTTGAAACCTTACCCCTCGACATTTTGGGAAGAAGTGGAGAACTCCCTTCCACGGTACTTTTTCGTGTTCGTAAATATCAATTTTGAATAGTATTTCCCTCATTCTGTGGCTGCGTTGTTTCAACCGGGAAAGCTTCTTGAAATGGGAGAAGAGGTCTAAGGTGCCTAATTTCTGCTCACACAACGATTATGGAGGGATTTGTTTTATATTTGTGTGATAATTAGAAAAAAAAATTTAACAAAAATAAATTGTTCGTGTATGTACTCTCATCTACGACATTAACAATTTAATACATATATTATACATAAGGTAGGGTCAGTAAACTTGGGATCCCCCATAATTGTTCTTTCGTAATTTGACTGTAATCACTAGTCACTGTTACAATGGAATCAAATTGTTTCTTGCTTGCCATATCTTTCCCTGAAAGAACTTAATTTTTTCTTTGCTATAGAAATTCACCCATATGGACATAATAATCTGATTGTGCACATGATTAGCTGATTGTGCTGTTTTTCTTTTTTTTTGGTACCCTTATCAGATTTCTATATTATTTTGCAGAGATGGGGCAGCAACCATCTTGCCTTGTGTCACGGGTTCATTCTCCGGCATGTGCAGCAGCCATGGAAAGCAGGGATATTCGAGGGCCCGCCCCTTGTATGAGAACTGGCCTCTGCAAATAATGGTGATTGAACCTGATTACAGGTCCCAGTCCAAATCCTTTACCAGCAAGTAAAAACTCTGAAGCTTTGGCTCCTTGAAAGAGTTCCGACCTCATGGGAGAACACCTTCTTTGACAACTTGCATTGCATGCCTATAATGGTAATATTGTAAGGGCAGGTTGCTTTGACGTTCACTAGAGAATGTTGAGTGAGAATTGTAAGTGTAACACCCCGGACCCAACAAATATTTAACAGATACCCAACCCACAGACACGCAATAATCCGTTACAAATTTGTTCTTGAATTTTATAATTCAAAATGCGTCTTACTTTATTTTCTTTTAAAATAGATATTATCTATTTTGGATACACAGTTCATCGTGAGTTTTGTTTTTTTATATTTTACGTCTTTATAAGAAAATTAAACAAATATTCACAATATATACATATTAGAATATTCACACCACTTAATGAAGTCAAACAAAATATTCACATATTAAAAAACATATCACAAATTAGAATATTTACGTATCGAATTATATGTTGACTCTGATACATTATATCAGAAGACATATTATCATATGTAATAATCTAGACCTAAGAATTACTAAGTAAATATTGCTCACTTTAAGCACTGAGCCTATCACAAATTTGTTCTTGAGCTTTAATATTATATATAACAACTCAAGCCAATAACTAATAAGTAAATATTGTTCACTTTAAATATATGGTTCGTCATAAATTTATTTTTAATTTTATCAAAATTGTTTAATTAAAATAATTTAAATTATATAATATGTAACACAAAATTACTCGTTAGTAAAGTGAGATGAAATAATAAATATTTGGTATTTTGAGAAGCAACATGCTCACATCAAATGTAAAATTTTGAGCATCTATGTATAATGAGCAAGTAATTTATTGATGCTTCATTCCTGGATAACATCTTGTAAAATGTTTGATAATTTGGCAATACTGGATTGTGAAAGAATAATAAAGTTATCTGAGCATGTAATTTTTATAGCAGTATGACCTTTGACTTTTGAAATCTTCATGAATTGTCGCAGCATGGACGTTGTGGATGCTTTTAGCTTATTGCAGGGAGGGTGACTTGTTGAAACATCTTATTTATTTATGTGTGCTCCTGATGAAATTGCACCTAACTAGGATTAATTAATGAGGCAGTTGATCAATTAATTTCTTTTTTTCTAGAGCTAATCAACTTTAGTTGGAGCAATTCAAGTTTTTAGAAAGAGCGTGTCATTTGACTTGATAAAAGCAAAAGGAAAGACCCAGAAAATCAATTTGCCATCTGTTCTAGAAAAGAAAAGGTATTAGATGAGAGAGTCTTCAGAACAAAGCCATTGGAATCAATTAATTGATTTGGTATCCATTTATTCATCTTTCTCTCGATTGATTTATTTATTTTGGGAATTCTGATATAGCTAACCACGTCTGATACCATTTCAAAAAGCTATATGATTCCGTATTGAAGCCCAAAATTGGTCTATATCTAGCCAAAGATTGAGACTGGACTGTTTCCCAAACTTCAAATCCAAACAAAGATGACCCATCATCACTGTTCTAATCTTGATAATGCTTGTGCCAAATTATTATTTTTACTATCATTAATGTATTCACAACCCAATGAGACTTGCAGGAACACCATGATTTCACAGGGCAGGTGGATTGTGATATTAGGTTTTTGATTTCCTTGTCTACCTGGAACGGATCGGATTAAAATATTGACGATCATGTTTCCTTTTCACTTGCCACGGTTCATTTTTGAATTATCTGCTAAGATAACTTGCCAATCTGAAAATGCTTTATCAAATATTCATTATCAAATGAAAAAGCAGCTCTTAAATACATGGAAAGCGGCCGCATCCGAAGTCCACCATCCTTTACTTGCAAAACAAGTCAAGATTGATTTCTCCACCGGCCCCTTATCAATTTTTGTTTTCGTCATAAATTACCCAGCAATAGTTGCTGATTTCATTCTCACGAATTGTTCATTTTATTGGTTTGTTTTTCGTTACATTTATTGTGAAAAGTTTTAGGTGGACGTAACAAAATTATTCAAATAATAAATAAAATATATATATTTATTAATAATAAATTTTTAAAAAAATTATTAATTTTTATTAATAAATATATTATTTTATTAATTAACTAATTATATTACATTAACAATATTAATGTAATAAGATCGTATTTCTTAAAATTTTTGTAATAAAATTGGATTTTAAAAAAAAATTATTTATAGTATATAAGTGTACAATTTTTAAATTTAGAAGATGCCATGTTCTTAAAAGAAGCAATTATGATACAAACTTGGACTTCAATGGACCTTCTCTCTCATTAAAAATTAAGAGTTTCATATAATAGACTAAATTAAATTTACATCTGTAGCGCACATGGAGTTGAAAAAAATCTTGCCCGGCTCCGAAAAGGAAAGACAAAATCTTTAATCTCCCGGGCAAATCTGACAAAGTCTCAAGGACTCTTGATCATGTTCTTTTGGTGTTATTAACAATATGTCCTAAATAATTCTTTACTGCAAACCGTAAGAGAGTGTCAAGTCCAGAGTTTCATCAGCCCAAGCAAAATCATCCTGGCTAGGCTGAAAATTCGTAAAATCAAGCTCCTGATCGTTTTCTGATTCATACAGAGAACGATGTTCCCGGTAATTGTAACTATTACTACTGTAAAACTGTTCGTAATCAGTCCAGCATTGCGTATCAGGATCCACCAAACCCAGTTCTTTAATAATTGATGGCGATAAGTATGGAACTTCCAGCAGATCTGCAATAGATTGCTCTTCTTTAAATTGTTGTTTCACGTTGTAAATTTCTAAAATTTTATCTGCATTGCATTCTTCTGAGACCTTACCCACATTGCATTCTTTTTCCATCTTCGTCTTCCCATTGCTGTCATGCACAAGCTTTTCCACAAGGCATTCTTTCAGAAACTTCTCCTCATAGCCGATTTCTTCTTGGATTCGGTTTCCAAGCTCGTCACCAAGTTTAGTTGAAGTAGTCACATCGAGCACAGACAATGGGGACGGAGGAGAAAACGAACCAGTAGTTTTTTCAGACAGGAGAGTTGATGCAGTCAAGTTCTTATCCTTCAGCGATTCAAGCTCGAGCTTCTTTTTCCGATAAGCAGAAGCAGCCTCCTCGGCTGTGTTAAAAGTACCGAGCCATATTCGAACTCGTCGAAATGGATCTCTAATCTCGGCTGAATACTTTCCCCATGGCCTTCGTCTAACACCTTTGTATATCGTAGATGATCTTTGAGATTTCTTATTCTCTTCAAACTTGTTACCGACAATATTATTTTTTTCAACATTATTCTGTTTCAAGACATTGTCTCCACACGTTCCAGATGGAAGATCTGGTAGTGGAAGTGAAATCTCTGCAACATATCGTTTAGCACCGGCAAATTGATCTCTCTTTCGACCGTAACATTCATCGTCTTCACTAGAAGAATCCGTTGCCGCTTGATCACGGCATGTGATCCGAATTTTCCGCATGGACGATAGATTTTCTTCTCCTTCTGGCTTCTTCCTACGCTTCTCTTTGCTATAACATATATCTTCCCTCAAAATTTGCCGGCAGAATTTGTATTCTACACAAATTTATAAGCGAAAAGGAAACTCCTTGAATCCCAACAGTAAAAACCAAATAAAAAAAATAACAAACTTCGAATATCAAGAAAAATTCGAAACCCAAAACTCTTTAAACGCATAATCAAAAAGATCAGATAATCCTCAAAGCAATCTAACCAAGAAGAAGCCCTCCACCACAGAATTAAAATCAAAACAGAAAAGAACATAATTAAAAACCTCAAACCCGTATGAGGAGTTATGAACCTAAAACCCATCTCATGAATCATGAAACTAACACACATATAATTGCAATTCAACAACATGTTAATCTAAAAAGAAATCAAAAAGTGAAAAGCTAAATACCCTTTAGAGCTTGATTGCATAGAAAAAGTGAAGAACCTCTGTTCCTTGCTCTGTTTTAGAGACCGAAATTGCATGCAAATGGTGAAACAGCAGCACAGACTGATTAATCCACAGAGATTAGAGAGCCAGAGCTTCTTTAGAGCCCCAGTAACTGACAGATCAAACCCAACACCAGACGACATAAATCCTTTACTCTGATTTCCAGGGAAAAACTTTCCTGACCTTCGAAGGCAGAGGAACTGAAACAAAGAAATCACCAAAGCAAAACACCAAAATTAGCACAAAAATTCCAGAATTAATCACAAAGCGTATCAATAACCCCAAAAGCATTGGGATTTCACAAGATTTGTTTCCCAAAACATCCTTTTTATTCACAGGATCCAAATTAACAAAATAACACAACTAAAAAATCAATTGTCAACTTGGGAAGTCTTTGTTCTTACTCAGAAAGAAATCGTTGTTTCCCAAAAACTTATTGATCTCTCTCTCCCCCCACCCCAGAAATCAACTCAGAAACACTCTTTTGTACTCGAACTTGATTTATATAAAGCAGAAGACTGAGTTTACGTGGGAGTTTCAAGAAAGTGCTTTGAACTCGCTTACAGTGAACTAAGGCAGCTTCAATCCAGGCTGGGTTGGTATAAATCTGTTGGAATTTTACCATATATGAAGATTATTTTCCGTAGAACTGTTTTTGTGTCCTTGTTGGGTGAATGACATAAGCACCCCTCACTTCGGATGACGTGCCAGGTTGTCATTTGCTTTCTGATTTAAAGTTGTATTTGAATTTTTTTTTAAGAAGTATTTAATGTCAAATTTAAATATCACTTGGGGTCGGTTTGTTAATGAAATCAAATTATATAATATTATTACACAATTAGAATATAATTAATAGGATTATACAAGAAGAAATGAAGATATATATATATATATATATTGGAGGTTTCAATATATTCGGTCAATATTTACTTTTTAAAATTTTAATTATTAAATTTTTTTTTATTTTTTTTATTTTATTTTATTAAAATATAATAAAATATTTTTTATAATTTAAAGTTATTTATAAAATAAAAATATTTTATTTTTAATTTTTTTATTATTAAATAGATTAGACATAAATGAAAAAAAAATAAAAGAAACAATAAAAAGAGAGGGAAAGAGAAAATGAAGGAATTTTTTATGATAATTAATTTAATATTTGATTTCTCATAAAATTAAATTATTTTCATAACTCACACTTCTCGCCGTTAACCTATAGTGAAAGCCGATTGATGGATTAAAATATTTAAAATTAATTTAATAATTGATGAAGAAAATCTTAATTTTAAGTCAAAACTTAAATTATAACTTAATCTAACAAATTTTTTTTTCAATTTTAGCCTATAAATTCATAGCATATTAAGAAAGTAATCTATAAATAACATCTAATAGGTCTTTTTACTTGAAAATAAGGGAAGAGGTTCAAAGTGTAAGGTGAATTGATTTTCCTAATAACCATGGAGTGGACATTTCTTAAATTCGATATGGGAGTATAAATTACTTTTAATTAGTGTAAATATTTGGGTGTTATTGAATATACAAAATATATCAAGTTACTGTTTCAATAGAATTTAACCAGTGGGATATTCAAAAAAGTAGATGAAATAAATTCAATTTATATTTAGGTTTCTTTTAGAATTATAGTGATTATGTTGTGTTTTGAAAATAAATATGGTGTTTTATTAAAAACACATGATTTTAGTGAAACTTGATTGATTTTTTTAACATTTATATCTAATAATTTTGTTTTATAGGTATATCTAAAAACTCATCATACCTTAATATTAAAAAAATAATATTTGAAATTAATTAATCATTATCAATGATTAAAAATTTGAACAATACAAATTGTAGTCACAAGCGGAAGCTATTTATACCATATTAAGACAAATAATTAATTAAATAATTTTTTTTAATACAATATATTATTTTTTATTAAAATAAATAATTTTTAAAAAATGCTTTAAAATTTTTTTTGAAAAAAAAAGGTGACGTAGCATGCAAGTGAAAATCGATTTGGCGGTAGTATGAAAGCATTCACACACAAACGCGCATGCACACATATAAAGTATTTTTAAATGTCTTATTAAAAATTTGGAAAAATAACATATAAATTTAAATTTTGAAAACAAACTAACGAAAAATATTATTTAAACAATAAAATTATTATATTTGGTCATTAGTTAAACTAACTAAAATAATAAAATAACTTTATTTATAATTTTAAATATTAGTGATATTTTTTATGTACCTATCTTGAGGTTTCAAAAATCATAGAAAGTACTCTCAAAAATTATTTTTATAGTTTAATATCTAATTTAATTTAATTTAATTTAACAAAAGTACATAAAATTAGATGCTAATTTTAATAGATAATACCATAAATTATTTATTTATGTAAAATATAAACTATTTAATTTAATAATATATATAAAATTACATGACATAAATATATACAAATAGATATAGTAAATTGTCTATTTTATAGAATTATTATAATTATTATGAAATATTTTTATAATTATTAAAAATAATTAAATCATAAATTTTTATTTTAAAAAAGTAATATAATCATGAAACCCTAACAAGAATATGAAATTGCAGAGTATGATTATGACTTTTTAGACAAGGATACAAGGTTGTTGAAGAGATGATTATAAAACCATGATAATAATTCGATGCCACATAGTATGAATATAACTATTGAAATAAGTATGCTTTTAATTTTTTTGTTTGAGTAAAATTTTTTTTCCAAGCATGATATATTCTTACAAGTACTTATTTAATGCGAATTGATTAATTATATTGTGAAGAATGTTTATTATGTGATCGATGCATAATTTATGCATGAGTTTAAGTAATTACATAGTTATTTATGAACAAAATCAATGAGCTATAAACTCATTGTTTTTCTATTTTTTTTCCTATGTCACGTAGGGATTCGCGCAATATACATTTTAACATTTGAGATTAGAACCACTAAACACATGTTACATGAGTCATCTTGTAAGTATATCATGTTTATATGTATATGTAGAATAAATACACATGTGTGTACATAAATAACGTATATATATGTTGTAGTGAGGTATACGGCATCATTATATGATAATGATGAAGGTTAGAGGACTGTTTATGTTATTTATTTATGAAATTTTATTACACGAGAATTATTAAAAGAGTATATGAAAATATAAAAGTGCTATATTTGGTAAGATTTACATGAGATTTAGATAAGGATGGTCCTATCATTTTCTCTATCATAATGAATTTAAGAGAGATGTATGAAGAATAGATTTTCAAAAAACTTGGCTTGCTCTAATCTTTTATATATTTATAAATTAATTAAAAATTATTAATTCAACCACCGTAAATAAAAGGTTACAAGTTACTTAGTATTCTATTCATTAGCAAAAGATTATTACAAGAAGTTGTTCGATAGTTTACAAATTCTATTAAATATTTAAACTACATTTACAATTGATTTTTTTAATATTTAACATCTAATATTTCTATTTTACAAAATTTTTTAATATATTGGATGAGTTTATTTTCACTCGAAAATATATTCTGAATATATTTTTATTTAGACACCTATGATGGGAAGTTATTTTGTCTCATTAAAAAATTTTGTTTTCCAATTCATATAAACACTTCAATATCGCATTTTTAATATCCATCATTATATTTTTTAAATGGGTTATTAGTGGGCCTAATTTACCATTAAGGTTCATTAAGTAAATGTGACCAAATTGGTCCAAAGAAGTAAAAGCCTGCAATAACATGGACCAATTCCAAGTTGTCCAGGAAGTGATCATGAATGCTACAACAATTCACCTAAATTAAATGGCTTTGTTGTATGTAAATTTTAAACCACCCAAGCCCACCGGCAATAAAATAACCAATGAACAAATATATATATATATTATATATATATATATATAAATTAAGAGAAAAAATTCAATGAATCCAAGCAACATGAATGGGCATATTTAATAAAGGCAATTCAATTTTTTTTTATTTTTTAATTTTTTACCAGGAAAATTGTCATTTCATAGACTTGAGAGGTAGGTACATACTCGGTCATTTGGACTTGTAACGATCAATGTTCACATTTCAAACAACTCCTAACGAACATGTTAAAACCATTATGTTGACTTAATATTAATTTTGTCTAAAGTTCATGCCGAGATGTATCATGTATATAGACGACAGACAGGCAGACCGGGCAGATATCTTCTTACAATACAGTACAATAAAATCTTTCAAATATGTTGTTGTTTTATTTTTTTAATTTGACTTTTAGATTGAATTTATGACTACTCTCCATTGGATTATTTGTTCGAGGAAAGATTCGAACTAATTCCAAGAGATTTCAAAGACGGTTGCATTTTATTTTTTAAAATATAATAAGTTTTAATTTTGTTAATTTTAAATGTTATTTAATTTTTTTTTATAAAATTATTAAATTTATTCCCTTCATTTATTGATAAATATCTAAATTATGATTATTAGATACACTAATTCAAAAATAAAATAATAAAAAAATTATTTTTTTTAGCATAAAATTTAAAATATTTTAATTATATGAAAATGAATCTTGGGATTTATTTATTATAATTTTTTACTCTTTTTTTAATTGTGATTTTTAAATACAAATTATAAATTGAGAAGTGTAATAAAAAGCATTAAAAATAATAAAGCGAAACGTCGAGTAGAGCTATAGCGCATGAATCTCGTTGAATTGAACTGAGAAATGTTAATTACAAGCATTCGTATGTTAATTACTGCACAAGTCCACGATTGAATAGCAGATCCAATGATGTCCTGCAAACTGGACGGCAACGCAAACCATCACGCGTAAACTGTGGAGTCAAAAGCAATTAAGCAAAGGCCTTAATAAAAAACAAAAAAAAATAAAAAAAAATTGTGGGGGGCGGGGCCAAAAGTCTTTTAAGGCCACTAGTTCTGTGGTTGATGGTGGGTGCGTCAACTGTTTTGGTCCTCTCATCTGATTACATTCAAACTGGCCCCCACCACCAACTCCTCTCGTCTTTGCCTTTCATTTACTCTACAATTATGTACACACATCCACAAATATACTATCTAAACTTGCATGGAAGTAATTTTATATATATATATATATAACTATAATTAATATACAAAATTATGGTAAAATTGATCACTCAATTAGAATTTAGTATGCCGGTCAAAAAGTCAAAACATTTTAATCATGCGCCACGTGTTCCTCATGTAGATCCTGGCGCTCCGGCGACCTGCCTAGTCCGTCCTTTTAGCGAAATGTTTCCCTCTACCTGAGCCACACCTAATCCATCAGACTTTTCGCCGACGCACCAAGGGGTCTACTTTTGGTCCACTCTACGAATCATGGAACACAAGTTCACTTTAGTCGCCCTAAAAATTCATCGACGCGCGAGTATGCTTACACGCCAATCTTAACCACACGTGTTCTCCAGGACCGCCTACCTGATAAGCCCAACAACGCATGTCATTCGATTTGCTCGTGGGCGACGAACATCATTGCAAGATGCCGATGACGTAAGCCACAAGCTCCCCGATGACGTCAGACTCTAGCGAGCATCCAACGGTTGAAAATGACGGTGCACTGCGGATCGAAGTCGCGCTCGCACCCACCCGGAAAATGACAATATAAATGAAGGAAGCACACATCTCCTTTCTTCTATAAATCCTCTGAAATGAATAAATAAATTCCCAGTAGAGCACATTCTGGAAGTTTTCCCCGCATAGAGAAAATGAACATAAAATTCAGGGACTGGCAAACAATTTTGGTACTTCTTTATTAATTGATGCCATCACCTTCCGTCTTGGAGTTTAAAGATACGCATTTCTGAGTTGGTTCGTGGAAAGAACGAGGGAGGAAAAGTTATGGAAGCAGAGAAGAGGGGAAGGAGCGAGAAAGACAAGGAAGAGGGGAAGAAAAACAGGAAGGTAAGCAGAAAAGAGGAGACGACGGAGGAAGAGGTGGAGGAGTTTTTCGCGATACTGAGGAGGATGCATGTGGCGGTGAAATACTTTGGAGAAGGGTGGAGAGCTGCGGTAGAGTCGGACGCGGCGGCTGCTGTTGCCATAGATAATAATAATAATAATAACAACAACAACAACAACGAAGAAAAAGAAGAAGAAGAAGATAAACAGGTTGAAATCGTGAAGAAAGAAGAAATTGTAAGTAATGTTGTTATTGATTTGAACGCAGAACCAGACGAGGGAAGCAGCTAATTAGGTAGATGGACTTTGGCGGGTGTGCGCATGGCATGGTTGGGAAGCAAGAAGGTGTAGTTTCGTCAATGGTGTCTTCCTGGTTTACGCCAGCCCGGTGCTGATGGTATGGAGCATTCACGAAGGTTCATTTTTTCTTCTTCTTTTGTTTCATTTTATTTTAATTTTTCTTGGGACGTTAAAACTGTCTTATTTCTTAATGGCTTTAATCACCCTCTGAAAGAATGTCTGATGAAGTAGGCACAATCAATATATATATATATATATATATATATATATATGTATATATATATGTATATATATGTATGTATATATATATGTATATACGTATGTATGTATTACTCTGTGTTGTTTTGTTTGATTGTATCATATCATATGATCATATGGACATGACACGAGGCTTGTAGCTTGTCATTAACTCTGACGCTTACCAAGTGTATACAAATTAAATTAATTATATTTAATTTAAGTAATTAGTTTACGTTTTATCTTGTATTTCAGAGCAAAGGGTGTTTCTGATTAAAACATTTCTATTAATTAAGGGGTACTAAGCACCTCCTTAGCTTTGATTAGTTCCTTTTTTCACGCATTTATTATTTCTATTTCATATTCAAAACTAAAGCCAAAAGACCCAAAAAGAAAAGAAAAAAAAACCCATGTTTGATTAAATGTTTTGCAAATCTATATTCAAAAGTAAAGCAAAGTAACATGTTTTGTAGTTTTGTAAAATTCTTCAAATTTTTGAAAAAAATTATTATTGTTTTATAAATTTAGATAATTGTTTTTTTAATAATTTTCAAAAAGATATTTTTAAATTTAATTACTTTATTTATTTTCAAAAACAAGTTCGTTTTTTTTTGTGTTTTTCATTTTAAAAATTTATTTTTGACAAGTATTAAAACTGCCTCTTGTGTTTTTGAAAATGCCATTTTTAATATATTATTTTTATATTTTAAAAAGATTGTATGAACGAATTTTAAAAATAAAAAAAAGAATTATCAAAATTAACTGTAGTGATCATGTTGACATTTTGAAGAAATTAAAATTTTTCTTAATAATTTATTTATAATTACAAATTCTCATTAAAATTGCATTTAAACTTCTATTTGTTATTTAAATATTGCAAAATAAAAATACTGAAAAATAAATTTTAAAGAGAAAAAAGTGAGTGGGTCTCACTCACACTTAACAAGTGTCATCAAACATTTTGTTTTGTTTTAACTTCTAAAATACTATACAAATGCTACAATTTTAAATAAAATTTTATATAAATAAATATTATAATATTATTTTTTATATAATTTAATTTTTTTATTAATATAAAAATATAAAATACGTGATAATAATATAATATTATCTAAATAAATTTGTATGGATGAATTTATATACATATCTATATTTGTAACTTTTTTTAATGTTTGTATCGGTATAATCATACAAATATACTATATTAATCTATTTCAAAGTATTTTTATTTTAAAAAATTTGTTGTTCCAATGCCATAAACTTCAATATATTTAAACAACTTCAATCTTATTGTGAGTGGGATTAAATCCTAAAATTTATATTATATAATTATAAGAAAAAAGTTTAAAATTTTTGCAAAATTCATAAATACACTTGAAATTAGTGCTTGTTATGATTTTTCCACAGGTTCAAAGAGGTCTCTTTGGTACTATTCTCTTGTTTTAAGAACTATTATTTTGCTAAATTTAATCAAAAAAAGTTTAATATTTTACATTTGTTTATTTAAAAAATTATTTTTATTTTCATAAAATTGTATTCTCCCTTGCCATAATTTGATAATTATAAAAAGATTTTCTAAGTTATAAATTTTTATTTTCCCTATCTCAAAAATTCAAAAATTAAAAAATAACTCTTTAAAAATAATTTATAAAAGTAATTATACAAACTTTACTAAAAAATTATGATAAAATAATCGTATAACTAATAATTTTTTAAAAAATTATTTATATAATATTTATTAAAAAAAACCATCTATTTCGAATTAAAATGCTATAACTTTTAGTTTATTATTGTAAAAAAGTATCATTAATCATTAAATATAATTAAGTGAATAATTTTTATTTATTAATTGTTAAATAAAAGCGTGTTTACAAAATAATAATTGTTATCTTTTCCATTTATAAAACAAACACGTGCATAGGCATGTAGTAATTAAATTGTAAATAAATCTTTTTTAAAATAATATCAATAAATAAAAAAAAATTATACATGTTTTTAATAAAAAATAAAAACAATAATTATAAAAAAAATATAAAAAATAAATTTATTATAATTCTTTTCAGTGAGTGATTATAATTCAAATAAAAAAAATCTAATATCATTGTTTAAATATATAAATTTTTATAATTAATATAATAAATAAATATAATATAAAATAATTTAATTTAATCTTCAATTAATATTAAATCTTTCAATTTTTTTTATGAAAATTATATCCCTCAATGTGAAGGATTTAAATTTTATTAAATAAATTATTAATTATTGCTAACAATATTTCTAAAGTACTTAAAATTCACGTGGATAGTTGACATGTATTAATGTGATCGTGTTATATTAAAAGTATTATATTATAAACTAAGATTTTTTGGTTTATGTTTCTTGTAAAAGTAACGGACATATAACAACGATGTATCTTTTATTACATTAGTTTTTATAAATAAATTTGTCGAAAATTTATGTACATATCAGTGCTATTAAACTTATCATATTTTGTCAATCTCCCAAGCTTTAACAACATTGTATTTAGATTCATGCGTACGAGGACTGCAGGCACTTCTTCTTTGTGCATCAGCGTGAACGTTAAGTAACAAAACCTGGTAAATATGCAAGCATGAATTGCCATTGACATACTCAGACAGAGTCCGCAAAATAATATTCTCCAGACAAGCTCGTTGACTGATTAGCTAATTGTTTTAGTTGCATTGAGATTTAAGAGCGAGCTACCTACTGAAAATGCTGTCAAATTTACTGTTTTTAATACACTCACCTGTGTCCTATTCCTATAGGAGATCATGGCGTTTCATCTTATTTCAATTAGCTGGGTTAATACTTCCTTCAACTCATCCCTGGGTATTCCTTTTGTAAACAGTGATTAATTTCTAATCAACTGGGATCGCCGGCTTTAGCTGTATAATGATAACTTTGCTGCTCAAAATCTGATCGATATTTATCAGTATCTAGCAGATATTGGATCCATAAACTAACTACATATATCATGTATGCATGCTTGCTGCAGTATCATGAATCCGAACCAATTCAAGATCGGAAGGGATGCAAAATTCTGAAGCACACCACACCAAAAGCAAGCACGCATAGGTATATATACTTTGTTTTCCCCAGGTTCTCAATCTAACAATGTTCTCATGGAAGGGACCAGAAGGCATGTGGAAATCTTCTAACGGATTGTATTCTGGAATCAATTAATGAATAGGAGAGTCAGAAAAGAATCATTCATAACGCTAAGTGGTTTGATATCACAAATAATTTAGCAAAAAAGTCCAAGACAAGTACCCATGACTGGCGAGGGACAGACTATTGATGATTCTCATCAGTGGCCTCCGATGGGATGTTTCTCTCTCCATTAGAGGACTGAGAATCTTTTTATAATTTGTGGTTGAAATAAGCGTGGGCAGCTACGCCATGCAAATTCCTCCACTCATGAGAGTGCATCTGAATCTGATTTATTTTAATTTGTTCTTACCGATGAATTATTTGGCTATCCTTTCTTTTTTTCTCCCGTGTTTGTTTGTCCACATTCTCTTTTTGTCCTAATTCTAGAGTTACTGCCCCACTTCAACAATATTCTTAAACTTTCCACAGCTAATTTTACGATGAAAAATACTTAAAACTAATGTGATTATATACTAGCTTGTACATTGATGATGTTAAGACATATAAATTAATACACTAAAAATGTAAATAGTAAATAATTTTTTGTAATGATAATAGCAATATATAGTTACTACTACGTATGTTTTATAATATCATTCAATCGTATATATTAGATTCTCTTGTCGAAATAATTTAGTAAATATTTTTAAAATTTATTTAAATATTTTTCGTCGATTCAATATTTAGTGATAATATACATATTTTTTATAAATATTCTTGTTAAAGTCAAATTTATTCGTATTTTTTCAATCATTTAAATGAATAAATTACATAAATTATTTTCTCTCGCACTAATAAAATCAATTAGATTGTGGTGTAAACGCATTGATTAAAAAGTCAATTTGTTCTCATGGATAATAGTTCATTGAATTATTTGCCTAGGCTATTTATGATCATCTAAAAATATTAAAATAGTATTGTGATTAAACTATAGACAAAGAATAGGGGTCCATAACAATAATTTTTATTTTAATTCAATCATGCAAATAGAAAAATACAAAATTACTGGGGTCCATAACATTATTGATGCAATCAACTTTTCAAGTACATTGATCTTTTGGGTTTACAAGTATTTGGTTTCTAAATGACATTGAGGAGTAGATTGAGGTGATAGAATTTTTAACTTATAATTATTGCAAAATTTAATAGTTAGTGGAGTAAGTATAAACCATATAGATGAATGGATTATTATAGTAAAAAAATATATATATTTATGTAATAAAAATTTATATTTAACAAATAATTTAAATATTTTGTTTATTAAACTAAGCTAAAATATATTAGATACAAAAAAGTTCAACATACCTTGTGTTTTAAGTTCTCTTTTTTGAGTTTTTTTTTAAGAAAAAAAGATTAAATAATTTAGAATACACACAATTTATTTTTAAAATTTTTATTTATAACTTTATTTAAAATGTACTTAACAATCAAATAATTAATTTTTTTTTATTGAATTTATATTTATATAATTTTTATATCTAATTTTTTAATTTTTTTATTAAAATACACTTTTTAATAATTAAAATTAAATTTAATATATATATTAATTACGATATCTTAATTATATAAATTTAATTTTAATTATTAAAGTATATTAATCTAACAGTAAAAAAATAATCTAAAAAATAGTATAAAATTAAAAGATTTTAAATTCTTTTATATATATATATATATATTAATTTATTTTATTATATTATTTATATCATTGTAAAAAAAATTCGTTACTTTAAAAAAAAACTCTTAATTAGAGTTGCATTGATTAACCCTTCGAAGCCGACAATTATCACACCATCATTCACTGGACAACTTTATAACAATTAATTAATTAATTAATCAAACCAATGTTCATGTATTGATTGTGACCATCAAATTTTAACCTAACATTACACCGCTTTTAATGAAGCAAACCTAAATTAATATTGCACATCAAAGGGTCAATCTTAATATTTGTTGCTTCATAGGGTTCGTTCTCTTAGAACAAGTCCTACCTACTTTTATATTAATTATAATTTACCAATTAATTAGGCAAGTATTAAAAGTAAAATAATTTATATAAATAAATAAATAATAAATAAATATAAATATAGAGTTATTTTTTAATAAAAACACGATAATAGTATATCATGATAAGATATACAATAAATACCATAGAATATGCTCCTCTTTTCCTTTTGTCAAAAGGTAAAGGTGACAATTCACATGCTTAACAAGCAACGAACATAGACATATTGAAACCAATCAAACATTCTCAATACATGTTTGTGTTTATAATTTTCAAAGACAAAATTATTTTACAAATATCAAAACCTTTATACTTTTGATTCAATGAAGTTTGGACAGACTTGTATTATAAGATTTTTAATCTTTTACTAATCATAATTTTATTTCATTCATAGCAATAAGATTGATATTTCTATTGAACAATCAAATAAAACTAATAATATATTAAAATTATTTTTAAAAAAAATTATAATACGAGCTATTTTTTTTTCTTTCACACATTATTATCTTGTTTGATCTTGCTCATAAATGAAAATTAAGTTATTTCTTTTAATATATATGCAAAGGGCAATGGTGATTCTAAAGATAGTCGACGTTAATATTGATTGAATTTCAAAATTTAATTCAAATTAAAGTTTAAAGTTAAAATTAATTGTGTATTATCGATTATTCTATATCTTTTATTCTTTATTAATAATAATCATAGTTTAAAAACTCGCTTTAAATTTTCTAATATTTATGACCATTTCTAACGAAAGGGTATTATTTTCTGATCTATAAAATTATTTATTACTAATCAACGTGGTGGAAAAAATTTCATTTATGTACAAATTAGGTTTGATTATGAGTTTTTCTTCTCCTTCCTTCTTCTTTTATGATTCATTCTTTTCTTTATCACTTAATTAAATGAATTTTTCTTTAACTTTTTAATTATCTTTAGTTAGCTCTTTCTATTATTTTCTTTATAAACATATATGACACCCCTTTCCACATGTTCATATACACTTAGGTTAATTCAATCTTATTTAAAGCTTAAAAGCTTTGATCCTTTTTTCTATTTTGTATCTTTGTTTAATTATTGGGAGATTATCCATCCCTTTCTTATAATATAATTTCTCATCCTTCTTCCATTTGTCATAATTAATATCGTTAGATTTATATCCACACTTGCACATCAATATGCACCTACAATTAGTTAAAGTTAGATCCAATCAATGAATTTATTTTAATCTATTGATTAATTTGTTTTCTTGTTTATATAATTTTTTTTCTTTTCTTTTTTGATATTTTAAAGACAAAATAGGGCTAGATGTGCTTTAATATATTATTCTTTAAGAGATATGTTGGTTTTCTTTCTAACACAAATTATGATGTAACACTCACATCATTAGATTAATAGATTCTTTGTAGATAAAAGTAATTTATGATAATTTATATTAAATTTAAAAAAAAGAAAAAGAAAAAGAGAAGATGAAAACTTACATGATATTAACTTACAACCTCACACCAATGACCAATATGAAGTCTTTGGTTAACGCATAAGATATAGTATAAGTAATTCTTTGCTTAAGATATGGTCTAGATGTTATATTGACAAAAAGAATAAGATAAGAATAAAAATAGAGAATCGAGATTAGATTAAGGGGTGGGATGCCAAAGTTTCATGATGCTCAAGTTGAATTACGTTTTCCCTTTGTTGGGTTAAAAGGGGTGTTCCAAGATTATACAATAAATTATCATAAATTGAAAAGTACGATGCTTCAAGGGGAGAAAGCTTTCAAAACCCATTGTTAAATTCTTGTTCAAAGTGAGCCTATAAGCAACTATTGTACACTAAATTATTATAAAATTCAATAATTATTTGCTTAATCAAATAAAACCATTCCACGTTCCATCAACTTCATCATCACGTTATCTTTTTCATTTTAGTCTAAAGAATGAAAGTTATTGCAAAACGACAATAGACAACAGAGACAACGTATTTTACTGGAAATTGCGATAGAACCCACCCTAAAGACTTCTAACCATTTTTTTTTAAAAGTCAATTTAATTGCCTTTGAATGTGGCTTGGCAAACACCTACCTCATTTAAACCTATTACTCAAGAAATAGCGAACCAAGATAAACATCCACCATTAAATATATATATATATATATATATATATATATATGCATTATAATGGACTTTCTAAATTCAAAAAAATAGAAATAAAAAAAAATCTAAAATACATCTTCACGTTTAAATAATTTTCAATATTTGATGTGATTTCCGGGGAAGTGGTGGATCATGCATCAACGTTGTGGGTAATTTGGAAGGAAGAATTTTCCAAGAAAAGAGTTGGTGGAAAAATGAAAGCTTGGCCCCATAAAAGAGAAATCCAATTGATTAAAGCTTGTGCCAAGAAAATTCAATAATCAATTCAATGCATGCCAAATATTCCAAACATTTTAAAATTATATGACTAAAATACATATCATTTTTAACGTAAAACTTAAGACAAATAATATAAAAATTAAAATAATTTATGTATCTAATTTATGGTGCAGCAAACCACTTTTAAAACGACCAAATCTCAAAACTTTTGTCTTTCTCCGGACAATATATATGCTCATGTTCGTTCAACTACTTTGCTTTCTAGCATTTGCAATGTACAAGGACAATAAACAACTTGGGTTGCAATTTTAATTAGATATTTAGCAGTAATTAGGGAAAATAGATGAGGTAGATTTTGTTTAACCACCAATGATTAGCCCGTACTTCTCCCAATTTCTAGCGTTCAAATTGATGATGGAACAGGTCTCGTGTACGTTTTAACCAAACAAATAAAGAAGAAGGTGAGGCAGCGTGGTGGTTGCCAACGCCATGCCATGTTCTGATTACCAATACAAGCCAACAAGCAATGATATTGAAACCCAATTGAGGGGCAAAAACAAATACAAGTAATAACAATAATAAAGCAATGATCCTCCTTTGCCTTAGGCCTAAGATGGGTATCAAATATATATATAAAGGTTTTATGCGGCCACCATCAAAATTGGTTAATTTTTGGCCATCCATTAATTCAATTCAACTACTTTTTTCCATTTGGTTTTTGGTAGGGTTTTAATTTTATGAACTAATTTGTTGAAACAATGTCTCTGCCACTTCTTTATGCTCCTTAACCATTCCTTCCTTTTGGAAAAGTGGGTTGTTGGTATTTCGTTCCAAATGAACTTTGTATGTAAATTAAATATTTGCAAACTAAAGTATATGCATGAATAACAATGGGTCTATTGAACCATATACTCAAATTATGTCACTCACATAATAATTATTATTATTTTTGAAATTAACTAATCAGAACTAATTAGAATGAAAACAATGGGTAGTATATATAATTCTATTAAATAGTTGGACTAAACACATTGATATTAAAAACCGATATTCTATTTATAAAATATGACGATCTAGGGACTTTGATGATAAAAACCTTTACAATATTTTCTGAGTGGGATATCCTTATCCAGGTCGGGGGGCGTGATGTTGCTGTCAACCAAATACACCGATACTATCAGGACATTTGCGTAAATTAATAACCAGAAATATCTTTTCTGCAATGGTAATCCCACCGGTACCACCGTGAAACGCACGTCACAATAAGCATTTGATGCTTCACTTGACGCACTGGCAAATATTATTAATATACACACGCATGTGACTGGTTCTCGTCACCACGTCTTGTACGTGTCACGCTCTTATTGATCTTACACCGTCAACCGGAAGAGCCGGTCTCGAAAGCAATGGGCGGTGCGTTCTCATCCAGAACCATAGGGTGAAATACTGGTTCCGAGGGAGACGAGAGTTGAGACGGCAAAGCCACGCGGTGCTGAGTTTTCAAAACGTTGGCACATGTATGAGAGCCGCAGAGGCTGACGCCGGCTTGGTTTCTTGGCCCCTGGGGGATCGTAAAAGTCATCATCTCTCCGCAGGCGCCGATAAACAAGTGACTCATCTGGGAGATTCGACTCGACAAGTTGTGCGTTATTTCTTAGATGCGGATAAAGGTTGTTTGTTGTCGCTGTAAATGATGTCTGACGCGGGGTGGGTCCCAATAAGGAATAGGCTTAGGTTGATAACGTCGGTTTTAATCTTTTAATATATATATATATATATATTTATTTTTAAATATGGACGGTTGTTGTGAGGTACAGTACACATGGGCCTCGTCGTTTGCAAATCTAAGTAGGACCCGGTAAGAGAAAAGACAAGGCGGTTAGAATAATAAGGTGACACGTTGGTCCTTCCGTTAGTCAACCAAGATTTTTGTTGCCAAAAAGTCTTGCGAAATTTTTAATTTCCCGTGGGATGTCTAACTGTTGATAGCGATTTGTGGACTAAGAAGTTTTGTTTACTTTATTGACAAATATATTAACACGCACTACAATTATTCAAAGTTTTTTAAAAAAAGGAAAAATTAGTTTGATTTAATAGGTGATGCCAGGTGTCACGATAATGGAATTCAAACTTTTCCTTTATGTCAAAACAATCTCATTCCTCCCAAGTTTCCAAAGGGAAACGGGAAACGATAATTGCAAAGAAAATTTGAGTTTAACAGGAAGACTCGTAACTGTTAGAGAATGGAATTACGGTTAAGCCCTACGGAACGTGTCAAATCAAAAAGGAGGAAAATTACAGTGAAAGGACAGCAAAATCCCTTTAGACCACTGCTGCCTCAGTGAGCCCCGAGACCGGAAAAGCAAAAATAATAATAATTGAGATAGTAACCAGCGAAGCTTCGGAGTTCATACACACGATTCCGTTTTCAACCTCCCCCAGCCTAATTCGGTGGGCCCGTAACGGACTTCAAAGTCTTCTCTTAAATTTAGTTAATTGACAGAAAAGCAAATCCAAACAGCCGAATATATATTAAAATCAAGGAAAAATTCCGCACAAAGAATAAGAATAGAAGAAAAATGGAATGGAGACAACGAAGAAGAAAAGGCAGGAGTGAGAGGTCCGTGAATAGAGCCTTTAAGCCTCCGCTCTCCACGCACTTTTCAGTATTACCTAAAATTACTTTCATTATTTTTAATAAATTTTAGTTAAATAAATAAATATGCAAAATCTAGATCTCCCTCTGTTCCGTCAACTATATAAACCCTCTCCATTTCTACTTCCCTCTTATCCTCCACTTCATGTTTTCTCTCTCTATACGCGAGACTTTCTCTCTCTACAGCTTCTCTTTCCATTTTTTTTTAATCTCTTCTCTCTCGTTTAAGCCCCTCCTATTTTTGTCTAATTACTGAAATCGCCCAACTCTCTCTATTTCTCTCTTAAATCTAAGTGTCTCAGGTCTTAACAGTTTAGCCTTCACCTGCTATATAAATAAAACCGTACCAGTTTGCAGACATAATCTCTGTGTTAGCTTTCGAAACTGAAAACGTTGACGGCAATTAACATTTTGCCCTCTGATATTAGTAACTATTATTTTCTTAATGGCGGAGTTCAAAGAGGAAAACAACGAGAACAGCAAGAAGCGAGTCCGTCACGAATCGGAGGGCTCGGACGCCAACTCTCCTCAATCAAAAGTCGCTCGAGTTGAATCAGTTGTCTCGGAAGACTCGGCCGTGGACTCGCCCGAGGCGAAGCGGATCCAGAACGATTTGCTAAACTTCCTGGACGACAACTACCCTGACCCAGCCATTCGGGACCTTGACTCCGTGATTAAGAGCTTCGAAGAGGAGATTATCGTTCCTGATCAGGTACCACCGGTGATGACGTCAGTTTCTGTCGAGTCGAGGCCGGAGCTCGGTTACCTGCTGAAAGCTTCGGACGATGAACTCGGCTTGCCGCCGAGTTTCCCGCCCGGACAGGAGCAGAAGATTGAGGCGGTTGATTTGGAAACCGTCAATTTGGATCACATCGGGCTGGGTTTCGACGAAGGAATGCCGAGTTACGAGCCGTACAATTTTGGCATCGTGGCGGACACCAACGTCAACGCTGATAACGACTTTATAACTTTAGGTAGCGGTTTGTTTGACAGTTATGAACCGGCTGGCGATACATCGGAGTTTGCATGGCGGACCGAGTCGCTTTCAGCCTTGTAAGAAAGGCAAGAAGAAACGAGTTGCGGGGCGATTTAGGCTACAGCAACGACGTCGTTAGAAATGCAGTGTCGATAATACGTAGGAAGTCTAGATTTTAATGCATTGCATTAAAATACTAAAATGTTTAATTTTATTTATATTTAAAATGTTATGTGAGATGAAAATTTAAAATCGATAATTAAACATGTTAGAAATTAGTTTACACTTAAAACCGAACTTAACTTGTAATCTTACTTGGAAGCTTCTGGAATGTTCTCGCTTCCGTGAGCCAGTTGCAAGTGATATATCATGAATTACTCAACTTCTAATCATTTAAAATAAATAAATAAATAAAAAATTTTACTTTATATTTTTAAAAAATAATTTAAGTTTGTATTAAATTTTATAAAAGAATATGTTTATTAACTTTTCACGAGCTATTTGCAATTGATATACAGTGAATTACTGTACTTCTACTATTTTAATAAAAAATAAAATAATTTTATTTGATATATTTTTGAATTTATGGTAAAATTTCACTTCAAGTTAAATTTTGTTAAAAAAATCTATTTATTTTCTATTTTAGATTTCTACTATAATTTTTAATATTTATTTGTTTTTTTGTAATTTAAAATTAAAATTTATTTATTTTATTTAATTTTTGATTCTTATATTTATTTATAACAAGAATGAATGTATATATATTTTAAAATTTTTATTAATTTAAAATAAAAAATTTCAAAATTATCATATTATTTAAAATAATTTATTAAAAATAATTAAAATAAAAAATTTTACATTATAATTATTTTAATATAAAAAATATTTTATATAATAAAAAATTAAAATATTTTATAATTATTAATTAAAATATATAAAAAATATATATAAAAATTTTATAAAAAAAATCTTATATAAAATAATAAATAATTTTAAATTAATTTATTAAAAATTAATATATACACAAAAAATATATGATTAAAAAATTTTTTAGATAATATTATTTTATTTATTTTTGTCAAATATATCTAACAAATTTTAAAGGTTAAATGATGTTAAATATATAATTTTACTTATTAATTCTTTTAATTAATTAATTTAAAATTAAATAAAAAATATATATTTATAAAAATTATTATAAATAAATTATCGTAAATTTTATAATAAATATTGAATAACAACAATAAAATTGTAAAATATAAAACGGAGATAGCAATGTTGGGCTGGGCCAAACATATAATCGAATTCAGGCCGGGTCAGAGGAATACGGAGCCGTATGGGATCTAGAGACATACATAATCTACTTCTTGTCAACAACTGTTATGTTCTCAGATCTCGTCCACTCAATCATGGCTCTCACCATAGCCAACACAGCTGGCAGATGCAGAATTCTCTACGTCATCAACCCCGCTACACACTCACTTCGCAGCAACGTCATCTTCTTACCTTCCTCGACCGGCGGCAGAGCTCGAACTCTCCAGGTGGTCTCAGCTGCCAAGAAGTTCTCCTCTCGAACCGGACGCTTCGACAGCAAGAACCGGAGGAGTAACAGCGCAATCACCACCACCGAAGAAGACCAAAAAGATCAAAAGCCACAGACGTTTGACATTCCAGAAGAAGGTGATAAGATTGAAAACGTTGGAGTAAATGTTGATGATGGGTACGTGTTGCCTGATCTTCCGGGTGAGAAGCCTGACTTCTGGGAGGGGCCGCAGTGGGACGGTTTCGGATTCTTTCTCCAATATCTGTGGGCTTTCGGCATCGTTTTTGCCGTATGCATTTAATACACTTTTCTTTCTTCCTGAATTAAAATGATCTCCCTGAGGTTTAGTCTGAGGCCAAGTTTGTTTTTTTTCTTTTTTTCCTCTGCACAAATTAAGGGGTCAGTCGCAAACTTCGTATGAACTTTAAATCCGAAAATGCGAGCACGTATTTATAATATTGGTCATTAGCTTGAAACGTATTGGTTTCGATTGGAGATGGTAGAGATTGTTAGCTAGCTTTTGTGGTATTGCTGTTTTTGGTATCTGTGTTTTGCTCCCAACTCAAATTGGCTTACTGTTAGAATTTGAACTTTTCAGTTTATTCATATTTTCAGAAGAAATTGTAGGTATTTTGATCTTTTTTAATCTAACAAAATATTGATTCAATGATTTGTTGGTTAATGTGAAAAGATTGTGGTCAGATTATTCTCTGAAAAAGGATTCATTAAAAATTTGGAAGACATGGAAAATTCTGTGACTGAAGTAACATTTGGAACTTGTTATTATCTGTTTCTTATGTATTTTCATTTCTGAGGAGTTGATTTGATGACCCTCCATGCTAATGTTCTCTTTGTCTAACAGCTAATTGCCTGTGGGATTGCTGTGGCTACCTACAATGAAGGCGCAACGGATTTCAAGGAGACACCTGCATACAAAGAGTCTGTCCAATCTCGAGAGCTTTTAGAAGGACCCGATGCATCTAATTCAGATGTCTTTGAGTCCAATCCAACTGAAGTAGCACCTAGTCTGGATTAGACTTCATAAAAACTTTTGTAATCCCAGACGTGATTTAGTTCTAGGCATAGAAAACGACATTGAAGGCATGCCCTCAATTTATAAGGTAATATTTGTAATTTCTATTCACAAATGTACCTTAATCTTTTGTGAAATGTTGATGCCGAAAGATTTGCTATAATGCATCTATTGCAAGCAAATTACAAGATGTCCATCCATTAGATCTCGTACGCTCTTTGCCCTAGATTATAAGATTGTATTTCTCTGCAAATTTCTTCCTTTAATATGTGACATTTTTGTGTATTTATGGGCAGGGTTTCTCCCCGGCCTTTTAGATGAACATAGAATCCTTGAAATAGGAAATAGCTTCTGGGAGAGTTCAGACGAAATATCACTCAGAAAGGAAACGTTTGCTTTTATATGTCTGTATCTTCTGGAAAACCTCAATAAATTATTGCTGTCTGTTCAAATCCTATCATGTAGAAATTCACAAAGAATGCCCGGTGTATGCACTTGTTTGATGACAAAGAACATAATTACAAACAAGTATACACACCCTCAGAATTACGATTGTATCAAATAAGACATGTTTGTGTTTAATGTCATATTCTACTCTGTTTTTGCTTTAAATTATTTCTGAGTTGTTCTCTTTTTCTTTGCATGCCGAGGTGCTAACTTTAATTTATCAGAGATACTACATTAACGAATAGAAAGGAAAATAGCATCCGAATGCATAATAAAAAGTAGTAAATTACATCATAGCCGATTGTAAATACTAACACTGCTAGCTGAATACTTGGATAAATTGACCAGACATAACAAAATCACCGATCATATGACCATATTAGTTATATAAATGCAGACTTACTGTATTGCATACAGAATTGCTGTTACTGACCCTGCTGCCACTAGTGCTAATTGACCTTCAGTGTTCAAGTTTGCACTGGCGCTCTGGCCGAGTCCAATTATGTTGATCGGTCTTGATGCCACCGGAACTGGCACAGGAGAAGCTAGAATTCCAAAACGAATGAAAATTGGCGTTAGAATAAAGCTGTAAACTAAAGTTAGGAGACCCTGGTGAAATAAATTGACATACCAGTAACAGTGGAGTTTTTGTTCGATCCGAAAGGAACTTGGGAACCAGGAGGACTAGGAGGCACTGGCACAGGTGCACCTTCGTTAAAAACCATTAAATGTAAATCCAATTTAACAAATAAAAAACAATGCTGCATATGCTTCTAAATGATGGGATGTTATTGTGTTACCTGAACATGTAGAGACATCAATTTGAAGGCCACAAACAACAGGGAGCTGCAGGGCAAGCGTGGCGTTAACAGGCATATTTCTCACGGTAGTGCCATTAAGCAACAGACAAAGACAGTCAGTCAGGTTGTTGGCTGTAGACTTGCTTGAGGTTGACAAAACACATCTGTGCCGGGGAATGGACAGTGCCCTGAACATACGGTGCACATGGGGAAAGGGGCAGCAAGTGGGATATGCAATTAATTCTGGAACTCTGTACGTTATTTATTACATTAAATATTTATTGAATCGATCTTGTGTGATCAATTTGCCCCAACCCTTTGAATTGAAACAATATAAACTATATTTGTAACTCTGCATCAACCATATCTACATATTTCTTGTGTATTTATATATGTTACATGGCAGAGAAAATGGGATCCAGAATTTCAGACTCTACTGTTATGCAAAAGTCAGCAAATTCCATCCCGCAACATCTTGTGAACACTTGAAAGATAAACTTCAAGTATCAACAGACAAAATCGAAATAAAACTTTAAAATCTTAAAATAAAGAATCTCAGGGTCAGGTTCAGAATTTAAGAGGAACTTACCAGATTTTGACTCCTATTTAAGCAGAAACCGAATATTGATTAGCAACATACTTCATGCATAGATGCTACGCAAGTTATTTAGCTTGCAAAATTAATGAAGGCTTTCACTTTTTCTATTCTCCGGAGAAATATATATAGAATAACAATTGGTCTCTGGAATCAAGAAAGGGATGCTCTCTTGTATAGCTCACAACGTGCCAATGTATTTACAAAAACAATGCCAAGAAGTCAAGAATAATGTGCAAACAAAGCTACGCTACATATATTTGCATTAATTATATATTCTCACACAGAGAGAATTAACAGAATCAGATTCCACAATCAAAGCAAATAAGAATTTCCTTAAACCAGCTCATCTCAGGACATTATGCTTATTCTCAACTTCCCTGTTATTATATGTAATCTACTTTCCTTCTTCTACCTACGTTCAATCAACCATTAACACTGGATTCTGAAACCAGGCATAGTTTTGACAGACGACAGAAATGGCAAGTGATCATTTCCATTACTTAATGTTTTCATTAATTATTTATATGTCTCTAGCTATCTTTTTGTAATACTGTTTCTAATTTGCCTGCAAACAAAAATTAATGCAGTTTTGCTGCATGGTGATGCGGATCAACATGGACTGCAATGGTTGTTACAGGAAAGTGAGGAGAGCTCTTCTCGACATGCATGGTGAGATTTATTTTCACCATTTAAGGGGCTCTTTAATTAATTCTCTTAGCCTTTCATCTCTCATATTTTTATTTTGTTTATCTTATGATGTGTGCAGAGTTGGAGGCTCACTTGATAGAGAAGCAGCAGTGCAGAGTTAGTGTCTGCGGGAAATTCATACCGCGGGACGTGGCTATCAAAATAAGGAAGAAGACCAATCGCAGAGTTGAGATACTCGAAATTAAAGAATTCTCCAACGATATTGAAAATACTAAACCCGAGCATGCTTATGATCATCGTGATCATGATCATAATCAGCAGGGACCCCCGATGATCTACAATCATCAGCCTCATCATGATCAGCAATATGGTCCCCAGATGATCTACAGTGATCAGCCACCTCCTCATGATTATCATCAGCAGGAAGTACCCCCAATGACCTACAGCCATCCTTATCCTCATGACTATGATTATCATCAGCAGGGAGTACCCCCAATGACCTACAGCCATCCTTATCCTCGTTACTATGATTATCAGCAGCAGGAGGGACCCCGGATGATGAATTCCCGGAATCTCATATCAAACCCAAGCCAAAGCCAATTTGCGACGTGGGTAACATAGAGAGGCCAGATATTGTGTCTTCTATGCTGCATGCAGCCATGAATTATTTAATTGTACATACAACAGGTGATTAGTCTGATTCTTTCACATGTAAATACAGATATTGTGATTCCATTCTCTACAGCTAGGGTTTATGTTATTTTTGGTGTGTGTTTTTTAAATATTTATAGAAATTGGATTTTTTTTCTTGTGACTTTTAACATTTTATTTCTAGACTATAGTTGATATGAACTTCTTCCAAATTGGTTAAAGAACCAATTAATTAAGAACAACGGAGTCAGTCTCTCATATAAACCATGTAATCAATTGGTTTGGCGCATATAGTTGATGTTGACCTCCCTCCTTCCCTGGTCTTCTTACTAAAATGCTAATCTCCTTATAGCTTGCATGCGTTGATGAGTTACTTGTATAGATTAAATCCTCTTTTAATTTAAATTACACGTACTATTAGTTTTATTTTTAGTGTTCGGTGATACTAACTTTAAGAAAATTCAACAACTTAAAAGCAACCACCCACTTCGATTTTGAGTGAATTCAATGACTTAAAATTATTGTACTTCAATATCAAATGAAGCCTACGTTTCTTTGGAATAATTTAATAATCTTTGCTTGAGTATGTTTAAAAATATTTCATAATCTTTCTAAACGATTATGTTACAGAAACAAGAACTCTTATAAGAACTTATTGGTATAAGTTAATGTAGAATAAGAACTTTTACAAAGGAGTACTCCTCAATAGTAAAATAGTTATAGTTGGCCTAATTGTAAACCTTTAACATGCTAAACTAGGTTATTAACCAACAACACTGCATAAGTTATCCGCATTAAACTTTTCAACTATAAATATATGAACAAACCCTTGGTCAACTTTTTAAACCAATTCTTTTGAAACAAATTATGAATATAACTTATTTTCATAATTTATTTAGTTATAGGTGACTGACTCAGATGATTATGTACAATAATATATGATAGATGCCAGAAGGCAGCAGATATATTTTATACTTATGTGAAAGCCAATGTGTTAAAATAAACACAACCAACAAAGCCTAACAAAAATCATTAAAATGTACGGGTTATTCAAGACAATAAACCAGTTATTTGTTGAGCCAGAGCTCTGAATTTACTTGATACACGAGCCTATTACTTCCACTTCTTGAACTTTCCGTGCTTTCCGTGCTTGAATTTCCCGTGCTTTCCGTGCTTGAATTTTCCATGCTTCCCGTGCTTAAACTTGCCTCCATGGGGCATATGACCATACACCCCATGTGACATGTGATGGCCACCGTGTGGCATGTGGTGGGAACCTTGTGCCAAGTGGTGGGCGCCATAAGCAGCTGCAGCAGCAGCAGCACCCCCAGCTAGCATTGCCCCCATACCACCATGTCCTGGAGATAAGGAAGAAGTTTAGCAATTTCCATAAAATTATAGTAACATTTGATCGACATTTACAAAATGGAAAGCCCCACCCACCAACAACTAAATACCCCAAAATAGTCATTAGGAGACCAACAAAATATGACTTGCAAGACCACATATTGCAAATTTTGGGATTGATAGTCAATGACCAAATTCACAACACCAAACTTTATGCCTCAATCAATAATAAGAATACAATATTACAGCCACATATTCTTTTCTTAATTTCATTAATATTACTTGCAATAAGCTTTAAAAAGGAAAAAAGCAATTCAAGCAGCAATTGTTTCCTCTAACAGTTGCAATTATAACAGCATAATTCAAATCAGAAATGCAATTCAACGGCATTTTCTTCCCAAATTTATACCTGAGTGGTGAGGAGCTGATGTACCAGCATGACCGGCTGGTGGGTAACCGGCAGGAGGATAACCAGCTGGTGGGTAGCCTTGGGGAGGGTAACCCTGTGGCGGATATCCACCGGGTGCAGGAGGATACTGTCCCGGAGGATGCTGTCCTGGTGCTGGAGGATAGCCGTAACCAGGAGCAGGAGGATAGCCGTAACCAGGAGCACCATGATGGTGACCATGGGAAAACAGCCCCTTATCAGATTCATCATGTTTGCCGCCTCCCATGTTTTTCCAATCAGCAATTAACTAGTCCTGCAACAGATACTGATCACATTGCTTAAATAACAAACAAAAAGTCTCAGTGAATAACAAATATGATCGGCGACGCTAGTTTCAGATAAGATTATCTAACCAATTTCATACTTTTTCCTTTACAATGACTAGAAACCACCCAAAACTTATCAGCAATAACAAACAATTAACGTACGTGTAACCAATTGACCCGTAAAAACAGTAATTAAACGCTAGAAAGCAATAATTCAAATTATTATATTCTTGCTTCCTGTGATCTCAAAGATCTGAAACTGGAAAAAAAAACAATAACAATAAACAATACCCAAATCAAGTTCGTCCGCAATTCAACAGCAAATGATCAAACAAAAAAATTGACAAAACAAAATCAACATCAAAGATCTGATCATTACCTTTATTTCAATGAAGAACAAATCAAAAAACTAACAAATATAAAGGCCAAAACAATCATCTTACCTTCAGGAACGTGAAATTTGACTTAATTGCAAAAAATTTGAATCTAGGAAGCAAAAATTCTGACTTTATGCAAGATTGAGACGTATGTGGGTTGAAGCTTCAGACTTTCCTTCGCCGCGTAATTGCCGCGTTTGAGTGTTTATTATCTACTTTAATTTTTCAAAGAAAGAAACTTCTTGAGCGGATTTTTTTTTCCGTATAAACCAACATGTTTTCAGCCGTCGGATCATATGATCTAACAGCCGTCCGTCGATTTATGTCCGGAGATTATAAATTTGTAACCGCTTAATCTCATCCGTTACAACTGACGCGGACTAGACAGATGTAACGGACAGAATTCCACAGTGGTGGGGTCTCAAGATTACCCACATGGTCAGTTACTCTTTCCTAATTTTGAATTTAATTGTCCTATTTTTAGAAAAAAAATTAGTGTAAAATATTTCGTATTTTAAATATTTTTATATATTTAATATTTATTTATTATCTTTAATAATTTATTTATGATATATAAATATATTTATAATATAATTAATTATTTAAATAATTATACGAAGTTGGTTTATAAAAGTTAATGTGTTGACTTAAAATCGTACCACACCTTTAGAGTTACCAAATACGACAACGTTCTGATTGTCCCACTGGATTTTTTTTATTTACCAGTCATCATTACCTATTAATTGGTTATCCTACAGTCAGCGCTTTTGTTACGGTGGATTACATTTAGGTCCCTGATTTTTATGTTTTTTCAGATACTTTTTATTAATAAATTATTTATATATAATTAAATTTAAAAATCATTTAAAACAATTTAGGTCATAATTTTTTAAAAAAGTTTTTTTTGAGGCAAAATAAAAAAATATTTGTGAATGTTATTTAACCAAATATTCTTTGTTTAAAAATAATATTTTTTAAAATTTTAAAATAAAATTTCGAGTTTAGATATTTGTTCGTACTTTTGGAGATGAATTTGTATTTAATTAAGAAATTTTTTTAATAAACAGCCATTTAAAAAATGGATTATAGGGGCGTATAATTTAACAACGAATGGTATTTTTTGTAATTTGAACCGGGACGAAAGACAATTTTTAATTTAATAAAAATAGAAATATTATTTTTTATTTAAAAATACAAAAATAAGGGACCTAAATGAAAAAAAGCTAGTTTTCATTCTCGTGAGAAGCCAACCAGAAGATGAAATTCTGGGACAAAGAACTGGATCCTTGTTTCTTGTGAACAACAATGGCTTCGAAAGCGGGTTCATTGACAGAGAAATTGCTCTCAATGAAGGGTTACTCAGGGTTAGGCTTAAACAGCATAGACTCCAGCGGCGAACAACCTGTTAGTTGCTGCTCGTACCGATTCCTTTGCAACAAAATCATCGACTTCGTTAAAAGCTTGCGAGATTTGGCTAATGACGCTGTGCAAATGGGAAAAAATGATCCCAGAAAAATTGTGTTCTCCGCGAAGATGGGTCTGGCTTTGATGCTCATTTCGCTTCTGATTTTCTTGAAAGAGCCCGTTGAAGAACTCAATCACTACTCCGTTTGGGCTATACTTACTGTTGTGGTCGTGTTTGAGTTCAGTATAGGTAATTTTGTTCCGGCTGTTTTTCGGTTTCGTTTTTCATTCTCTTTGATGGTTCGTCGATGATTATGCGTATACATGTTTATTTACGTGTTCTTGCTTCTGTTTAGCCATGAAAATATGACATGTTTAATGAAATTTATTGTGGTTTTTTTTGTTGGTTTTTGGTTTTTTTATAAAGTAATTTTCTTGTATGAGGCATCGTTAATTGTGTATAAATATTTGCACACATGTTTTGAGTGTTGTTTTTCTTTTCCTGGTGAAATTTATTTGTGTTTCTGTCTCTTGGATTTCTCTATGTTGCCATTTTCTTGTGTTGGGTCATTGTTAATGATCCAGAATCAAGAATCTAAGTTTATTTTCCGTTAAGGATGGAACTTGAACCATAGTTTTTGCAATTTTATAAAGCTAAATTCTAAGATGCATAACTTGTTTCTTCGTAATTTTCTTCTAATTCTTTCTCCCAATTTTCTGCTCTTGCTATTTGCCAGTTTATCTCTCCGCCTTCTTTGTTTCCTTTCTTATTCTGCTTACTTTCATCCCTTAAGTTTTGTAGGACGGTAAGCGGTAGGGGAAAAGTGAATAGGGCAGTAAGCAGTAGAGAAAAAAAGAGAAGGGAAGATAGTAGAGAATTGACAGTAAAGACTGCCGGTTTTCTTTATTTTAATAACCAACCAAGTCCGTCAAAAACATTTCCCAGAATAAAAATAATTCCTAAGTTAAACAATTTGCAAATCCTGTCTCTGGTTTTTGGATTTCTGTGAAGTGATATTCTTATTCTGATTATTGTTAATTATGCAATAATATGCAAATATGCATGTTTTGATTGAGTAGAGTAATGTGTGTATGGTATTTATTTGCTGTATATGTGTTAGCATATGCAATATGCAAAAAGACAAGCAGAATGAAGAAAAGGATATTGATAAATTTGTAATTGTCTTTCTATCAACGTGGGTATGGCATTTTAGTTCCTTTATTAATACTGACTTTCCTTTTGGTTCATTTTTCTTTTTGGGTTCTTCACTTAATGATTTCTTATGATCTAGAATATGCTTCAGTCACATTGAATCAGGCCAAAACAGTGTTATGCACCCGAGATTCATCTTGGTTCAGTTAATTAATTAGAGTATGTATTGTGTCACGTGATTAAATTGACAGGCTAGAAAGTATATTTTAAGGTTTAATTGAATTGACTTGAAATGAAATGATGAACAGATTTCTGAAGCACCTAATTCCTTGATTTTTAATTTGTCCATTCAGCTTTCTAATGAGTTTTGGCTGAAATATCAAGCAAGTTTGTTGGCATCATTGTCTTTACTTTTAGTGAATGAAGTTATAATGTTTTTCTAATTAGTCTTTGATATTGATTGCACTTGGCTAATACACACAAAAGTAACACATTACCGTGTCTTTAGTTTATTTATTAAATAATTGTTTACAATATTTTCATTCTATGGCTACCTGTTGTGAAAGGAAAAAGAAATTACAATTCATTTCCTCACTGTTGGTGGCTTCTTTTTCATGTAGGAGCTACCCTTAGCAAAGGATGGAACCGGGGATTGGGGACATTGTCTGCTGGAGGTCTTGCTCTTGGTATGGCAGAGTTATCACAATTGGCTGGAGAATGGGAAGAAGTTGTTATCATTATTAGTATTTTCACTATAGGTTTTTGTTTCTCTTTTCACAATCTCTACTGTGCAATAAGAGTTTCTTTCTGATTTTCTCCAAAGTACCTACTGCAGGTTTTTCTCTTTCTTACCTGTTATTTTGACTACCAGGATTTATTGCAACTTATGCAAAACTGTACCCAACTATGAAGCCATATGAATATGGTTTTCGAGTGTTCCTGTTGACATACTGTTTCATAATGGTATCTGGGTATAGGACAAGAGAATTCATCCATACGGCCGTGACACGATTCGTGCTCATTGCCCTTGGCGCTGCTGTCTGTTTGGTAGTAAACATATGTATTTATCCCATCTGGGCTGGTGAAGATCTACACCGCTTGGTGGCAAAAAATTTCACTAGTGTGGCAACTTCTTTGGAAGGTTAATTTGTGTCATTTATTTCCATTAATTGTCACACTTAGATGATGAAAATGATCGTAGTGCTGGAATTGCATTTGTGGTCTCCCCTTTTCTTCTCAGCTTCAGTTCTTATTTTTATTTTTATTTTTTATGTATGACTTATTTGTTTGAGATGCTTTTAGGTTGCGTTAACGGGTACCTAAGCTGTCTTGAGTATGAGAGGGTCCCATCCAAAATTCTTACATACCAGGCTTCGGATGACCCAGTTTACAGTGGGTACAGATCAGCTGTAGAATCTACAAGCCAAGAGGATGCTCTGGTACTCTTTATTTCCACTCTGCTAGTCATTATTTGGAGTGTATAATTTAATTGTTTTCTCCACTCATGGGTGATGTTGGGGACTTGTTCCATTCCGAAGGTAGGATTTGCTATTTGGGAGCCACCTCATGGTCCTTACAAATCGATTAGATATCCATGGAAGAATTATGTCAAAGTGAGTGGTGCACTGAGGCACTGTGCTTTCATGGTTATGGCATTGCATGGATGTATACTTTCGGAAATACAGGTAATGATGCACTGTTGTGGTGTTCTCTATTGAAGCAGTGATATTTTAACTTCTATTTATTTATTTTTTATGTTTCAGAATGCTTTGGTTTAATCTGACAACAATGGTATACTGCAACTTTCAGTAAATCCATTTTTATGTAGTCTTCTGTGGGAAAAAATCCCTGATGATTTACCTTTTTTTATTAGGTATGAAAGACTAAAATTTTCTTTACACGATCTTTTAAATTAGCCACCAGGAAACTTTACAGATGATTTTGTTTGCTTATACAAAACCAAATGTTACATTTTTCCCTTCTTCATGTGTCTTCCTGTCACAAACAACCACCATTATGAATTCCTTATTTTATTCTTTGTCTAGTCGTTAGTAAATCGTCTGAATAATGAAATATGGACCCAAGACCATAAGTGCCAATCTTTTATTCAATTTTATGAAGTGCATGTTTTGATTGTTGAAGGGCACATGATTGAATCTGATGCCTAAACTGATTATTGTGCTTATGTTGACAGTGTGTACTTTGACTAAGGAATGTCTAAGAGATCGATAGTATACTATATTTTTACAAAACTGTTCCTACATCGATATAGTAGTTAGGGGATTTCACCAAACAGCCTTAGCTCAAACAATTGAGTATTGTTCTTGAATTATGATACTCAATCAGGCTAAAATGGTCTGAACTCTTCTCATGCTTCCTTATACATTAAGCATGAAAATCTATCCTAGAATAGTTTAATGAAGTTATTCAGGCTAGAGAGTCATGGCTCTTGTGGTTTGTAACTTCCTGTCATCATTGATTACACATCTTTCATATGACCATAAATCTTTTCTAGAATGATTTCATGAAGTTCATATGCTTGCTGTTATATAGCTTTCAATTGTACATTTGGCACATCTTCAATTATAATAATACAGGCAAATATGATATCACCTATGAAAATTGTGGTTTCATGGACTAGAAAGTGCTTAGTATTTGTGCAGACATTTGGATGCATGAGAACTAATTCTGTGTATGTTGAATTTTTTCCTCTCCATTCCTGTTATTAGACCTATTGCAAGATTATTTTCAAGAAGTAGCCTTGTATTTTTCGTTCAATCAAACTATCTGTATATTAACTAAACTTATAATATTTGTAAATATAGGCTCCAGCAGAAAGGAGACAGGTCTTTCGTCAGGAGCTGCAGAGGGTTGGTTATGCAGGCGCTAAAGTGTTGCGTGAACTTGGGAACAAAGTTAAAAAGATGGAAAAACTAGGTCTGGAAGACATACTCTTTGAAGTGCGTGAGGCTGCCGAAAAACTGCAGGAGAAGGTTGACCGCAAATCATACCTTCTTGTAAATGCAGAGAGCTGGGAAATTGGAAACCGGGATAAAGGGCTGGGAGAGCCCCAAGAATCTCTGAGCTTGGATGATGAGGAAAACAAAGTTCTGGAGTATAAATCCCATAGTGAAACTGTTCTTGATCTGAGATTCGTTACAATGCGGAAAGATTGGAATTCTCCGAACCTTAATGCGGGTGTGCAGTCCACCTTGGCTCCAGATGTCCCCTCCAAAATGGAGAAACAGATATCCTGGCCCGCTCATAGCTCATCTGATGCTGATGCAAGGCCTCAACTAGAAAATTCAAAAACATATGAAAGTGCAAGCGCCTTATCTTTAGCAACTTTTACATCACTTATGATTGAATTTGTTGCCAGGCTACAAAATGTTGTTGAATCATTTGAAGACTTGAGCAAGAAAGCAAATTTTAAGGAACCTGATGAGCTACCAGCAGCGGCGCAGCCAATTGGGTTCTGGACCAGATTATGTAGATGCCTGAAGTTCTAGAATCATAGCTTATGACACTTGGCAAGACAAATTAGAACCCACGTTGGTCTCAATTTTGAAATCTGAAGTACAGTGGAAATTATTTGCGACTGCTGGCATGTCACACGCAACAGCAAAGTTTATTAGACAAGAAATATTTGAGATAGGCATGCTGGTTGGATGCCAAAATCTGGGTGACAAGTTGAAGCATTGAATGAATGGAAGCTGGAAATCCCAAGCAACAGGGGAAAGAACTATGAACTAAGCTTGCCAAAATCCGTGTGACAAGGGGAAGCTATAAATGAATGAATGGAATCATAGTTCTCATGATTTCCATTTTCGTTTGGCCAATATAATAACGTTGTACCAGTTTTGTCAATCTTTGCTGTCCTACTCTTATTTGGGTTTTCCTCCCTCTTCTCTTTTGCTGCCTGCTTTGAATATCTTAGAACCTCACATGCCAGATTTTGAATCTCTACTCTGCACGTAAAAGTTGCAGAGTTTGGCTTGAACCAATCACTTTACAAGTTTAGATGCATGTTTGTAATTTCTAATTAAAAAAAAATATTTAATGATAAAACTTAATAATAAAAATTGAGTGTTATTATAGTAAATTTTTAATTAATTATTTTTTTAATTTTTAAAAAAAAAGCAGATTTAACAGGACGTGAATGCAAGTAACTCTCTGGATTTTGTAATCGGATTAATTTTTCCAGAATTAAACATGACATTTAAATTTGTAAATGGTGACGTGTTCTTTTAATATTAAGAAATAGGTGCTCTGTATATCTGCAGTGTACGTACACCACTTGGAGATCCACTCTTCTGCACAGATAATTAATTTCATTTTCAAACAAAAGTCGGTGATTGGATAAAGCATTGATGTTGACTAAGATTAGTATTACACTATCTCAATCCACCCCCAACGACCCTACAAAAAAATAAAATAAAAAAGAAGTCGGGCAAATGGACAGACTCGGGTCGGACCAAGATTTGCCATTCCGATTTTATTGTAATTTTTGGTCAAAGAGACTGCCCAGTTTGAGGTAAACAAATAAATTACTTAATTTGCAGCGAAAAATATGAAAATAAAAATCATACACAAGAACAGACAAATCTAGTAGCTTTGGATCTCTCTCCATTATCCAGCACGCTGCTTGTTCGCCAGATCGACCACTTTGATCGACCACTTTGCTTAAGTCTGTCAAGGTATCAGTGTTTTTCTTGTTTTTGTTTTCTCGGAACATGTTTTTGGTTTCTCGAAGCTAAGTGGTATTGTTCTAGCTTATTCATTCTTCGATTCCCTATTTTTTTTCCCTAATTTTTTCTTTCCTGCAGAAACCAATAATCTTTTCGGAATTACGAGTATCTTTGCTTCAGATCTTGTCAAGTTTATGTCTTTTTCAAGTTTGTTGATTTAATTTGTTTTCTTTTTAGTATTTATTAATTGATTTCTTTTAACCATTTCAATTGATTACTCCCTTACTAAAAAGGAAAGAAAATAATCCCACTTCACAAAGATTAAGACAACTGTCAACCACAGTTGGGTTTAATTAACTTTTTTTTTAAAGAATTTTGTTCCTAAAGAAGTGAATAATGTGGTTTTTTAAGTTTTAGCTATAAAGGATGGTTATATAGTATGTCTATGTTCGTTTACACGAAGTTTAAGTTGTGCAGAATATTGACTTTATTTTTTCAGCTGCATGATATTGTGAGCCGAGATGGCGATGATAGATGAGCCACTATACCCAATTGCTGTTTTAATTGATGAGCTCAAGAATGATGACATTCAACTTCGTTTGAACTCAATCCGGCGACTGTCCACGATAGCTCGTGCCCTTGGAGAGGAAAGGACACGTAAGGAGTTGATCCCATTTTTGAGTGAGAATAATGATGATGATGATGAAGTGCTTCTTGCGATGGCAGAAGAATTGGGGGTTTTCATTCCCTATGTTGGTGGATTGGAGCACGCAAATGTGTTGCTTCCACCACTGGAGACTTTGTGCACAGTTGAGGAAACTTGTGTCAGGGACAAAGCTGTTGAGTCATTGTGTAGGCTTGGTGCCCAGATGAGGGAACAGGATGTTGTTGAGCATTTTATCCCCTTAGTGAAGGTCAGGTTATCAAGTCCTATTAGCTGTATGGATTTTATGTGTTCTTGATGTTTTGTTCTGATGTGGGGTGTACTAGTGTAGTAGTATGTCTTTTAGATGTCTAGTTGATGCCTCCATTATGCCTGCCAGAAAATGTGCCAGGCAACTGATGCACTTTCTTATTATGCACGGGCAATGTTGGTAAAATTTTTGAACATATGCTAGATGATATAGGCATAAGAAAAAGGTATAATTATCTTCAAACTGTGACACAAAGAGAAAAAAGTAGGAGAATTTAGTATACAATTCAACTTTGGTATCTATTGGAAGAAAGTTATTTTCTGGTAACTCTTGGAAACTCTATACAAATATGATACAACTTATGTTACTCGTATTTTCAATTAGTAGATGATTCTTGTAGTTGGGAATATCTATTTGATTTGCACTTCCAATTAGATGCCACTACCACCTATTCTTTAAAGACCAATTTATCACTGAATGCATCCTGATGAATGCTCAACTGCCTTTGTTCTGGCTAGGGATAAGTCAGTTGCTAGACGAACATTGTGTGATGTAATTGTTTATTAATTATTTTGCTTCTATTTTGTCATGTCAAAAATTCTACTAATTTTATTTTCATGATATGTTCCCTTTAATATTTTGTGAAAGGTATGGCTGGAGTAACTCTGTTCTTGTACACATTTTGTTATTTGACTATTTAGAGGCTGGCTGCTGGCGAGTGGTTTACAGCTCGAGTTTCTTCATGTGGTTTGTTCCATATCGCTTATCCAAGTGCTGCAGAAGCATTAAAAACGGAACTGCGAACAATATACAGGCAGCTGTGTCAGGATGACATGCCCATGGTTAGGAGATCTGCTGCAACAAACCTCGGAAAATTTGCTGCTACTGTTGACCCTGCCCATTTGAAGTCTGAAATCATGTCTATATTTGAGGAACTTACACAGGATGGTATGTTGACTCAGTAGCTTATTTGTTCAAATCCATTTCTTTACTAATTTAGTGTTTCTGATAGATTTATAAAAATATATTTTTCAGTTGATTATATTCATACATAAATTTTTGTGCTTCTTTTTATCATGAAAATTGCAATTGTTAACCACATTTTGTGCTTAATTCTAAGGGCTAATTCAGTAAGGCAAGAAATGATAAGGTACGGATTAGTGACTGCTGTGAAAAATTAATACTCTTTCTAATGCTACCCCTCTTATACTCATGAACACACTCCTCCTCACACTCCCAAACAAAAGTAAAGGTGGTCAATTCCTTTCCCAATTTTATGAATGTTGCAAGAAAACATACGAAATTCGTTCTATTGTTGCACAACTACTTGGTTTGGTGAGATATTCCAAAAGGTTTTATCTCTAATTCTTTCATGCAAATGCAATTGTAGCCTTTTGAGTTTCTACTTTTCATTGTGAAATATAAATTTTTCTGGTGTTAATATAAATTCTTCTTTAATTCATCTTCATTTCAGACCAAGATTCTGTTCGGTTGTTGGCTGTTGAGGGTTGCGGAGCTCTAGGAAAGTTGTTGGAACCCCAAGATTGTGTGGCACATATTCTGCCTGTTATAGTTAATTTCTCACAGGTAAGTTATATTTTAATAATGATGAAATCCCTAACTTAATCTGATTTTTCAGTTCATATTTGTTGAGTACATATTTATCATGTTTGGTTGAGACGTATGATTTGATAACCCAAAGGAAGTTGTTGCTAGTAGTCTTGTGCAAATTTATGTTCAAAGGAGTCAGATACTTCTCTAAGAAAATTCAATCAATGGTACTTGAATCCTAGCTACTATCAGGTAGAAGGTATTAAGACAAGTTTTTTTTTCCTGTTCAAATAGATGTTCAAATCAAAGTTATGTTCTTTTTTATTTATTTATTTTTGGCTACCCTTTTCCATTAATGACTTATAGCACTATGTATGCCATTGGTTATCATGCATGATGAAATCTTTTACTGACAGGATAAGTCTTGGCGTGTTCGTTACATGGTTGCAAATCAATTGTATGAATTATGTGAAGCTGTTGGTCCTGAGCCTACCAGGTGATCAGTATTATGTTTTGTATTAGCCTTTATGTTGCTTGTTTTGGGATAGAAGTCATGAACTAGTCATGCATAGCCAGAATTTTTTCTCCTTAATTTTGTATCTCATTTTAATATTCTCTTATATACTCTCTATTACCCTCTTCTGCTTTGAAAACCTTGTGTGGATTTCAAGACTGCAACTTGCCTTACACTTTTCAATTGCTTAAAGGAGCTTCATTTTCTTCCTGCCATTTACTTTGCATGTTATTCTCTTATTGAATGTATTGATCTTTTATGACTGTATATTCACCCTGCTGGAAGTATAACCTATACTTAAATTGATGGTTGGCATTTTTAGGTCGGATGTGGTTCCTGCATATGTACGGCTACTTCGTGATAATGAAGCTGAAGTACGTATAGCTGCTGCAGGAAAAGTAACGAAGATTTGCAGGATTTTGAATCCAGAACTTGCAATCCACCATATTCTTCCTTGTGTAAAGGTATACATATGCTTGAAATAACGAGTTTCTTTGATTACAAATTTATTTTTGTGTTATGTCTCCCACCTCCAATTTGATGCTGTTTAGCCATTGGCCATCCATGTGATAGTAGCTTGATTATCAAATATGGTTGCTACTGTAGGAATTGTCAACAGATTCATCTCAGCATGTTCGTTCTGCGTTGGCTACAGTTATCATGGGAATGGCTCCAATTCTGGGCAAGGTAAGAGATCTATATTGGTAATAATTTTATTTGCTTCATAACTGAAAGTCTGATAATCTATGCATTATGTCTGCACAAAAGTAAATTATGGCGTGGGTTATGTGATACTGGCCAATGTTGGTATTAAACATGTGAACAATTTTGTGGATAACATTCCAATCTTGCATAAGTTTTAATAGGGGCTTATTCCTTCTTAGTGATGTTTGTTTATGTTTTGGCTCATATGGTTCTGTGCACTTACATTATGTCTTCTATAACAATGTGATGTTGTGTGCTCTTTTTCTGTGATTGGATTTACTTTCCTTTATTTCTGGCTATCTACTTAAGAATTAAATAAGAGAGCATTGACCATTTCTTTTAACAAGTTAACAAACTTGGAAGGCATTTGTATGTTGTTCTCTGTATATATTGCATTTCTTATTGTAAAACACCTATTATTTTATGCCATGTGTCATGATTACATGTTTATTGGGTGGCTGGAAATTCTTGGTTCCCATGTTGATCATCTAGGGTGAACATTCCTGTTGCTTTGTATTGTGTGCCTTACTTTTATACAGTTATTTATTCATCTTGAATGCTTGTCTCTTGCTGCTAAGACTACTTATCTTTATGTTCCAGGATGCAACAATAGAGCAACTGCTGCCTATTTTCCTTTCTCTTCTAAAGGATGAATTTCCAGATGTCCGGCTGAATATTATTAGCAAACTTGATCAAGTCAACCAGGTTCGTCAAACCTTTCAAATTTGAATGTCACATATGCTTTGTTACTAAGATGTTAGCATTTATTGAAGTCTTTTCTTTTTGAAATCACGGATTAGTGGTTGAACAGGTAAATGTGCATTTATTGATGTTAGCATTCCGTCCAACAATTTTATAAGCAACATGGTGTTATGTGTGTATGTTTGAATTCCTGACATGTTGATGTCATATATTGGAGTTATTTGATTGTTGTTTGCTTGCTCCCTCTCTCCCTCTCTCTCTCTCTCTCTCTCTCTCTCTCTCTCCATTGATGTATTTTCTTCATTTGCATTTGTAATGAATGTTGCATTATATCTCTTCAGATGAATTGGATCACATAGGTATTGCATGGGTCCCTTTAAGTGTCAAATAGAAGTTCTGGAGGGAGAAGGGTTTAATATTATGCAATCTAAGATTAATGGTGGACAGGAATTGGCTACCTGAAGTATCCTTAACAGCACTTGAAGCTGATTGTTATTCTTACAATAGAAGCTGGTATTATGTATTTGTGTCTTGCTGTGTGTACTTATGAGGGTGATTATGGTTATGATTGCATGTTGATGTAGGTGATTGGAATTGATCTGCTGTCACAATCTCTATTACCAGCAATTGTTGAGCTTGCAGAGGATAGACACTGGAGGGTTCGACTTGCAATAATAGAGTACATACCATTATTGGCAAGTCAGTTGGGTGCAGGGTTCTTTGATGATAAGCTTGGTGCTCTTTGCATGCAATGGTTGAAAGATAAGGTATGAGAAGCTCTGGTTATTCTTAGCGTGAGGAAAAAGTGTCTGAATTATATTCTCAAACCAACCCCCAACCATCCCCTGCCACCCCCGGCCCCCCTTCTCTCTCTCTGTTTCACATGACTCCTTACATTTCATTGCTTAAAGGTTTTGTAACAAAGATTCCTCGGTGTAGTTGTTTTCAGTCAAAGTTGTTACATATGTCCAGGATAGCACAAGAAGAATGCATATTTTCATTTGATGAACTTCTATTGTTCATACCATGGCTTGTTACTGAATATTATATGATTTTCAGCCCTTAAACTAATATTATTATACTGCTTTAAATGTTGTGGTGTTGATTGTAGGTTTATTCCATTCGTGATGCTGCTGCCAATAATGTGAAGCGTCTTGCTGAAGAATTTGGCCCAGATTGGGCAATGCACCACATAGTTCCACAGGTTGTTCTGATTGTAAATTACAGACATTGGTTGTAACCAAGCATTTTTGTCACTTTATGGTGTTCACATCAATATAATGCATTTAAAATCACAAATTTAACTCAAAGCATTTTTTAAGGTGTTGATTCTTATATGTTGTTTGTAATGTCTCTCCTACTTGGAGAGAGTGAGAATAGGCTTTCAGGATTACCCTTTGAAGGTTGTTTCTTACCAATTTTTGTTCTGTATATTGCTATTTTGACCCTTTTTCGCAAATTTTGCAATCTGTTGACAGGTTTTGGACATGATTAACAACCCACATTATTTGTATCGAATGACCATTCTACAAGCAATTTCTCTACTAGCCCCTGTAATGGGCTCTGAAATTACATGTTCAAAACTTCTATCTGTGGTGGTTAGTGCATCGAAAGATAGGTAAAGTTGCTGGATTCGAAGGCCTAGCTGTCATTCGTTATATGTTTGTTGTCCTTGTCTTGGACTATAAAGCTGAGATTGACTTGTTGCAGGGTAGCAAACATCAAATTCAATGTGGCAAAGGTGTTGCAGTCACTTATTCCTATAGTTGATCAGTCTGTAAGTCATTTGGCATAAATTTTCCTGGAAAAAGACAAAAGATTTCCATGCTATCTTATTTTTATTATCTGGATGATAATTGAGAATCAGCCTTGATTGATGTAGGTTGTGGAGAAAACAATTCGTCCTTGCTTGGTGGAGCTGAGCGAGGACCCAGATGTTGATGTCAGATTTTTTGCCAACCAAGCTCTGCAATTGAGCGGTCAGGTCATGATGTCCAGCTAGATTGATATTGTAACTAGAAACCTCTTTTACTTTTTCATAATATTACTTGTTTGCACTTCCATTTCAGAATGCAGATAAATTTAAATCTCACCAAGGTGCTAGTGTTTTTAGTAGTCTGACATTCTTTTGAAACTTTGAATGCACTATTGATCCCCTGTCCAGAAAATGTCTTGAGATACGGCGGTTAACTGGTTTCATGAATGCTAATGCCATATTCCAGATTTTCTCTCTCCCGCTCAAAAAGTATCTGTGGTGGATATCTTTGGTATTCATGCTTGATTTACGCCCGTATATTCTCTTGTAGTTAGCCGAAGATACTGGTACGAGGAAAAAGATTTTTCTCAGTTCTCATCTTTGTAAGAAACAAAATTGGAAATGAAGTTACTAACTCGAGAAAACTTACTTTAATGTTATGACATATTGTATTGGAAATATTAATAAAATGTGCCGTATTTAAAAGTATTATCATTTAGTGGGTAATAATCAGCTCTTTATTTCAATTGCCGAACTTATAAATTGTGCTATGGAGCCTGAGTCTGGACTAGTTTGCAAATTTTAATTTATTTAATAATTTAAAATTATTTATTTAATGTAAATATAAATAAAAAGGGATGCTTGTAATATAAATTGTGTTCTTGGCCTAGTATTGAAAAAAAATATATTTTTTTGAATTTTATAAGAGTAATATTAAAATTAAATTTATTTTAATTTTAATATCTTAATTAAATCAGATATACTCAACACGTTCATAAAAAAATTTATTAATTTTAAAAATAAAAAATTTTAATGTGGCAAAGACGTCACAAAATAAAAAATTTTTTACATCTTATTCGAAATATCACTTAGAGAAAAAGTAATAGTTTAGCTGGTAACATTAAGCTTTTAGTTTTTTGCTTTACTTATGTCACCTCTAATTTAACTACTTTTGCTTTGTTAATGTTTATTTTTAATTATTCTCGTGCATTTTAATTATAAATTTTTTCAACGTTCAAAACAAAATTCACAAAATATTGAATAATCCCCAATGTATATATTTTAGATATTATCCCTAAAGTTGTTGTTTCATGAAACAAATGAACATAATTGAAATAAATAGATTTTTTTTGTTGAAATAGTTAAACGTTAAAAGATGAAAAAAAAAGAAAATCAAGGAGAAGGCCAAAACTTAAGAAACGGTAAATTAAAAAATAAATTCATAATTAATTTTTAAATAAAAAAATGTTAAAGAAATTGTAATACACTTATAATTTTACCTTTTAAACTCGATAATTGCAAGTGATATTTTTATGTGTCTTTCTTGAAATTTAATAAAATTATATGTAAATATATATATATATTTTTTAAATTAACAAAAAAATATTTTTTTTCAATAATATAAACTTTAAATTTAATCATTAATTAATAATAATAATAATAATATGACTAAAATAATTTTATTTTTTAAATAAAATAAAATAAATCAAATATTCCTTCTTCTTCCATTCCGAAAATTGCTCACTGAATCATGATGTATGTGATAAATTGGTTTGATTAATATGATGATTTAGGATGACAAAATAAAACTGATCTTGATTTCTTATGTGATGATGTAACTCAACTAACATCATATCATCGACTTACTAAAAGACTTCTAGAATATTTATAAAAAATAACTTAAATTTATTTTTAAATTATGTGTGATTCCACAATATATTATTTATTTATTTTAAAAATTAATATTATTTTAATCATTTACTATTACAAATAGACAATTATCAGTCAAATATGATAATTTTATTATTAAAAAATACTTTTTATTACTTCTAAAAAAATTTTATTTATGTATAAGTTTCTTAAATCCTAAAAGAAATATTTGTAAATACTATATAATTATAATATAAGAGAGTAACAACTTGGGTTGGAGTGTAGAGTTGCAAAAAAAAAGTCTATGCATGATTTGCTATTTGTGGAAAAATGATGGGGTGTATTGCAATTTACTGTATTTTTGAAAAATCTAATTTTCTTATTTTCAAGATTTGTTATTGGCAAATTTGGGAAGACGAAAATTCGATGGCCATAGACATCAAAGTCAAAAATGGTACTAGACGAATCGAACAAAAGGTTACAGTAGAATTCGTATCCTTCTTCTCTCTTTGCTGCTGCGATGTGAGCACCTCTCTGCGGCGACATATAACCAAATTCGAAATCACAACACCACATCATTCACAAAAAGACAGAAGAAAACAATGCAAATCAGATCGCCGCATTTCATTCTTTAAAATACGATCGAATCAGATCTGAAAAATGTCTCGAGTCTTCGAATACTTTGTTGTGTGCGGAATTGGTCCTGAAATTCGAACGTTAAAAGGAAACAAAGGCTATCACGGAACCGGTTATCTGTACTTGTCTTCTGTTCTCGACCAATTTCCGCCTCTCAATCACTCTCTCTACCCTGCTCCGCCTCCTCAACTTTCCACCGTAAATCTCTTCTGTTTTTCTGAATTACTTTTTTTGTTTTTGCTTGTGTTGCCGAAATGTCACTTGTTTACTTGTCTTTTCGGTGCAGTGTGTTCTCCCTGCTGGTGTTCAGTTCTATTCTTCCGGTTTTGATTCCAATGATCCCTCTACGTTTCCCCGGAGCTATCCAATTGTTTTAACTGGTATGTTTATGATCCCTGAGTTTGGGTTTATGATAATTTTCAGAAGTTCAGGGCAGGTTTCTGATGGCTGTATAATTAAAGTGGAGATTAATAAAATTTAGCCATTGCTGGAGATATTGGTAGAATAGACTTATATTGGTTTGATACTTTTGTGCAGAGGGTGATGGGTCAAAGATTTATGTTAGTTGCATAGCATTTAGAGATCCTGTGAGTGAAGATATTGCTGAAGCTTATCATATACCTGCTAATTCGTATGCTGACAAATGCATCTGCTTTGTTTCTCGCGCGCCCAGTTTTCGTGTCCTTAAGAATGTACTTGAGGAAATATATTCACTTTGCTTTTCATCGGATGGAAGTAGGTGAGTTTTGGGTTGAAAAAAATTAATCTGATTGATAAAATGTAGAACTTTTTTTATTTTCGTTACATATAATTCTCAGCTCTGGAACAATTTCAGCAAGCCACTATGGGATGTTATATCATATTTGGTTTCCAATGTACCCTTGCCGACTCCTGGAAAGGATCGTGTGCTGTTTGCCATTGAGAATTGCTTACTTTCTGTGGATGCTCCACCGAAAGATGGGCTACCTCATGCTGATGTATGTCCTTTTGCTTTCTGCTGATTATCTGATTTAATAACTGCTGTAATTGATGGTAGAATATGTCATATGAGGATTTTGACTTATTTTTTAAAATTTTTTTGTTGAATTTAGATATCGTTTCAGCCACTGGTGCAGTTGTTGGATGTTAACAACTTAATTACACTTTTTACGGCCGTTTTGCTTGAAAGGAGGATTTTGCTTCGATCAAACAAGTATCTCTTGGATTTCTGACTACTGGATATTCCTTTTTAAGTTATCCTGTAATGAATATCAACCTGATGTGGTTTTTCAAAGTTTGTAACTCAATCTACATCATCGATCATAATGAAATGCTCATGTTGGTCAAGGACTTATATCTAGCAATTTGGTTACTTAATTTAGTGACCAATACATTTTTCCTTATAGTATTAGAAAAAATTAGAATGATATATGGTTGAGCCTCAGTTATTGGATGATGTCTAAAATAACTGGCTTATTATATTGTTTTTTTCATGAAGCCTATACAACTTTAGTTCTTTAAATGTACCAAAATTATCTAAGTCTATCAAGGATTTTACTGACTCTCCATGGTAACTCAGTCAAACTGTTCCTCACCTTTGTTTTTGTTTCAGATCTTTCCCCATGTAAAAGGTTTATTTATTTCATTTTTTCCCAATTTATTAGTAATTTGATTGAAATGAAGATTCTAGTTATACCAACTGTTTCCAGAATAAATGAAGTGTCCTGGGAAAACCAATTATTAGTGGATGACCTCCCAGGAGTGAGAGGCTAGAAGCTGAAAAAGGGGCTGAACCTAAGTCTTTTATTTTGCACAATTTTGAATTTGATTATTATCTTTTATCTCTTATTTGATAAGTGGTATGCTCTGGCTTAGTGTCTTGTTCATTTATTTACAAACTATTATCCATAAACTAAGAGGCTTCTCTTCTTTATGAGAACTTTTTCAACCTAACATCTATATGACAAAAAAAAGAGAGGAACTCATGGATCACTCTTGTTGGGTGATGGGAGAATGGGATGGTAGTTTGATGATTACTTGGTGAGATGTAATTGGTTGTTAGGTCTTGATTCAGTAGATCACTGCTTGAGTCAGTATTCTTAGGGTTGTGTACTGTGTGTAACCTTTTCTGAATAGGTGCTTCTCTTTAAGCCTCTTGAATCTTCATGTACAGTGCAATGTCAATTGTTATACAACATTGGGCTCATCAATTGTGCAAAAAGATCATAGACCTTTTTTTATAAGTATGAAAAAGAAAAACTTGATGTATTTGTATAATTAGTTCAACTTTATTTATGCTGCAATATATAATTTGAAGTTATATCTACTGGTTTAGAGGGTACCTACAACAGTGGTTCATATTTCACCTTGTGTAAAGTCCTGGTGATGTCCCTAACCAGATGTGCAGGAGCATGAACATCATATCTGTTATATGAATTTGTTCAATTACCTTTTATATAGGCACCATGAGTGCAATGTTCTTAGAGCCATTGAATGATGCGTAAACAAATAGTCAATACTTTTTGTCTTGTTTGCACCAAATATTTTTGTCTAAGTTGTGTGTTGCTTTTGCATATAGGTTGACAATTTCATTATGATCAATTAAATTTTATCTTCCTATAACTGAGAGGTACTGTATATTTATTGTACTTTCTTTTGTGTTTGCTAGGTATTCCCTTCTTACTCTAGTTTCAGAGGCAATATGCCATTTAATTTATCCATTCCGGTGGCAGGTTAGTATGAAATAAATCACTACTTTTACATTATATTATACCAGTATACATTCTCTTGTTGCACAAGTTTGTGTTATTATTCCAGGACCCCTTTTATTGATGCCTGTGTACAATTTATTCTGTAGACTCTCATCGAATCTTTGTATGTTTTTCTGTGCTGAAGCATGTCTACATTCCATTACTCTTTTTTAGTGGAGTAGACTATATCGATGCTCCTACTCCATATATGATGGGTCTGCATTCAGGTGTTGATACATCTAACTTTGTTATGGATGGTGTAAGTACTTCCACTCTACAGTTAACTATCTTGTTTTTTGTCAGGCAATTTTCATTCCTATTCAACTACTAGAAGTTAACTTTGTTATTTCTCCCTATTTTTCTGTTGTAGGTAGTTGCTGTGGACCTAGAGTATAATCAAATCTCTACAACAGAGGAAATACCCCCAATTCCAGAGCCAGAATTAAGTTCTTTGCGTGGTGAAATTCTAAACTTATTGTATCCCAACATTACAGGGATTGATCAGATGAGTGTTGCTCTACGTGGTTCATCTGAGCAATATTCTAAAGTTAGCAACAAGCCATGGGGAGAAGATCATGATCTTCAACTTAGGTGATTCTTGAATGCAAAGTAAAGCGTTTCTGAATTACATATTGCTTTCTTATTGCCAATTGTCGAGATTAAATACATTTAAATAATATCCTTCAAAAGATTCTCACATTCTTGTCCCTTTTTAGCTCCTTGTGGTTTTACTGTAAGTGTTTGTCTGGTCTATGCATTCTTATCTTAATATGTCGATGTAGATAATTCTGTCATGGACTGTGATGACATTAAAAGTTTCCTTTTAATTATTAGTTAATGTTTATATCCATGCGCAGGTTTATCTTTCTCAAGTTTTTCGCATCCATTTTAGGTGGCTACCGCAACTTCATAGTATGAATTTTTTGTCTTATGTCTTCTCTTTTGAATTTGGCTTTTATTACTTTTTCCATTATCTTCGTGGTAATATTTTGTCAGAAAAGATACTTCTTTTTCATGTATTCAACACCCAAGCACTTCTGAAGAAGTGCGCTCACCTTAAGGGTTTTGTATCATATCCTTCTTATCTTGGTCACAATAATTTTTGCTAGGAAAACACTGGCACTCAGGTTTTCAACACACAAGCATTTTTGAAGAAGCGTTCTCGGTCAACCAACCAGCCACTGGAGCCCATGGTAATGTTATTTCATCAAGTTCATTAATATCTTATATTTTATTGAAACTAAATTTATTTCTAGTGGACTATAGAAACATTTTTAGGATTGTTAAATTTTGATGCATTTATTAATATTTATACTTTGTAACTTCACTTTGTTATTATGAGTACTTGTGTTTTGTATGCCTGAGGCAGATGCTTTATTTTCAATTAACATATTCTTTCTTTCATTTTTTTCTTTTCAAAATTCACCTTTGGAAATTAATGTCTTCATACCATACTCAATCTCTTATTTCTTTCTTGTTTGCAGATAACACAATTTTTAGATTCTCAAGGTTTCTTGGATTATCTGGAGAGAGGTCTTGGTTCTGAAGAAAACAATAATAATCTACTTGATAAATTGCAAGATGCAATTGGAAGGGGTCAAAATCCTATGTCAATTCTTCCATCATCTTTGACAGAGCCTGAGTTTATAACAATTTCTGATCCAGATATTGGAGGATCAGGTAAAACTGAGGTCATTTTTTTGTTTGAGATTTCAATTTCATCCATTGAATTGAGGCAACAAATAGTTTTGAGGTTATCTAAGTTGGCATGCCAGTAAACATGCTGACATTTTATTGCCTTTCCAGGATCAGGAGCCAAATATACATATGATAGATTTCCTTCAAATGTTAGAACAGAAGAGCAGGAAGAAAAGAGGAGGCAAATTCTTGCAGCAGCAAGTGCAGCTTTTGAATACTCAGGAAAGCTTACTCCTAGGTATAATTTTATTCTTGAACAGTAGATATCTATTTGTGCCTTTTCAGTTCTCTAACTAGTAGTCCTTAATTATTGTTTTCTTAATTTTTTTTTGATCACTTTACCAGTTCACCTTCCATGCTTGTGAGTAAGGACTCCAAAGATAGTCTTAGTCCAACGGAGAGGGCTGTAAGTTTTTCACTCCACCATCATTATCCCAAGTAGTTCTGTGAATAAAGTTTACAATTGTCCTGAGTCAATATATATCAATGTTTTATAGGCAGAAAGGGTTCGCATGGTTTTGGACATAAATGTTAAGCTGCAGGTAAAACTGTTTTATTTTTATTTTTGACATAAATGATCTCATTTGCTATTTTAGGTGAAATCATTCAATAATTACCTGGCAATGCTGGACCAACGTCTATATTTGGTGTCATGTGACTGCTTGAGTGCAGTGTCTATTAATTTTGTTCACTGAATTTTAAAATTTTATGACAATGTGCTGAATTATAACTCTGCTGTTGGATTTTGGTTTTCTGTTTGGGATTAGTGCAGGGAAATTTTGGGTTCAATTGTTTGTTAAAAGGAAAAAAGGAAGTAAAACTTTTGGTTGTTATTAAAAACACAACAAAAAAGTAAAAGTAAATATAAAACTTTTGGTTGTTATTAAAAACACAACAAAAAAGTAAAAGTAAATATGTTGGCTTTGTTTTGCATGAAATGGATTCTGAATTCTACAAGAAACGAGTAAAGTTTTCTTTATGGGAGTTAAAGAGTATGCATACTTGCATACATATGTCATGTTATCATATGACTTATGCATGTATTTGTACCATCACTAGACATATAATATATATATTATTGCCAGAGTAAAATAGAATCCTAGTCATCTCATCTTTATGTTGATGGATATTCTGTGATTGAAGGCATTAAATTGAATTTCGCTATTGAAATAAATGTAATCTAATTTTTCCACCATCTAAGAGGGGTGTTTTATACTCTGAAAAGGTAGGGAAAATCCAGTGCTTGATTTTCCCATTGTTTTACTACATATATTTATAAACAGAAGGAGAGAGATGGTGGATTTGATGCTCTCTTATGCTTTTGCTGAAATTTTTGTAATTGTTTTATTTTCATTTTGGTTTTAAGTATTGTGGTTCACTTTGTTAAACAGGGCTTGTGGCTGCGCCTTCTGAAACTAGGAGCTACTGATGATCCACTTTCATCATTTGAATATGGCACAATTCTTGGTATGCTTCGTAAAAATTCAATCTGTGTTGTTTCTGATGGAAGCTGCTTGTGAGCTGCAAATTCGATTTGGTTTAATTGTTTATTGATTCTTGCAAATTAACAAATTAATAATTGTCTTTACAGCTTTGATTGAGTCTGATGCAGAAGGAATAGGTGGAAGGGGCTTTGTTGAATGTATCGGGGAACACATAAATTCAGTATGTTTAGCAATTAATATTCCTATGCTCATTTAAAGTTTTTTGTGCACAGCATGAAGAAGCTAACTTTATATGTTTGCCCTCTCAGGGATGGCACTGTCAATTGACCGAGGAACAGTTTGTTGCTGTGAAAGAATTGGTAACTTAAGATCCCACCCAGCCTCAACACCCCCTCTCCACTTGCCTACTAAATTAAAAATTGGTCTAGTCATTCAAGTTTTTTAATCTAGTTATGTTGTTGCTTGATATCAAATGACTTCACTGAAAGTTAATAGCAACTGGTTCCTTGGTATGGTTTATGCATCATTTAGCTCATTGGGTTACCTTCTCGTCTCTGTGACTCTTCTTTTGGAATGGCATAGTTCATATTGTGTTGATTATTTGTCTTCACTTCCCCTTCTGATGCCCCTAATCAGCTCAAAACAGCAATTAGTCGTGCAACATCTCGAAATGATATGTCAACAATCAGAGATGCCCTTGAAGTGTCTGCTGAGATGTTTAAGAAGGATGCTAATAATGTCTCCGACTACATACAGCGCCATCTTATTTCTCTCTCTATCTGGGAGGAGTTAAGGTATATGTGACAGATCATTATTTATGGAATTTCATGAATTATTATTGTTTTATTTTCATCATTTCATGCTACCTATAGCTTTTCTTTTCTTTTCTTTTCTTTTCTTTAAATAACACTTGGACATGTAGGTCTCTGATGATTGAAATGCTAGCTAGTTTCCCCCTTCCCATAAATTTGGCATTTTTAAGTTATACTCTTGGGGTGAGACCTCTTTTCGCTTCTGTTTAGAAACACACAAATGGTGGCATATCTTGTTCTGTTGAGCTTGCCTTGGAAAGAAAGTGCAGTAGCAAGGTTATTTATTTACATTTTTAATGTGAGTTGGTGGGTGTATTATGAATGTTTTCTTATTAAGTCCGGAATAATTTGAGGTTATTTTTCATTCACTTGAAATTGTGATGTAACTTGTATCAGATTCAGTAATTGGCCAAAGTTGGATTTTCTTTAATATCTATTGTGATGCATTTACAGGTTTTGGGAAGGGTACTTCGACTATTTAATCGATCAGTTTTCAAGCAAGTAAGAAATATACATGTTGAAGTATTGTCATGCATATACTAAGTACATAATTACTTTTATGTTATTACATGATAGTCTATTCAGCATGTCACCTTTTTTTTTAATAAAAAAAGGCTGTTTTTGTTGTTTAACTTTTTTAAACAATTTCATTTCTTGCTTTTGGTTGTATTTAACACATAGACAGCTATGTTAAATTATATTGTGACAATTCAACCATTATCACCAACTATCGAACACTTGATAACTTTGACACAATAGTCAAGATCCCAAATTAAAATTTAAATACAAAATTTGGAACCCTAACTTGAAAATTTTAATACAAACCTTGAAAAGCTTAGCACAAAACTTGGATGTATAGTAGTGAATCCCTTAATGCACTCTTATAAAACACCTCTATCTACAAGTTGACATTGCAATGTGTTAAAATTTGGATGTCAATTTGTATTGGTTATTTGCCACGTGTGGTTATGTGTTCTTATCAGTTTCCTTAAATTGTATTGGGGCTATATTTTGTTGAGGTTGCTTGATTTGGCATCAGCACAGGACTAACAGAAGCTAGCTTTCATTTTTACAAACTTATGATCTTAAAAAATTGCATGTAAGATTTTCAAATGGCATTCCAACCCTATCCAGTTATTTTACACAATAACATGATGTTCAGATTGGGGGCAGGGACCCTGTTCCTATATTTGGTCATGGATGCGAGGTTGAGGTATAGTTGCAAAATTGTGAACAAAATCTTACAAGTGTAATGTGGATTGGTGGTGGAAATTTTTAGAAAATGCTAGTGAGAGAATGCTGAGGGTCATTGCCTGCTGCTTTGCTAAAAGGCTTGGATAGAAAATTCTTAGAAATGATAATGAGAGAATGCTAAGAGCCTTTGCCTGCTTCCGTGCTAAAAGGCTTGGACAGATGTGCAACAATGCTTGGATTCGAGTATCTGAAGTGACCTCCTTGTGCTGTTATGCAAAATGTTAAAAGGTAAAACTGGTTTTAAAAGACCCCTCCAAGAGCCCTGTTTTGGCAAGACCTGCAATGGGTGATGACTTTTACTTATTGTGAGATGATACTTTCAAAAGAAATGTGTGCAGATAGGCGGATGCAATGTGTTTCTGTTATCTTGACCTGTCAATAGTTGGAGGCTCACTCAAGATAAATGTGTTGGTGGATATTGATGCCATAAATGGGGAATTTATATTTAATTTATAATAGGAATTTGTTAATCAACATGGCTATGACCCTAGGTGAAATTCTAATACATGTTGTATGCCAAAAGATAGTCATGTGCAAATTTAGTAGGTTGTAAATGAGTGAATAAAGAAAGACGCCACAATGTGTTAGAAGAAGAAAAAGAAATTACCAAGATCTATTTCTGCTAACATGTGCGCAAATTGAGAATTTCTTGAAAAAACAAAGGAGCCTATGGAAATTTGACTTACCAAGCCAAGTTGAAATTAGGTATTAGAAAGACCATGGATTTGAGCAAGGCCCATCCTCTGTCAAAGATCCATCTTAAGCTAAATAAAGGTCAGATTGAATTTTTTTTGGTTGTGATTTGATCCGTGATCTCATTGCTTCTATACTTTGGAGAAGCCAATATTAGTGTTTGGGCTAAAATGGCCACCAAAAGGTCATTTAACATAATCCTTCCCGTGGTGATTTGGATATTGTCATAGCCTTCACCGTCTTTGCATGAAGTTGTGATGCTTGGTAAGTGAAAAAATTTATTGACAGCTTCAGAGTAATTCCGGAGACTATGTATGAATTGTACAAAACTATTTTGAAAGACGAGAAAAAGCAGGACTAAAAAATAAGAAGAGATGGTGCTGCATTTCTTAATTTGGGGGATCAGAAATGTCTGGAACCTTATTGTGAGAAAATATGATTTCTTCTTATTTATTGTGAACAATCTGTACAATATTTATAGAGTTTACTGATACACCAAAATAGAAAACTACCTAAACATATAAACTGTTCTATTAATTAGGGATCAGATTTTGCAAGCAGAAGGAAAATACAAATAGAGGAAATCTGCCTAAACTAAAATTGCTAAATCTAGAGGTAATGTCAGAGAATAAGAGAAGAAAGAAAAAGGATTTTTCTTTCTCTGTAGAGATATGGATGTCTATAGATCTGCCAACACTTTTATATCTCCCTACTTAAGGTCTGAATGGAATACAGTTAAAATCAAAAGACTCGCTGATCATGTTGCATGCTGGCTCCATTCTAGGAAATCATTCTGAGGACCAAAATATCCTTATAATTACCAAAACTGAATGAACTTCCCCTTGTTGCCAAATACAGGGTGTTAATCTTCCACTGATTTCCCAGATGCATAACTATTTTTTTTCCTATTCAAAATAAATAAATAAATAAAAAGAAATTTGAAAAATAAATGCAGGTCATTATTCATTCATCCCTGGCACTAGTTATTTTTTTTACTAATATCTTTATTCTGCTAGAAACCTGTAACTTACTGTTAGTGTCATAAGTTAAACATAGCAATGAGATATCTTTGATTTGTTCAAAAGGTTGACTTGGGAAGAAAGCTCATCTATTGTTCTCATGTATTGTTACAACAGGTCAGCCAATTATGCATCTCTGGTGACAGCACAGTTGATTGTAGTGGCATCACACATGGTAGTGTTCTTTTTCCTTTATGTTAATTTTTTATTTTATATTACCTCATTTTAACCTCCAACCAGGCTTGAAAAATATGTTGTTTCTTTATTTCTTGATATTGTTATATTTTTTGTTCTATGTCATCATGAAGGCTGGGTTGGGACTTCCAGATACTGATGCTTGGTACATGATTGAAACAATAGCGGAGAAAAACAATATTGGATACAAGCAGTTTGTAAGTTATTACTGTCCTGTAATGCTAAAATTTAAATTTGTTTTCAATAAGTTTCTGGCCTTTTTTTTCCCTTTCTGTCTGACTGGATTTATGGGTATTTGTATTTGGAATTTCTATCCTGATCAAAACCCTAAATTACTTGCGCCTTTAGTGTGATTTAATTTATTTGATTTTATATGATTTATATTGGTGTACTGCTTGATTTCATTCACCAAATCTCATGTAAGCTTTCTGTTGGCTTGCATGATTGTTACTTTAAATGACCGCCACAAAATGGATATCTGTTGTCTAAACATTGCAACAATTTCCTGTGTATTGTCTTTTTTGTTAGTGGGGCAGTTGAATTTTTTTCAGACACATATTGTTCTTGAAAAGGTTTGGTTTTGGTTAGTTTCCATGGTGATGGACTTTTTGTTTTTAATTTTTTTAGTTCTTATCTATATTTTTGCTCTTCCACATGAAAGATAATGATTTGCCTTTGTTGATAAATTAAATGCATTTGATTAATTATTAGAATAGGTATTTGGAAAGATTCTTCCAGTGTTTGAAGTGCTGATTTCCTTGGGCTTCAGCATCACAGTGACAAAAATTTACATAGCAGAAGAATTGCTCCAGTTGTTGTATATTACCTCTAAAAATGTTTTGCATTCCAATTTGTTTCAGATTCAAATCAGAGGGTTTTTGTCACATATCCAACAACTTCGTATTGGTTATTGGGGATTGTCATTTATGAAAGGCCAACAAATTCTGTCTAATGGATTGCCATCCCCGCTTCCGAAAGATGCCTCAAATAAGAATCAGCAACCTGCTGAGGCTTCTGGTGTTGGAAGGAGTTGGGTGCAGAGCATGTTTAGCAGGGAAACATCTTCAAGAGCACAGTCTTTTAGTCGTGTTCGTGGATGGACTTCTGATGGTAGGTCTTCTGATATATTTAATTTTTTATTGCTTATTATTTTTAATTTTGGACACATCATCTGTCCATTACCATGTCTTATTGTCTGTTGAGTTTAGCTACAAATGAGAATGGAACACCTCGAAAACAAGATTTAACTGCTGCTGGGAAGAAAATTCAAACCAACGTTCGCATAATCAGGGGTCATACTGGTGCTGTTACCGCTTTACATTGTGTAACAAGAAGAGAGGTCTGGGATCTAGTGGGTGACCGTGAAGATGCAGGTTTCTTTATCAGTGGTAGCACAGACTGCTTGGTGAGTAAATCTCTGGTTATTTCTTCTAAAAATTTCTTAAGCATAACAGTCATGCATTGGTTGGAAACTTGATATTAGTCTCATGCTTTAAGGAGCTTTTAATGGGAATTTACAGAGTGGTTAGTGACCGAACTTATATTCAACCAATAGCTTCTATTTGTAAAATTTAGGTGTAATCATGGGGTCAACTAGCAATTTTCCCATGAACCTTGATTTCTGACACTACTGTGTCTGTGTCTATCTTGATTTTTTGCACGTAAAACAAAAATTAGATGATTCCATCTCAGAGTAGTATGATTTTTGTAACACATACTTATTGGTTTGGTCACTAATTTGGAACTTCTAACCTTGCATGGGTTTTTTTGTTGTAGGCCGGTATATAATTTGGTGCAAGATTTAAATGGCTGATGTTTGATTTGCTTTGCAGGTTAAGATCTGGGATCCCACTGTTCGTGGTTCAGAACTTCGAGCAACCTTGAAAGGACATACAAGGTTTTTTTATTTAACATCAACACAGACATACACACGCACATATTTCTCTTTGTATTTGATTTACCGAGGTACATGAAAGTCAATCCCTTTCTTCTAATTTGTAGTTTCTCTGGCTATATCCACCGTCCTTCTATGCAGAACTGTCCGAGCTATAAATTCTGATCGAGCAAAGGTGGTTTCAGGATCTGATGATCTGTCTGTTATTGTATGGGACAAGCAAACTTCTCAGCTTCTGGAAGAGTTAAAGGGCCATGATGCACAGGTTTGGTTACTCAGGGCATCTTGGCTTAATTTCTAGACTGGCTTTATATCAAAAGTGTTTGCCAAGTTAATAAAATGGACAATGAAATTATGGAGTGCAGATTTTGTCTATAGAAACTATCTCTGCTCATATCACCTAAAAAAGTACTCAAGGGATTTTTTTACTCAAGGGATTTTTTTAGGCAGATGTTCAGAAGCATGAATTGCTAATAATATGAACTGACTAAAGAGTGTGACTTCTTATGCTTGATCCGGACTCTTACTCTCATCAATAAATTATTCAACTCTATTTTTTTTTACCTTATCCTTCTCACCCTTCTATTATCTGTGGGTGACAGATAAAAGATTTCATTTACAGGACACTTCTAGCAGAATTTTGGTTTGATGGACATATGAGGACATGCGTCCATCTATGTCTTATATTCTTACATACAATTATAGGAAAATTTAATAATTTTGAGGGTGCTGTCACGAAACTTTCATGTACTTGCAAGCTGGATGGTGTTTTAATTTCTACATCTAGCAAATGTAGAAGCTTAATTTTATTTGTTGAGAGTTTGACTGATACAGATTGCTTGTTTTGGTAGTGTTTTAACTTTAAATATTTTCACGTGAACTTTAGATATTTTCAGTACATATTTTGTATGGGTCTCTTGATCTTTATTATCTTAGACTGGTCCAATTTCAGTGGATTGCGGTTTCCTTTTTGATATAATCTTCATTCTTAATATAAAAAAAAACAAAAGGAACATTGCTTTTGTTTTGTTAAACATATTTGATGCTAGGGCCTCTTCCAACCCAAGCCCATCACTTTATTGCCTCAGTCAGACACCTAGGTGGCATAGCAAAATTATTCCATTTGAATTACATGCGAGACACAGTACTCTAACATGTACTAATGTCATTTTAATTACAAACCCAAATTTGGAAATTGTTTAGAAAGGGTACCTAATAAATGGATCTGGTTTTCAATTCTTACTGAAATGGGTATTATCCATTTTTGGTATTAAGTATTTTATTTAAGCTATGTAAGGCCAAGACCATGCACACATAAATACATGGGGAGCAGGGGGCCAGTGATGGAGCTGCTAAGGGTACAATGGAACATTATTCTGTTTCAATTTTGTATTTCCATAACAGCTCTGCTGCTGCATAACCTATAACACAATATTAGGTCAGGTTAGTAATGTTTTGAATGCCATTTTCTTTGGGTTCTTTTTTTTAATATGCTGTAATCTTATTGCTCTTTCATCCCCTTTCTTAAGCAAAAAGATTTCTTTACAATAAATGTAGATGCTTTTATTAGATCGTATTTATTTCAATGTGTCTCTACTTTGTTGCCCTTGAATGATGATTACATTTTGCTTGCAATCTTTGGAATAAGATAAGTTATATGGCAATGTTTTAAAAGGTTTATGCATTTATTTGTATATATATATTTTTTACATTTTTCACCTAATCACAGTGAACTTTTTTGTTTCTGTTTTTCAGTTCTCTTCTTTAGAACTCCTGTGTTTATATTTTTTCAATAATTGATTGTGTTTGCTCTCTTAAATGTACTTGTTTGTTACATTTTCAAAAGAATGAAACATGAATTATGGACTATAGATTAAAAGTACTTGTTTGTTACATTTTCAAATGACTGAAATATGAATTATGGACTATTGACTGAAATGTGAGATAATGTGTCATTTATCACTGTAGGTCAGTTGTGTGCGGATGCTGTCAGGTGAACGTGTCCTAACAGCATCCCATGATGGAACTGTGAAGATGTGGGATGTTCGTACTGATACTTGTGTGGCAACAGTTGGTCGATGCTCTAGTGCAGTTCTATGCATGGAGTATGATGACTCCACTGGGATCTTGGCTGCTGGTGGTAGAGATGCGTATGTATATTGAAACTTACATCTATGTAGCTGGTATGAGTTTTAAAGTAAAATTTTCAACTCAAACTTGGTGGATACTTGCATTATCAGGGTTGCAAATATCTGGGACATTCGTGCTGGTCGGCAAATGCACAAGTTTTTAGGGCACACAAAATGGATTCGGTGAGCCAGGGCATTTGTTTTTGTTCTTTGGCAATCAATATTATTACAATGAAGAAGCCTTGGTGTTTACATGTCACTCGTGCAGGTCAATTAGAATGGAAAAAGACACTGTGATTACTGGCAGTGATGATTGGACAGCAAGAATGTGGTCTGTTTCCCGAGGGACATGTGATGCTGTTCTAGCTTGCCATGCTGGCCCAGTGCTATCTGTTGAATATTCCTCGTCAGATAAAGGAATAATTACAGGTTGGCACAGTGTAACATGTTTTCCCGGGGTTCATTTTATGAATGGAAATCAAGTATCTTTAGTGCCAAAGGAATTGTTACAAAAATAGCTCTTAAATCTTCATGCCTTTATCTTCAGGTTCAAGTGATGGACTGCTCCGGTTTTGGGAAAATGATGAGGGTAAGAGCAGTAGTTCGTCTGACTGCTGAAACTTTCTTTTTGTTGGAGACTGTGCTTCCATGGTTTGCTTTGTTAAATTGGTGAAGACAATGACATTCTGTTGATCCTACTTGCATCAGGAGTCCTCCATTATCTTAATTTTTTTCTGATCATTGAGCAGCATTAGCCCAGTCAATATAATGTCTCACAAGATATTGATAATATATCCGGTTAGGATACCTGTTAACTATGTAACACTCATGCACGTGACTATAGAATTACTAATATGGGGCTTTAGCTATGTTTAAATTCACACTCACAAATTTTGGAACCTGCCAGCCAACAATATATATATATACATATATATATATATGTATGTATGTATGTATGTATATAACATTCTTTTATAATTGCTTCAACCATCTTTAAGCTGTGTTGCGTTGAATCTTTTCTTTTCTGTACAGCGATGTTTATGTTGCTAGTTTTCAATTCTTTATGTAATTGTTTTGCACAATCAAGTAATTCTAAATCATTGCTGTAATGATTTATTTGCCACACATGCAGGAGGCATAAAATGTGTGAAGAATGTCACCATTCATACAGCTCCTATATTGTCAATCAATGCTGGGGATCATTGGTTAGGAATTGGAGCAGCTGACAATTCTATGTCTCTATTCCATCGACCTCAAGGGAGACATGGTGGCTTCTCCAGCACTGGATCAAAAATGGCTGGGTGGCAACTCTACAGAACCCCTCCAAAGACAGTCGCTGTGGTACGCATATATTTCCTCTGTGCTTTTATTTTTCTTACTTCCATCCCACATTTGCCTTGTGATTTTTATGTGAAAACTTTGTTCAGTCTTTTCATTGTAACAACATTTGACTCAGCATCATCACGATATAACTTAATGCCAATTCACATGTGGGTTTGTTACATCTGCTCATATCTCGATAATGCTTGTATATGCAGGTAAGATGCATAGCTTCTGATCTTGAAAGGAAAAGGATTTGCAGTGGGGGTCGTAATGGACTTCTTAGGCTCTGGGAAGCCACCATCAACATCTAAGTTATCTGTTGCATTTACTTGTAGTTCAGAGTTTTCGAAGATTATGCCATACGGTAATGAATTCTCTTCTGGTTTTGATTGATTTGTTGATCTTCCTGCTTGGCTTCTACACGTGTAATATTGCAAATCATACAAGGACTAAAGTTTTGAAGTTATTTGGTGACCAGCGTGGTCAATTTTTAATTATTATTATTTTTCTTGGAATTTCATAATTAGTATATTTGAATTAATAATATTGTAGGTTTGACCCAATTTCTTTGTAGGATGGACTTAGAATGACCCTAAGACGACAGTTGATACCATTCAAAGTTCTTTAAATTATCAAAAGAGCCAATTAAAAATAAATAATAGAAGAAAATAGGTGGAAGAATTATATACATTGAAGCTCCATGAGCTAGAGCTCAACAAAAATGAATGATGAAAACACATTCTCATATGATGAATACATCGATTCAAATAGAGTTATGTAAATATATGCACGAAGACAGACGGCCGGGCCGAGAAAGTTACACTTATTCTTGAGTTGCCTCTGACGAGAGATGTCCATCTCTTTTAGCGGATTTGAGCCTTGAATTGGCTCTGAAGTGCTGGGTACAGACGGCTGTGTATATATTGTTTGTTGGGATCTGATCCTGCAAGCTGACTTGGCGAATTAGGAAAGGTTTGATTGTTTTGCTGAATCTGCGATAGGGACTGCGCTAGCTGCAGGCTATCAAAGTTTTGGTGGAAATTGCTCCCATCTTGGGATGAGGGAAACGTATGCGCTGTGAACCTCCGAAGGACAGCCAAACTTCAAGATGTAGGTTTACAGTTTGTCCAACTACCGGATATCAAAGACTCTGGCTGCCGCATTGGCTCCGCCTTTGTTAGTTTGTAGTGGTGGAATTATTTGTTTCCGTTGCTCCTGGTGTTGGGGGAGGGGGGTTCTTCATATTGATTCTCTAGGCCGTCATTTGGCCAAGGCTGGCACTGGCTTTGTTGCTTTTGTTCAGAAATTTCATCAGTACAAGTAGCTTTGGTTTCTAGCGTCGCTTCATGTTGACGTCCTTGAGAATGATATCGAGACAGCATGTAATATTCTGCTCGGATTTCAGGGTTCTGGTTAGGCTCGTTAAGGCAAGAAGGATATTTCCCAGAACTTGTCACAGTTTGCTCTTGACTACGTCTAAACTACTTCTTAGAAGTTTTATCTCAAGATTGGTAACGAGCAACACACTAACTATTGAACGATGTGAGGATTGTTTTAAAGAAAACAAAGTAGCCAACATATCTTGGAGAAATATCCTCGTCAATGATGAGCGAGACTACAATCAGAGGAGCGCAAATGTTCCCGAAAATCCATTCGTATAAACTTATTTATTATCTGCATAAATGTCTTCAAAAAATTTCTTTAAACTCCAAGCTAGACAGATTCAGAGGTCTATAAAAGTGTCATCACTTACCACAAATTCAGGCCTCAGGCAACTTAGTTTCATACAAATATCCCAGGTAATTCATTGTATAAAAGAGGATATTTCGACTAACAAAAGTAGTTTTCCCACTGCATATTCACCTTGTGCTGGGAATGAAGGTTTTGCTTTTCATATTCAAATGTATTCAACATGTTAAAAGGAAACGACCTGATATTTTAAGAACTTTTTCTGTATATTGAAAAGATCATTGTATCTTTAATAAAAGAGAAAGCACAAATTTGTACAGTGCATCGGTTAATGACTTATGTACGATTCCATAATTATGTAAATCTTCATTCTTTTCCACAATATTTCCCCTCAAGTTATTCAAAGACAACAAACTTGCTTCAAAGAGAATGAAATGTTGATGAACTGAGTAGCTTAGTAAACAAATCGACAAGCTGGCAGGCTAAAGGAAGACGAGCAGTTACCATAACACCTAATTGAATTCGTTCTGAACAACATAGTAATCAATTTCTATATGCTCAGTGCGTTCATGGTAAACTAGATTAGCAGCAATGTGGAGTTTGGCTGGTTATGGTTTGTCTACACTATTTTTTTTTACTTAAATTTGTATATTATTAAATTTCCTTCTTAACTTAAAAAATCAAAATGCATAAAATATTTGGTGTTCTTGATTGCATGTTATAATATTTGTACGAGATGAAATATTTTTAAATTTATATTAAACATAAAAAAATTATTATAAATTTAAAAAATTACGTACAAATAAATATAAATTATAAATAAAATATATTATTAAAAAAATAACGATACACACAGAAAGTGAGATAACAACAATTATTATTCATTTAATTTATGCGTATGTTCACGAAATAATAATAATTTATTTATAATTTTTCGACTCATATCACAAAATTATTAAAATATTTATCGTGAGTATCACTAGAGGTGGGCATATTTTAAAACGACATAAAATTAATTATTTAAACATTTATTGATTTAATTTTAGTTTAAAAAATTAAACAGACAAATATCAATGGCGAAAATTGAACCAATTTAATTTATTGTAAATTTTTTCTTAATTAATTTTAATTCTAATTTATAACAAATTAATAGTTGATCATGAATTTTATAATGCTATAATTATTTAAATTCAATTCTAAATTTTTTGGTCGGTTTGAGTTAAATATGTTTGTTATAAAATTTTAAAATTAATTTATTTAAAATGTATTATTTTATTTGTATCATTTTAATGAGTACAAAATAATTCATTCATATTTAATTAATATAAATTTTTAAAATAATTAAAAATAATTTTTATTTTTAAATTTAAAACTAATAAAATTTTTTTAAAAAAATTTATTCAGCTCAGAGTGAAAATGAAAACAAATACATAGCTGACACAGATAAATTATTTGTTTTACGAAAACGTCAATAGCCCATTGGAGCATCGCAATTGAAGGTATAGAAATTATCAAATACACACACAAACTGAATAAAAATTGTTAATTTTCTTCAACTCATCATTCTTTGGTTCATTGGCGCCATCATAGTAGCTTGCTGAAACTGCATGTTCTGATTCCTGGCTACGTTTCCCTGCCATCCTACAGGAAGAAGACAAAGCCCGCCTAGTTCATTAAATACATATGAATGATAGTTTTTATTTAATTTAAAAATAATACCAAAGGCACCTTGGTTAACTTACCAATGGAAGGATCATAGCCTCTGGATTGGAGTTCTCTGTACTCTTGACAAAGAGCACACCACTCACAAAGAAAATGAGTGATCCAATCCGGCGCCGGAGCTTCAGGCAGGTCAAACTTGTTCCTCAGCTTAGTCCTGTACGTGCATGAAAATATGCATGGAATCGCAATGCAGAACGCAATCCCAAAGTAAAGTGCTCCACTTGTGCCGCAAGCTAATGATTAATTAATATAGAAATTATGGAAAAAGTTAGGAGAGGAAAAAGATCATCCCAAAAAATTGCAAGAGTACAGCCTATACTTACTGGTTTGACCTTCATCGACAATCTCTGCAAGCTGGCCGAAAGTCAAGCATGGGAAACAAGCTGTCACGAGAGCTGAAAGACCACAGGAATACATCAATATTTTGTTTGATTCATAATAAACAGTTATCAACTTGGTTTTACGATAATTGCTTCAGTTTTTTCCTTTTTTACAAATATTAAGAATCATAATATTTAGTTAGGCTGCTACAATAAAACCTCGAGGTGAATTTTGGAGTGAGAATCACCATTCATTGGGTCATTCATGCAGTCAAAGAGCCCACTACTCCAACCGATGTTACCATGTATAGGCTTTAGGCCTGGGCCTTGCACTGGAAACCCATATTGAGCCTGTGGCCCATTATTCTGAAATTGCATGGCCGGAGGAGCTTGGTAACCAACTGTAGTTTGGGGATGCAACACCGGAGATGTCTTGACCGGCATTGTTTGTGGGGGAAAGTTCACGGCTTGGGTTGGCCTCGGTTGTTGGCCTTGTAATGTATATCCTGAAGGTTGATTTGACCCATTTGAGTACCTCGTATTTTGCGGACTCGGTTGTGGAAAATTCACAGGCTGGGGTGGAACCATTTGTCGGCCTTGTGGTGGGTACGTCCCCTGTGGTGGGTATGTCGCAGGCGGATGGGGCCCAGCTGATGGTTGAGCCCCGAAGGCCTGGTTAGCTTGGGATGGTGGAAAATGCGATGGCTGCTGCTGCTGCTGAAATGCTGGTGGTGGTAGTGATGCTTGCAGGTCATTCGGCCGGGGTTGGAGTTGACTAGGTTCATTGGTTGGGGTAGAGAATTCATCGCGAATGGCTGCTTCATATTGATATTTTTGAGGCTGTGTGTCGTATTTTTGGGGCTGCTGGTTAGCTGAAGATACTGCTTCGGGATTTCCCATAACTGGCAAGCACTTCCCTTAGCTGCTGGAGAGTTGAGAGAGCTGTCAATATTAAAAGTAATGGGCAGTGCAAGTTATGTGTATATATAAGCTGCATGCAAAGAATGAAAGAAGTAACTTGCACTAAAAATCCAATAAAGAAACTTGGACAAAGAATATAATAATTACAAGTGGAATTCAAAATCGAGAGAATAATTGATAATTGAGATAGTGGGCATAAACTATTTATTAGTCGACTAATTTTGCGGTGTAGTAAATACAAAGTCTTTGGTGAATTGCGATAATGGTGATAGACTTACTCGTTTTTGAAAGGGTTTACTTTGACTCGGACAAAATTTTTTTATTTCTTATGCCAAACAATTCACACCGCATGCCTTACCCATTGCGTGCATTATGCGGCCTGTCGGCATATCATGCCAAGAAATGATTCAATCAAGTTCTAAGGAACTTCACATCTTCTTTCCCTACGTACATATCTATCTATCTATCTATATATATATATATATATAATATGGTTTTCATGCAATAATAATGGTATTTAATTTTTTTAAATATGACATGAGTTTATAATATTTTAATTTTAAATTTAAATAATAATAAACCATATATTTTACTATGGATTTTAGGTCTTTGTATAAAAACACTCTTATAACTGCGAACGCTAGTTGTTGGGTAGGCAGAGACTTTCCATTTAATCAAATGAATAACAGTTGTTTCGGTATGAATACGAATTGGTAAAGACATTGTAGCGGAGAATCTGAATCTCAAAGTTGAATAGAATTATAATATGCAAAACTGGTGTACATAGAATTTAGCAAGTGGAAATAAGCCATGAATGACGCGTTGTACCCTTGACTTTTGGTTTGTCGTCATCCATTGATTGCCTCGCAATCACGTCCTGAGCTGCCAATCAAACCCTGTCTCCTACCAAACCCGTAGGAAATGTAAATTTGAGAGTTGGGTTTGCTCGGCTTAGTGGTATAGCTGTACAAGATCCAATCTTTCTCTTAGTCTTTTTAAATTTTAAATTAATTATATGTTAATATGTAACATAATTTATAATATACAGTTGATATTGTATTTTAAAATTTATAACTAATTTTATATATTATAATACAAATTTAAAAAAATTAAGATATAATTTAAATAATGTATTATTAATTAAATTATATATTAATATTTATTTAAAAATTAAAAATACAAAAATTTAAAAACTAATTACGATTGCGACTATATATTGATGATTTTGACAACCGGAACAATGCTACGATGCTTTTCTTCCTATTCAAGTAGGATATTAGCTTCTAATTTTTCAAAACAAATTATAATCCAATTTGTTTATCGAGTATTTCTTAGGATAATTATTTTAATGACTCCAACAACCATTAATTTCATCACTCTTTTACGTTGTTTTGCACTTTTTATCTCTTTTCAATTTTATGTTTTTTTTTGTTTATAAAAAAATATTAATAAATAGTTCAAAAAGAGATAATCGTGTATTTTTATAAAATTTTTGTAAATTAAATCTTTTAAAGAATTTTGGGAGAGAAATGTGATAATTTTTCAAGAGCAAAAATCATTGCATTTTTTAATTTTGTCATAGTCACATGAATTTATATATTTTATATACCCCGAATTATAACGTTACTCCATGACCGCTTAAACCCTTCACCCAACCAACTAAAAATAAAAATAAGAAAAAAATCGGTTTGATTTTTAAAGAATGAAAATAAATAGAACCAATAAAAAATGTAAAGTCAAATCGATCAATTTTATTCGATTTTGGTTTAATTTTAAGTTTTAATTCAAGTTAAAAAAATATTACTTTTTTCATTTAAATAATTAAAATAAGTGTGAAAAATAAATTATAATATTATATAATACTCATATATGACTGACATACACATACACACACACATGTGTGTGTGTGTGTGTGTGTGTGTGTATTAGTTTGGATGTAATTTTTAATTTTGATGGTTCAAACCAAAAACTCTGCCAAAATTATTAATTTTTCATTCAATGGACCGAGAACATGAAGACATTTTGCTCATCCTTAACTCAAAAACTTTTGTAAGGTTTTGAAACAAAGTATTTGAGCACATAATGAACTAACTACTAGGCTGAAAGCATTTCTTTTTTTAATTCCTACCAACTAAATGTGGCTGCAACACTCCCGTTACATATCATAAAGCAAAATTCTTGAAGAGGTTATTTGGAATTAGGCAGATGCCCATAGCTGTAACAGAACCTATTCATTATTGGAACTCTTTATCCGTCTCAAACAGTTATAGGAACTCACATTGAAATGGAAAAGTTAGCAATTTGATTAAAACAAAACAAAAAAAAACCTTTGGAAGAAGCATTGCCGTTCTATTGCTGTTGAGGAACTTGTTGCTTTGTTGGGGGCAAAACAGTTTGCAATTTCTTGATCATCCTGTTGAGTTCATCCAACTTGTCTGTTTCATTAGCCTGCTGTAAGAATCTCTGCAACATCCTATATGATGCTTCACTCATTTGCCTTCCTCTCACCAATATTTGTTTAGAGCATTCAAAAGCTTCTTCTACCCTTCCCCTTGAACACAACCCTGTGACCAAGAGATCCAATGCATGGCCATGAGGGCAAAACCCTTTCCCAATCAGATATGTCCACATATTCAAACCCAAATCAAGCCGGCGATTTGCGCAAAAGAATTTCATTAACATCACCACAGTTCTTGTTTTGGGAACAAAATTGCTGTCAATCATTCTATTATAAAGCTTGCAAACACCCTCAATCCCGCTTGACTTCATCATTCCTAGAAACATTGTATGATAGGTCACATTGTCATGTCCAATATGCTTCTCTTCCATCTCATTCATCAACTCCATAGCGGAACTGACATCTCCGCATCTAATGAACGAACTTATCAGGGCATTGTAAACCCCAACATCAGGCTTTAAGTCTCTTTCAGGCATTTTATCAAACAACTGCCTCGCCTGGAGTATATTTCGAGCAAGCCCAGCTCCATGAATCAAAGTAGTGATAGTTTCTAAAGTAGGCAAGCAATCAACCCGCTCCATTTCTTCAAGAAGCCTCAAGCCATCACCAAAGCAACCCTTCTTGCAATAAGCATCAATTCTGATATTATACGTGGCACTGTTCGGCTTGAAACCTCTTCGAACCATTTCATGATAAAACAATTCCATTGCTGTAACGTCGCCAGATTCCTTAAATCCCAATAGCAGAATATTCATGGTCTTCGTGTTGGGAGAAAACCGGGCGTGCAGCTTTGCGAACACTGACCTTGCCTCCTTCATCTCCCTCTCCGCACAAAATGCTCGAATTAGTACATTAAACTCTTGGCTACCAAACTTCCTTCCAACAAAAATTTCCCTCTCCATTCTGTCGAATGCTTCGAGGGTTTCTTCGAAAGATTGAAATTTAGCAATCTTTGACATCATAATGCTCATGGACTTGAGAGTAAGCAGAGAAGGATACGACCGTTGCATATCCGCCATCAATTCCCAAGCTTTATCAAAATATCGCATTCTTGTAAGAATATGGAGAGTCTTCTCAAAAGCATCAGAGCTTGGACTGCCCTGGGAATGGCGAAGGGAAAATTTAAAGAATTCAAGGGCCTTAAGGCCATTGGAGTGCGCGGCAAAGAGACGGCCGAGAACATTCTCAACAAAAGATGGAGAAAGTGCAGTTCGTGGGACGTATTGGAGGAGCGTGGGTTGAAGAGGTTGATCGGGAAATGGATGATCATTAATTATTCTGGTGATTCGCTCAATTTCAGAAGATAGAGAAGATGGACCGAATAACTTACAAGTTAAATCAGAAAATAAGGCATGCTCCTGAGAGATTCGAGGAAATAGTCCGTATCTCTTCCACTTGATCACAAGAAGCATTCTTTGTTGTCAAATTTGGTGGCAAGAGCAAGCACACCCGTACATTCAAATTCTCGTTTTAGGGCCACATCGAAGTCGGTACGTACCGATCTTCTTCCAGGCCCGTCGGATCGGCCGGAGAGGGCGTGGCATCGACATTTTATAATGGTTTTTATATATATCAAAAAAAAATTGCAGAATTATTTTACATGATATTATTTTTTAATTACCATAACATGTTTATATCATTCTCATTTTCTAAAATTAAAAAAAAAGTAATTGGAACAAAATAAACAGAATTATTTTATATGATATAATATATAAATAATTACAAACAATCATCACGCATCAAATTTTTTTTTAACAAAATAACGTGTATAAATAAAAAAAATAACACAATTAATATATATTTATAATAATTTATAAAATTAATAATAATTTTAAAATTTAAAGTAAATTTGTAAGTGATTAGAATACTTAAGAGAATATTTAAAATCAATTTCAATCCGTATAAGAATGTTCAAAATCAATTTTAATACGTGTAAAACTTATATTTACGGTTAGGATTCAAAAATTAGTTGCGAGATATGAAAAAAAAATTAAATTTTGTGTGCAAATAGTTGATTTGAACTAGTTGAGCAGTTCATTGAAAACAAAGAATAGAAAACATGACTAGGCTAGGTAACTAGGGGGCCAATTGCTACAAGCCAGCTAGCTAGTTGGATAAACTAGAAGGCTGGTTGCTACATCAATTCTGTTTTCAAAGATTTTCAAAATATTGTATTTTAATCCCCAAAATATTACAAAATTGTCCTTGTTCCATGTTTAAATATACTATTAAATCAATATCCTGAATTTTAAAATTTTTATTTTAAAAATTAAATGAAATTACATCAATACTAAAAGGAGGGACTAATTGACATTGGCTGGAAAAATTAGATTTATGTAATTTATTGGGCCAATCAACTGGCTCATTAACCTAGGCCCAATGTCTCTCATCTGAACCTCTATACACCTGTACTATATTGGGCAATTTCAACTTGATCAGTCACAAATCTTCACCCAAAAGGACAAACGAGCACCTTGCCCCCCAGAGTATTTATAACGGAAAGGCGCCGGAGTAACCACCGAATCTCTACGAGATCTGTCAAAACGCAAAATTCATACCATTTGATCCCCATTGGCACGCTGGTTTATGCACAAATCCAATACCAAACGCGTAGCATTTGGGAGGTAGATCCAACCGTAAAAGATGGAGACACCGCAAGGCGGATCCGACCGAGACAAACCTAACTCTTCTTCTTCTTCCCCCCTCTCTGTCGTCTCCAATTTCTGGAAGGGTAACACATTTTTTCTTTTCTTTTCTTTTTCTTTTTACCTAATTTTCTCAAAACTACTTAGCCAATGTTATTTAGATATTCTTGGCTCGGGAAAAGTGTCTGCATGATTGTGAATGTTATTTGTCATTTACTTTTAGCCTTAGTGTCAGTATTTTTCAGTTATTTATTAGTCACAGAAGTTCCGAATTCATGTATTGTTTGGTTTGATCTTTTGAAATTGGATAGCGAAAGGAATTAACAAAATCTAGTGTAGAAGTTGTGAATTTACAATAAAATTTTCAATACATTTGCACTGAAATTTCTGAGAGGTAATTTGTAAAGTTATGGTAATAACTGAGACTGCTGATTTTCGTTTTTCAAGATCGTAGTTAATCTTAGCGTAATTTGACCCCGTTGGCTGAATTTATTTGGATTCACCTGGTGAAAGTGCATCAAGATGGATTGAACTGTAACAAGTCTAGTTAATGTTAGTGGTTGGTAAGAAGCCATAATATATCTCCTGATCTCTCTTGCTTAATTTTGTAGCATTGGATAGATGAGCTTTGGAGAAAATATGAGGTTATATAAACTGATGGGTGTCTTGTATTTTATAATGGCCGTATTTTTTACTGCTTCTCAGTTGTATTTGTAGAAATTTTCTTGTTGCTCTTCACTTTCTTCTGCTATTATGCTTGATCAACCTGTTGAAAGATTTACATCGACACTACTTTGTTCTTTCATTAATTTTTTATTTTATTATTGTTATTTTTTTTAGTCAATCATGGGGTGATGAGATGGGAATATAATTTTTGGAATGGTTTTCTGCTTTACTCTTTTTTTTCCCGCGCTCTTCCTAGACTTTGATCTGGAGAAAGAAAAAAGTGTTCTTGATGAACAAGGGCTTAGGATAGCTGAAAATCAAGAGAACAGTCAAAAAAATCGGCGGAAGCTTGCAGAGAGCACCAGAGGTACGCAATTCAACTTTACTTAAAGAACCTGGAAAAAGTCTATTTCTGTTTATGGGAAGTAGGTGAAAAGAGAATGGAAACCTTTGAGTCACTCTCTGTCTTTTGCTTTGGCTTTTTTGTTGGGGGGCCCCGGGGGGTTGGATGGGTTGGGGAAGAGTTATTGGGGCGTTTTGGCTAGATCTCTGTTTTATCCCTTCCTTTTTGTAGATTTTCTACTGCATAAATATTCCACTATTGATGTTCCTACTTGTGTCTCTAAACAGATTTCAAGAAAGCTTCACAAGAGGAAAAATTAAGCCTTTTCAATTCTTTACTCAAGGGTTATCAAGAAGAAGTTGATAATCTTACCAAGAGAGCTAAATTTGGAGAAAATGCATTTCTTAACATCTATCAAAAACTATATGAGGCTCCAGATCCTTATCCAGCTCTTGCTTCAGTTGCTGTGAGTATTAGCTTCTTTCACATGCACGTTTTACTGTGATGAGTTTCTGTGAGTTTTTTTTTGTTAATTTCATGCCTGATTAGAAACTTCATTGGGAATGTTTTCATATGTGCACAAAATAGGTATTTTTAATATTAAGATGCAAGTGAAAGGATTCATAATGGTATCCTTGATTCACAGGAGGACCCTCATGGTGCAAAATGTGCCTCATCACATTGGAGTTTTTGTATTCTTATAGCATACCAACTATGCTAGATGAATCCGGACTGTGATATCTTCTCAGCCTTTCTTTCCATGACCTAATTTATTGCGTTAATATAGCTTTGAAAAGAATGTAGTAGAAAAGTTCTGTAAGAGTACCAATTAGGTTCTAAAGTTATCCACTAGCTTCTTGTAGCTGAGACATCCACTATTTTGTAATAAACAAATTAAACTTTCTTGTCTGTTCTGTACAATCCATAACTTTGTTGTGGTTATCACCTTGTGAGCCTGATTGTCTCAGCTTGGTATTCCATGCATATTTAGTCATCATTTCATTTTGATATGTTCATTTGTAAAAGGTTTCCCTTAAAAAAATGCAATTCGTCCTCCCCTTCTTTTTGGGTGTGCAAAGCTTGTGTTGCTTCTGTGTACCATGCATATCATCATTTTATTAGTAAAAACCACTCATCTCTGTGCAGGAGCAAGATCTGAAATTGTCTGAACTAGAATCTGAAAATCGAAAGATGAAAGTTGAGTTGGAGGAATACAGGACTGAAGCAACTCACTTAAAGAATCAGCAGGCAACAATAAGAAGACTTGAAGAGCGCAACCGTCAGTTAGAGCAACAGGTTAGCATTTTGTTGTGCACTTTAGATGTTGGTACTGGCAATGTGTGACAATTGTATTATTGTGCTGTCATGCTCCCAAGACTTGATAACTGACAAGTTGAGAACTTTTCTATGTGGCTTATTCAGCATTTGCCACCTGGGTTGCCAAATGGTTTAACAAATGGCTTCTGGGTAACTGTATATGCATCTGGTAAATTTACGATAGATGATTGGATTATTTTCTTATGTTAAAATGAGCAGTTATTCATCTTCTCGGATAAAGCCCCCAATCTAATTGAGTTATGAGGTCTAGATCTTGTGTTTACATATCGTGCTTCGAGGTCAGCCTAGATGTGAAACCTTGAGTCAGTTCCTTGATTAAGCAATAAAGTTAAATTCAGATTGGGGTAAAGAATACAAGATATAGTAACTTGTTGTAAATTTTATGAGTAATTGGATATTAACTTTGTTTTATTTGATGATAAATGTCTTTAAAAGCTTATCTTGTGGCAGGATTTAAGTATCATTGATTAAGATTCACAATTAGGAAATTATTAATCACTGACTGGTGAAAGCTTTCTTAGTATTTGCCTTTTCTTATACGAAAACCTTGCAAAACATGCCAAGATTGTGATATGTCAATGCCATTTCAGTAATTGGTACTGCAGTTTAACCGTATTCAATGAGTTAGAAAATTACTTCCATCTATATTTGCATGCCTTAGATTAATTTCAGATGCAGTTATTTACAAAGATATGTATGATGATAACCTGTTTTCCTATTTTATTCAGATGGAGGAAAAAGTGAAAGAAATTGTGGAGATCAAGCAACGCAGTCTGGCTGAAGAGAACCAGAAAACGCTAGAGGTTTTGAAAGACAGGTATTTTCTATTCTGGTAAAGTGGCAGGTTTTACTCATGAGAATGTTTGGGAATGTTAAATTTCTTCATATCTTTTACTTAGAATTTATTTTTTTGATTATGGCTCTTATTTGATCTATAATATTCCTTAACTTAATGGGTATCCTGATTCATGATCTATTTATTTTATTCAGAGAGCAAGCTTTGCAAGATCAATTGCGACAAGCTCAAGAAAGTGTTGCCACTATGCAGAAATTACATGAACTTGCACAAAGTCAATTGTTTGAAGTCCGTGCTCAATCAGGTGAGACACAAGCTTAGAATTTTTATATATCACAATAGTTTTTTTACTTGATTCTTAAAAAAAATAATAAAATAAAAAATAATGTCATAATATTTTTGCTTGAATCTACGAAATAATCACTGTAATCTCTAAAGAAACTATGATTTTGACCATTATGCTTTTTTCATCCTTCATATGAAGACCATGGTTCTTTCACACAACTTTCTCGTTTTATCCACTACATCTGCATCTTATTTGTTGATGCACCGTATCAGATGAAGAAAGGGCAGCAAAGCAATCAGAGGTCAACCTTCTGATGGATGAAGTTGAACGTGCTCAAACACGACTTCTTAGTCTTGAGAGAGAGAAGGTGCACTCAAACATCCTGCGTTTATATTTGTTAAGAAAATCTTAACAAATAATCCATGAAAATGAGAATGATATAAACATCTTTTGGTAATATATTTATGAAAATAATTGGTGAAAATTGGAGATGGTGCATTTTTTTTTGGTGAAATGAGTTTAAAGTATTAAATTATTGGTTTTAAATATTGCTCGAAAAACATTCTATAGAGATCTTTTTCTTTTTGCTTTATTGAAATTATAGGTTTCAATATATACTACTATATATATATGTATGTATGTATGTATGTATTGTATAATGAGTGAGTGCTTGCCTTTGAAATTCCAATAAACTAAAATTGTAGAGCTAGAATGTTATATTTTGGACCTTCAAAATTTTAGATTGCCCTGTAACTTTAAAAAAGGGTGATCTTAGTAGATCCAAACTTTTTGAGTTTCTAAAGAATCACATTTATGCATGAAATAATTAATAATCATTTTAAAAACAAAACTATAAAACACATTTAGTAGAAATATTTTAAATAATTAAATATAATAAAATCAAATAATTGACTTAATTTCTAGTGAGAATTGTGGAGAAACAGAGAAGATGCACCCAATTCTGATTAGAAAGCCTTGAATAGACAGAGCTGGCTCACTTTTTTGAAATTCATTGTCCAATGTCATTTTTGTGTTGGTTGTTCAATTCAGAAACTAAATTCTGCCTTTTTGGAAAAAAAAATGTCTTGATTACTTAAATTTGTTTTCTTGTTTTCATTGCACATTTGCAGTGTCTTTTTTGCTATAGCTTATCACTTTTCCGAAAAAAGGAGAAAAGAAAACAAAAAAGGAGAAAAGAAATACTTGCTGTAACTTTGATATACTCTGACATGAAAAGTTTGAACTTTTAAGAATCAGCTACTTAAGTTATTTCAATAAAAAGAAAAAAGAAAATGAATCATAGTTTTAGATTGCAGTTCCAATGACTTCTTGTTATTGAAGGTTGCCATTATTCGTTGCCTGTACTTGTAGGGAGTTCTACGCTCTCAATTACAATCGGCAAATGAAGAGTCTGGCAGTAAGCAAAGGTAACATTTTCCAGTTCTATATCTGTCATTTTAATACAATCAAATTTTACAATTTCTGTCTTCTGGTGACATTTTTCCCTGTTTTTAGAAAGAACAGTAGTATGTTCTGGTGATCTAGATGGCATTTTAATTTTTCTAAGAAATATGAAGCTTGGTTATTATTTTAGTGAAGTAAGCTGTAAAGAAATGGTTTACTTGTGTCATAGACATGTGGAACAATGTTTTCTACCTGAAGTTGTTATTGGTGCACTGGGCTGTGGTCTTAAATTGATATGAACATTTTTTACTGCTTTAAATCAGAAATGTTCTAGGAAAAGGTAAAGTGACATGTTTGTTCTATGGCAATAGATGAGGCCTGTATATTCTTAGAAGTTTAGAAGTGGTTGATATGCTCTAGAGTGTAATCCATATGCAGCACAAGTGGCCTTTACTAAAAGAAATCTGGTGGAAGTAATAAATAACAGCCCTTCGCTGAAATATTCTTATCAATTATTTGGAATTTCATTACCATGCATATGACTCTTAGCTTCACCCCAGAATCTATCCTACAATGTTGACTTGGTATTGAAATTTAAATTTCTTTTCCTTTCACTTGGGATCTCTTGTTTCTATTTTTCATGTAAATTAGAGTTTCCAGGTTTTCTTTTAGAGCTCACCGTTGTCTGCTGTGGTCACAGTGATACTTTGGATTCAAATAGCTTCCTTGAAAATTCTTTGAGTGCCAAAGAAAAGATTATCTCTGAATTAAACACAGAACTTCACAATATTGAAAACATCCTATCAAATGAGCGAGAACAACACGTGAACGAGATCAAGAAATTGAATGCATTGCTCAATGAAAAGGTAATCCACACTAATGTTAGCTGCATGTTTATTAAGTTCTGTTGATTGATTTTACGTTATCTTTCTCTTGCTTTAGTACTTTTCCTACTATATATCAGGAAAGAAAAAAAAATTCTCAGATGGACTATTGACTGATACTATTTGTATACACATGTATATGCATACACATACACATGTAGAGCGAGATTGATGCTCACTTGATTTTGGAGGTCAAACTATAGCATATTTTCTATCATGTACTTCCTGGACATTCACTTTATCACCTTGCCTCTCATGTCTGGCAGTTTTCTGATGTAGAATGAACGAAGCTAATTTGGCATTGTTTTTTTCGTTCTTATTGTATTTAGTTTATGCTTCAGTTATTGTTAGAGTCATGTTTGAGTTACTTATGTTAGCTGGGTTTGATTTTCTTTGTTACATTGTGGTAGGAATTTTATTTGTTCTTGGAAGTAGATTTCTTTTTTTCCTGTTTGTTTCAGTTTACAGACTATAAATACGGCATTATTTTCTGCTTTAGAATGAGACTTCGAGATTGTTGAATAAAGATTATACTGTTTTTTTCCTATTTCTTCGGAGTTTTCTTTCCTCTCTTTCTAATATGCCCTGCTTTCTATTCATCCTATTTGGTCCTACCTCATTCTCTTTTGCTTATTTTTCTATTTTCACCTTGTCTGTTATCCAGGAAGCTACTCTTGAGGAGATGAAGAGAGAGCTTCAAGCTAGGCCTACAGAAAAATTGGTTGATGATTTGCGTAAAAAAGTGAAAATTTTGCAGGTAATCATTTTCTCTACATATTCTGGTTACAGATTGAAGGTTCTTCCTCAATAGATTTAGGTTTAGCTCTTATGAATTTTATTTTTACTTAGTTTGTAGAACTTATCAACTTTTGTTTGGTCTGTAGTTAGATTGCTGATCCCTGGATTAATTGAAACTACATTAAATTAATTTGCTTGCTAGTATGTGATCTTATTGTTCCAGTCAATTCAAATGTGCTGATTACTTAATTTAGTGCGTGCTTAAATCACTAAGAATTGAAGAAAGAAACTAAATGATAGTTAAAGGCTGTCCTGTTATCTTCACTTTATACACACACACACACACATATATTCTAAGAACATCTATGAAAAGGTCTTCATGCTAGGATATACTTGTTCTTATAGATTTAGTATTCAAGCACTATAAATGATATTTTGCTTCACTTCATCTATGTTTTGCTTCATTTCTTGATATGTCGGTGCCATTCTGATTTGTTTCTTTGAACTATTTTGCCATATGACAGACTGTTTGGAACTTGAATTCTCTCATTGTTCAACACATATGACTTTATTTTTTAGCTGCTGTCACATTTGTTTGTGTCCTGATAACATTTAGCGTATCTTTGTTTAAGGGTTTGACTGTTATAGGCAGTGTCTAATAATTCAATGGAAGATTAACTATCTTTTGGTGTATTGCTGTTTAATATTTGATTGCTATAGGCAGTGGGCTATAATTCAATTGAGGCTGAAGATTGGGAAGTAGCCACAAATGGTGAAGAGATGAGCAAAATGGAGTCTCTTCTCCTTGATAAAAACAGAAAAATGGAACATGAACTGACACAGTTAAAGGTATATTGCCTGTTTGTTACTTTGTTAGTTTTGTTTCTGTAGTTTCTTTCAAGAACATGCACATTCTTGTATATTATCATCTAGAAACCAGTAAGGAAAAACAGTGAAAGAAAATAAATATCTCATGGACACATCATGGTGCCTTATTTTGGGAATATTGTAAGGTATATAATGGTGCTTAACTTCATTTACTTGATATAAACCGGTTAACTTTATAATTTCTATACCTTCTACTACTTTCAGGTCAAACTTTCTGAGAAAACATCTTTGCTGGAGACTGCTGAAAGCAAGATAGCAGAGCTTACAGCGAAGGTCAACGAGCAACAAAAATTAATACAGAAGTTGGAAGATGATATATTGAAGGTTTGAGTTATTGACCACCAAAAGTCTCAAATTCCTTTATAATCCCTAGTTTTATTTTATGCATGTTACTGTTATTGCCGATTAATGAACATATGTTTATGCATATCAGCTTGCTTAGTTTCAATACTCAATCCATTCATGTTAAGTGGCATAATCCGGTTTTCTGTAGATCATGCTCATTAAAGTCTCCTTACATCCATCTAATTCTTGTGATTACATCTTAATCTTAGGGTATGTATTAAATAAAAAATAAATAAATCGTACATCAGTTACACCCATAACAGGCAATCGTCATCATGTACCAAATTATAACTACTTGTTAGCACATAATTACTAAGTGAACCTATATATTTGTTTGTTGTAAAATTTTTACTTTGAACTTTGTAAAGTTTTTTCTTTGAGCCCGGCTCCCCTCTTCTTAAGCATTGTTTACACCCTGATCTCTTTGCTTGTATTGTAGGGCTATAGTTCCAAAGACAGAAAAGGTAATCTATTTGATGGTTGGGATCTATCAGAGGGTGGGACAACAGAGCCATCTGAGGTACATCTCTCTTTCTTTCTGTCTTCCTTTATTTTTTTTTCCTTTTTTAAGTTTTCAAATAATATTTGCTTGGATAAAATTTAACATCTCATGTTGTTACAAATTCTACATCCAATGAAATCCATATCAGAAGTATTGCGGTACTTTGTTTATTGTGATTTTTATTAACTTTAGGAATATTATTGATGTAAGCAATCTAATTCGTTAACTTGTTGCATTTGGGCATCTTTTGGTGAATGTACTGTACTCCTTTCATATTATATTAAACGAGAAATTTCTTTCCAACTATCTACAGAAGAGATTGCAGGTAGAAAGTCTGCATGGAAGCATCTGGAAAAGATTTGATGGTTTTCAAAATGGCTATCACAAAATGTACTAAAATTTTTTTATCAAAATAATGTTGCTCTCATTCGACCTTTGTTGACCAATAATTACAATTTTTGGACTTTGAAATCTTTAGGTATTCTCTTTTTAGTGTCTGGAAATGCATATGTTTTGTGTTATCTGACCAAAAAGTATTTTTGGTTTCAATCATGGGTAATCAATGTTTAGAATCTTAGTAGTTTGAGATTTTCTGTGATCTTGAATTTTTTGGCATTTTGTTCTTGCAATAGTAAATTCATGTTCATTGCCATTGATGCTATATTTATGTTCCTTAGTATTCTGTAAAATATAATAATTGGACCAAAGTTTCAAGTGATGTTCTTGGGTCGGTGCCATGCTTCCTGTGACTGAAATAATTCATTTTTTGATGTGAATTTTGTTTTGTTCATATTCTATTTTTTCTGAGACAGAAAATAGATCAAAAACATGTTTCCTCAGATCAAGATCAGAACTCAATGCTTAAGGTGATCTGCAATCAACGAGATCGATTTAGGACACGCTTGCGAGAGACAGAAGAGGTATGCTGTTCAAGCATTTGCAAATACTGACCTTTGTCTTCTTTTTCTAGCATAATAGCGATTGAATGTATCTCTACAATGAGATTATGGGTACAGTAGTTTGACTGCTGAATTTTCCAAACTTTTAGGAAATAAGGCAATTGAAGGAAAAGATAGGCGTGCTAACAGTGGAATTGGAAAAAACAAAAGCTGATAATGTCAAGCTCTATGGAAAAATTCGTTATGTCCAGGATTACAATCACGAGAAAGTCATTTCTAGAGGATCAAAGAAGGTAGCTCCAGTAGTATTTCATAGTATGCTTTTAGTTTCTTCAGCTCACCGTTTGTCTTTGGATTATTTTCAGTATGCAGATGATCTTGAAAGTGGTTTTACATCAGATGTTGAATCCAAGTACAAGAAGATATATGAAGATGATATTAATCCTTTTGCAGCATTCTCAAAGAAGGTTGTTGAACCTGAGCTATTTTGTCAAACTTCTAATTCTTGTTACATTTATGTGCCTTCTGTAACCAAGCATGAATTTCGGGTCCATGCTTTTGTTCTATCTGAATACTGATTGTTGAGCCATGATGCAGGCTTTTATACGTTTTCTCCATGATTTTCTTGCTTTGGAGTCCTGTTGTTTCTTTCATCATAAAATTTTTTTTTCTTATTCTCATAGTTAGACAATGAAATTGGAACACCTACAGTTTTCATTGATGAAAGAATCAGATGACACTAATTTTACATATATATGCTGAACTTTGTTTTTCTCAAATAGTGATGTGAGGATTGACCCAAGACAATTGAATTTGTTTATGTCCTTGCACGATAAAGGAGGCTTCTTTTATTTATTTTATTTTTTATTATGTGGGTAACTGTTAAATTATGTTTGTCTGGAAGTAAGTGTAAGAAATGCATACTTTCAACGGTTTATATTTTTATGCTGAGTGTAACGCTACCAAACAATAGAGCTTACCTTGCTTGTGGAAAGACTTGATAACCTACCTGATATATGGTAGTTGAGAACCTTGCACACTAATATAAATGGCAATTACCAAACATTTTAGGATGCTTATAGCGAGCGTCTTTCTTCAGTGTGTAAATATTTGTTTCAAATCTGCATGTGTGACTTGCTGCTATTTGTAATATGCCGTGGACTCACCCTTTTTATTTGCTTCTATTAGGAAAGGGATCAAAGATACAAGGAGTTGGGTATCAGAGATAGAATCACACTTAGCAGTGGACGCTTCCTTCTTGGCAACAAGTATAATTCTGCTTTAATTATTTCAGATTTCTTAGAATTATACGTCCTACTGGAAATTTTTGTTTTCATTTACCATTATCAATTACAGATTTTTGAAGCTCTAAGTATACATTGCTCCATCAAATTCAGCCTGACATAGTAATTCTGCATCATTAGTGGCATGTCATCTCTGGTCAACGAGGGTTAATAGCTCAGTAAATTCCATTGTGCCAGTCAAGCTTTGTAGAAACTTTATTCTTGTTTGAACATAGAAATTTTTACAGCCCAGTTCATCTTCTGTTTCAATTTTGATTTTAATTGATATCAAATTATTCATGGTGTATGCCAAACATAGGGGAGACACATTAATCTATTTCTTGAATCATTATTTCTCTAAGCTGTATATTTATCAGTGTATATGCTAAACCCGCATATATCAGGTGCAAAATACTTGTTTGTGTATAGCCAACAAAAAAAGGCCTTTTTTTTGGTGTAAAACTTGATCTTCTAAATTTCTAGTCTACAGTGGAGGACGTAACCTCATTTTTTACCACTTTGCTTCTGGTTTGCTAATTCTGATTGTGGCTCTGCTTTTCATTTGGAATTGTACATTTTTGGCCTTGCAACTCTCTTACATTTTATTTGCAGAAAGCCTTAAGAATTTTTTTGTAAATTGTTGCAGATATGCTCGAACTTTTGCATTTTTCTATACAATCGGGTTGCATATCTTGGTGTTTACTTGTCTCTACCGAATGTCAGCTCTGAGCCACCTGAGGTAAACATTGATCGCGTTTCTTATCTGAACACCCAAGTACTATAATTCTCCTTATAAAATCTTCCTTCTTGCAGCAATGGCCCCGAGGAATTTCTCGTGGGAGAGAAAACTGTTGACCTGCCCCATGCACTCTGATTATGTCCTTGATTTCACCAGTTTTTGTTCACAAGGGATGGGAATACAGGATCCAGATTATCATTCAAAACGTTATACAATGTGCATACGACAACAAAGACGATGTTTTTCTTCTTCTCATGCCAAATTTAGTTACAAACTGATGTCATGTCAGAGCTATGTATGACTGCTGAATTTGCAGAAGAAAGATGTTGTTATTCATGTATTGTCAAATAAACAACAATTTAAATGAAATACGTTTTATACCTGCATCAAAAAAATTAAAAATTTTAATTATCTATTTATATAAATTTTTTATATTATAGTATTTTTATAATATTTTAAATTTAAATATTAATTAATTTTATTTTAATTATAATTATATTTAAATATAATATTATATTATTATAATTTAAAAATTAATCGGTAGTATAATTTAATAGAAATATTATTATATTTGATATGTAATTAATTAATTAAAATTATTAAATGTGTATAAATTTTATAAATAAAATTATCTTAATTTTTAATATTATATTAAATTAGATAAATTTTTTTAATAAATTTATTAAATTAAAAAAATAAAATATTTAAAAATTAGTATTATATAAAAATTATACAAACAAAATTATTTTGGTTAGTAAAGCGCATGGACAATTATTATCCGTTAGTTTAGTGAAAATAGCTCATACTTGTTGCATAAGTATTATTCTTCAGAATGTCAAATAATAGAAATCCTCTTCCTCCGTTTTTCTGAAACCCTAACGACACAAAAATTATGAAATTTGGCAATACTTTAACAGCGTCAGCCAATATTCGGTTCCCAAACGTCCACATTTCAACTCGCTTTCCATTGACGCATTCTCCTTTGTGCTGTTGGCGAAACCCAAAGATGTCTCGGTTGTCGTCAACTTGTACGTCGTTGTCTGCAATTCGGAATTTCTCCTCAATCAATAATGACGAATCTTCGGTTTCTCCTAAGCCAAAGCAACAGCAACAGCCGCAGCGACCATGGCTTATTGTTGGTCTCGGTAATCCTGGCAAGAAGTACAATGGCACTCGCCACAATGTCTGCCATTTATTTTTCAATAATTTTCTTATTGCTCCAAAGTTTTGATTAGATGTAATTTGATGAAATTTAATGGAAGGGTTTTGTTATTTATCAGGTGGGGTTTGAGATGGTAGATGCAATAGCTGAAGCTGAAGGGATATCCATGAGCTCTGTTAACTTTAGAGCCCTCTTTGGAAAAGGTTCATACTTCACTGCCCTAATACTTGTTTATACTATTGTAAATTGGCTTTGATGTTTCCTTCAATAAGTCATTCATATTTATTCTTTAAAATAAAATTAAGTAGAAGAACTCTAGCTTTCGTTACCCTGATATTAACATCAACTATATTTAATAAGTGTTAAAGTTAAGAATTTTAGGTTTACACATCAAGTATTTAGGAGTACTACTTTGTTTTGAAGATTCGGTTTCGGTACAACAAATAACCTTTTGATTTATTGGTTGTTGGTGGTACATATGTTAGTGGTTGTAAATCTCCAAAAAATTTCTGTTGTTTGGTTTGTTTTGTCTCTGCTTTTGAATAGATTTTGTTCAGTTGCCAAATCATAGTGCTTCTAAATAAGTTATATTAACAAGGTTGATGCGTGAAATGTAAATAACTTAGCATGTTTATAGAAGAATGTGCTTATTCCAGTATTCATAGATATTGAATCATTTTACTTCCTTGCAAGGAAAAATTGCTATGCTTTTTTTTTCTTATTTCTATTTCTTAATTTTTAATTTATTATCGTGACATTGTTGTTTTCTATGTTCCAGGTTTTATTGGTAATGTCCCAGTGATGCTTGCAAAACCACAAACCTTTATGAATGCAAGTGGCGAGTCTGTAAGTACGTCTGGAAATACCTCCTCTATTTTTTGGTATTCTATATTGGTTAATTTGGATGGTTTTTGAAGGTTGGGGCCATTGTATCATATTATAAGATTCCTTTGAAGCAAGTACTAGTGGTAAAACATTCTTTCTCAGATTGTCCGACTGCTGCTTCTCTTTATAACTTATAATTTGATATTAAATCAATCACTGCATTTCTCAACAGTATCCAAACTTGTTTGTTTTGTTTTATAGATATTTGATGACTTAGATTTGCCTTTTGCTAAATTGCGTCTACTGCCGAAAGGTGGACATGGAGGACACAATGGGTAATCATTTTGTCACTGTATTTTTCTGCATGTGTTTCTGAGTTGCGTCATATTCTGTTCAATATTTTATGGAAGATAAATCAACATTATTGTTTCAAATTGGTTGCAACTTTCTGTTCTATAACTCTGTCAGAGCTTTTAGCAGCTATGGAAATTAGAATAATGAATTATATTCCTCTTGTTGTTATTGGCTTTTTATTTTTTATTTTTTTAATTGCTCATGGAAGAAACATACATGGTTATGTGAGCTCTGGGCAGAGGAAAATAGGGGAGAGCAATATAAATGTGGCTCTGGAAAACCACTAGGTACATGTTGAGAACCTAAGTATGAAGGAAAGGCAATGGGCAGAAAATGGGGCGACAAAGGAGAGCATGGGCCAGAAAATGTGCATAACAAGAGTAGCAACAGAAAGTATGCAGCCCAGCAGTAAAGCCCAACTAGTATTTGACTTAATGCTAATTAATGTAGGACACTCATGATGAGTTCCAGTAGCAATAGGATAAGCGCGACAAGAAGAATTCTAAGGGCAGAAGGATATGCATTCAAAGTCCTAGTCCTAGAAGGATAAGCCAAGAGGAAGTCCAGCTGCTGTAGAAAACAAGATAAAGTAGGAATTCTAGTCTAGGTAGAAATTCAAGAAAGACCAAGAATCCTAGTAGGATTAGGACACAAAGGATATGGTCTATCTTGATAATGTTTTATTTGACTTAGAAAAGCTTGTTGACTTAGGAAAACATATCCTAAGTGGATAAGGAACCTAAGTACTAGTTAAATTAGGATAAGGCTGTCTTAGGACTATAAATACAGCCCATTATTTGTGAGGAGCTGATAAGCTACGAATTTTGTTATTTTCTCATTCATTAATCAAGAATCAAAGGTAAGCATTCTTGCTTCTATTCTTGTTTATATTTCGGTTATCTTTTAAGAGTTGTCTTGAGATAACTTGGGCTTAAGTTACAAGGTTAAGAGTTGTCTTCCTTGCTTAAGAGCTAAGGTTGAAGTTAAGAGTTGTCTTCTTCAACCAAGGCAAGTTGTGATAGGTTTAAGAGTTGTCTTGCCTATCCAACATATCTTTATATATATTAGTTAACCCGAAGGACAGCTTAGGGGATATAAAATAAGAAAAGAACTCAAGAATCAAACGGGACAGCAAGTTAGGAAGGATTTCAGTAGGCGTGCTGACCCCTAAGGTGTAGAAAAGTTGGGGAAAAAATCGGGACCCCAACAGTACACTACAGGCTGCCCTACATTTGTAGCTAATATATCTGTTTTTTTATTGCATCATAGAATGGGTTTTTGTGGGAGAGATTTCATTTACGTATCATTATTATTGCTAACCTGTCTCCAAATGCCATTACACAGACATGGAAATTAAAATCATTGTTTTATTGAAACACATTTCATCTTACAAGTTCAGTTTTATCATTAACCTGCCTTCAAATGCCATTACACAGACATGGTAATCAAAATCATTTTTCTATTCAAACACATTTAGTCTTACAAGTTCAGTTTTAGGTTTTGAATATCTATGACTCTTTATGGATTTTGTCAAAAAATAACCTACAGATGTCTTTAAGACCAACCTAACAAATGCAATTGCCACTTCTATTTCTGGTCCTTTTTGCTCTCTTTGGATGGGAAGGTGTGAATTTAATCATCATGTGGGAGAAAATATATTGAAGGCTAAATCTCCTGTGCATCTCTTTGGAAAGGACATGGTGGGGTATTTTCTCTCCCTGCAAGAGATGTATGGGTATATTTTATGGAGATTTATGTGTAGTTTACTCCACTCAACCTGAGTTTTTTAGAGTTCTAAAGCGAATTTTTATAGGCAACATGTGGCATCCTTTCTTTTGCCAATCTTCTAATCGGTTAAGGATAAAGTAATGGATGTGTTTGTTGGGTTAAAACTTTTTCCATTTCAGAAGTTATAACCTTTATGACTCGGTATATAAAAGCAGAAGATTACGTATAATTTCTTAGCAAAAATTGATTTTGACTATTAAGTACTTATTTAATAGATTATGGTTACTTATATGATTGATCATTGTTACTATTATCATTATTATTATTATTTCTTGTCAGGATGAGAAGCATCATCGACCACTTCAAAGGAAACCGTGAATTTCCTCGATTAAGAATTGGTAAGTTTCAGAAATGCTGTTATTATGCTTAATTGGCGCTTTCTGTAGTTGGCTTGTTCCTTAGATTTGTGATATTTCTTCTAGGTATTGGACGACCACCTGGGAAAATGGGTGCTTCTAATTTTGTTCTTCACCGGTTCTAATAAACAAGAACAAGAAGAGGTACATATAGATATGCATGCAACCCTGAAAGAGAATTTTTCATGTATAGATAGTGGATTCTGATCATCTTTTCGGAAACTTCTTTCAGTTGGATTTTTCATTTCAATATGGCGCTGGAGCAGTGCGGATTCTTTTACTTGAAGGTTTTAATAAAAGCGCCACATATGTTAACAGTGCGAAATCCATTGAACAATTTACATAGACAACTAAAGTCATGATTATTGTGGTGATCATCACAAGGGAACATACTTGGGGAAGAGACTGTTCGTTGTTGTATCAAACGGTAGTCCGAAGACCGATTTCGAGATTCAAAAGGGGTAATAAATAGGTGTTTTGTACCTCCATTTTTTAATTAGTTCAGTTGTTTTACTGGACATCGAGTTTCAATTCATTCGATGGTCCGTTTCTTTTTATTCCTAAAAGAGGAGTGTGTTGGCTGCCTCCTCTATGATTTCCACAAGGTTTACTAATAAATTTCATTCTACAGTATCGACTGTGGAAATTGTTTCCCAAAAATTTTTTTATAGAAAAACACATTAAATTATTGGATATTTTGTTCACTAAAATCTTGTTACATTACTAAATCATATGGAATACAATTAACATTCCTGTGAGCTTAAAACAACCAAATAATAATAATAATTCCCGTAAAAAATTGAAATCATGTGATAATAGAAACTAAAATAATAATTTTATATGTGCTTGCAAAATTTTATATTAGAAAAATAATTAATTTAAAAAAATAAAATCAAAACTGTTTATGTTATTTTACCGAGAATAGATTTAATTAATTTGAAACTTTTTTATTTATTAAACTAAATAAATCGTTAATTTTTTATTGACAATTCTTAAAAATAAATAACATAATAATAATGTGATTAATTATATAAATGAATTTATAATAAGAAACAAACGTTTTATATAGACTAATTATTATACAATGTTAGAACTTGCAAATCTAATCCTATAAAAGGAGTCTCAATTCAATTCTCCACTCATTACAAAACTCTCCTCTCATAAATCATAAAGGAGTAATACCCAAATAGACAACATGGTTGAGATCCAATCTTTGAAGGTATTCTTCTTCTTAGTTTGTGGGTTGGTCATGCTTTCATCTGTTCTCGCAGCAGCTGAAGATCTTGTGTCCTTGCCTCCGCTACCGAAGCCGACTCGTGATTTTCTCGAACAATGCGGAACCAAGTTAAAACCACACTGCGGAGAAGCCATCAAAGCCAGCATATACGAAACCGGCAAGCTCTCCGGTGAATGTTGCGAGCAACTTCCAGCTGAAGGACGGGGTTGTCACGATACATTTTTGTAGATGTAACAGCGCCGTTCTATCCCCTGTTAAACAAATTTGAAATTTTCTCTAGGAATGACCGAATTTGGAATCACTGCATGGCTGCTGCCTCAAAAAATTAAACTGTCTTATTTTATTCCATGA
>BNST01000932.1:147500-148819 GCA_019650275.1 Xylocarpus granatum
CTCGGGTCGCTCCGTACGTGGCTCTCTAACAAGCTTGCGAGTGAAAAGGTAGTTTAGAGTATTGTCATGGACGTAGAGAGGTGATGGTTTATGTAGGGTGAAATAGAACATGAGCAAGATGATATAGACACTGATAATACACGGACACAATGAGAAACATATACGCCTCGACGCCAGCCATCATAGTTTGTGCTAGAGTGGGCCATGGGAATAATTAGATATATGATATGGGTTAGCGAGGTTTGATAGATTGAGATTTGCGGCGAGGTGGCATCGTTCGTTGGTTTTGGCTGTATACCATTTATAAAAAGAAGGGCAGTACAGAGCAAGTAGATGAGAGAGATTGACGTGAGTCTTGTTGGCTGATACGAAGAAAGAAACTTGAAAGCATTAAAGTGGGAAAAGGCTTTGGGACACCTAACGGAGGGGTGATATTACTAGTAAAGGCAACAACCCTTGCCACGTATTAATTGACACAGTAAAAAAACTAAAATTATATTGTGCTTTATGTAAGTTTAATTCCTATAATATGATACAAAGATATATATGTAAAAATTAAAAATTATGTTTAATATTTATTTTTAGTTGTTGTTAAAAATTGATGGCATTTTATGACTGTACTTTTGGTCAAGTTTGTTTGAGTTAATAACATTTCAAATCTGTATAACATCAAAACTTTATTTTCGTTGTCGTGTGTTTTCGTTTGAAATATTAGAATAATTATAAATTTTATAATTAAAAAAATCAATATTAAAATATAAAATTTTTGTATATAATTATTCTTTATTTTTTTTTTATTTTAAAAAAATAAAAAATTTTTATATAATTTTTTCAAATAAATTAAATCTTACTAAAGTATAAATACTCTAATGCATATCTCTTAATTTTTTTACTATATATTTTCATTTATTTCGATCAAAAATATAACACGTAATAATGAATAATATTTACATATATTAAAAATAATATTTTTAAATAAAATTTTTTTTTTTTTTTTTTTTTTTTTTTTTTTTTTTTTATTTTAAATATTTTAGTATTTAAAAATATATTACTAATTATTAAAGACCTCTAATTTGCGTTACCGTTGTCACATGATTCATTCTTCTATTCGCCGCTGTATTACATCCTCAACTCATTCTATTTTTTACACCCCCCCCCCTACAAATAACATTTGATTTGTATTTAAATATACAGTTTCTCCATCTTCTAACCTATATTCTTCACTACCACATAATCTCCTTCGTGGTTAGTATTACATATTTCTTCAGAAACTTGCTACGTGGCACCATCTTAATATTCTCTTCAACACACCCCTGCCC
>BNST01000935.1:0-29694 GCA_019650275.1 Xylocarpus granatum
TCTCGCTAGCTTACCCCCCCCCCCCCCCCCTTTTTTTTTTTTTTTTAATAAATATTTTTTAGAAACAAAATTATCAAAAATCAACAAAAATCCAAAAACACAAAAGTGAAAAAGTTCCCTCACTCATTGCCTCTGTATTCTTTTCAAAGTAAAAAATAAAATAAAATTGTAATTTCCAAGAGTTAAAGATGGACCAATTATGAGTCTTAATAATTTCAATTTCATTACTGAGCCAAGTTCTCTTAAATTATTATTATTAGTTTTTTTTACTTAAAATTGATACATTAATTTTAGAATATTCACACTTGTAACTTTAAGAATGGATAGAAATGATGGATTAGTAGTACTAAACCATACTTGTTAACTTTAAATTCTAGCCAATAGATTTGCATAGATTAATGGTTTGAATATACTACACATATAATCTGGTATGATATATTAACGAGTGTCGTATTATTTACTATATTGCTTTGAATATTATTTTTTTTTAAAATAATATTAAAAGCTTTAATAATTTTTTTGAAAAAATATCTATTAAATATTATAAATTAAAAATTATTTTAATTTTATTTGTAAATATTTGTTACTTTTGAAAATTAAATACACAAAAATTTAACAATATTTTTAAAAAAAAATATTTTCAAGTGATAATTAAAGAAAAAATGTTGTATACAAGTTTGAAGTATGACGAGAGAATATTTTAATTTTAAGACTTTTAAAAGTACTCATCCATGGTATTTTTTTTTAAATTTAATTGTATTAGATTATTTTTATTTTTTTAAATTTTAAAATTAAATTAATAAATAAGAATATGCGTAATTTTTTTTTGTAAAAAAAAATTTAATCAATAAAATTAAAATATGTATTATAGAGCAAACATTATCTCTCCTTAATTAAACTATTAGCGATTTATTTATTGTTAAGGCTTTTAGGAAAACAATGAAACCTAAATGTCATGATCCAAAGTAACACTTCATTGCTCAAGAAAATTACTGGAGAGACGATGTGGAGTAATAATGGGGAAGCTAGCAAAGTCTATAAATTGACTTGCTTGGTTGATTTCGATCAATCAATTAAGCCCTTTGATAAAGACGCAGACGCACCAACCTCTCTCTATTTATATAATTAATGCCAGTTAATGAAGCGAATGCGAAGCCTGTAACTATTACCATTAGTTACCCGTTTTCATTTTGACTGCGATCCTCAATCCGTTCTTCCTTCCACCTATTTCTATTTCGGCTTCTACTTCTAAATCTGACTCAACCCTCCCTTCTGTTTCTTTCAAACTTAAGATTTGACCAATTCAAATTGAATTAATTACTGTAACTATTTCTTTCACGTACCAGAATCAACTGTTAAAATATCGATAAGTTAGATGACAAATATCTTGATTAATTTAATCAAAGATGGGCATCTTTTTTTTTGTTTTTAAATATATAAGATACGATTTGCACGATCTTCACTTCCTTTGATAAAGATTTACGCGAAAGTTAAAAGTTTTGGATATTGTAAAAAAATAAAATATGACATGCATCTTTTTTAAAGAGACTGATTAATGATCTATTTATTATATGCATGAAATGACACCTTAATTTGTTTACACTATATGCATACACATATGAGACTAAGAAGATGGGTCCTATATTCAAGCATATTGATGGATGCTTTTATCTCACCGTTCAAGCTTCTGGTTGCCCGGCATTTGTTATATTTGAGGGTAGAAACTAAGCTGGTTATGCCCTTGTAATGTACATACATTAAATGTACGAATTTCATGGTTATCCGATGATGAAATTCAACGACGACGGGCTATCGACTGATGAAGACGAGTGACTTGTTTAGTTGGTGGGCCGTCCTTTATTTACAGGTGGAAGGCACTGTCAACCTTTTATTATACTGTCCTTCCCTATCGCCATAAGTTTTGTTGTTCTCCTTCTCTCAGTAAACATTTCTTCTCAAGACGGTGATATATATAATATTCATATAAGTAGCTAGGCCTAGCACTCGGATCGAGAAGGAAAAAAGAGAAAGAGTCCAGTAGATGCTATGGTTTAGAGTAGAGAGAGGCTTAGTTACAGTATCATCACCACTAGCATAGAATATTAGACGGAAGAAAAGTAGAGTGCTGTCTTTATTAGAGAGAACAAATAATTAATCATGAAAAAGAAAAAGAGTCTGAAGAAGCAAACCAACACTCGATTGCACTCTCACTTCCCTTATAAATTATTCATCCAGTGACTCACCCTCACCTCACAGTTTCTTCATTTTCTTCTCCCTTTTTTGTTATTTTTAATCTGTTTTGCGTCTTTTACATTGCATTTTCTGTACTTTTGTGCGCTGTTCAACCTACAAGCTACCAGCAATAATGGCTGAGAAGCCAAGAATTGTCATCATTGGAGCAGGAATGGCTGGGCTTACAGCTGCTAACAAACTCTACACATCCAGCACCTGCTCTAAAGACTTGTTTGAGCTTTGTATTGTTGAAGCCGGGACACGAATTGGTGGCAGAATCAACACTTCTGAGTTTGGTGGTGATAGAATTGAGATGGGTGCTACATGGATTCATGGCATTGGAGGCAGTCCCATTTACAAAATTTCTCAAGAAATCAATTCTCTTGAGTCTCAACAGCCATGGGAATGCATGGGTGGATTCTCAAGCCATCCTAAGACTGTAGCTGAAGGTGGTTTTGAGCTTAATCCATCTATTGTGGATCCAATACGCCATTATTTTGACAGTCTGATGGATTATGCTCAAGGGAAGCTCACTGCTGAAGATAGTTTCAGCTCTGAAAAACTTGACTTCAACAAGCTCGCTACGAAAGTATTCAAGATTTGTACTAGAAATGGCGATTCTGGTAAGCTTAGTGTTGGTTCTTTTCTTAGACAAGGCCTCAGTTCTTATTGGGATTGTTTGAAAGAACAAGATGAGCTTAAAGGTTTTGGTAGTTGGAGCAGAAAGTTGCTTGAAGAAGCCATTTTTGTCATGCATGAAAATACCCAGAGGACTTATACTTCTGCTGGTGATTTGTTTGCTCTAGATTTTAGTGCAGAAAGCGAGTATCAAATGTTTCCAGATGAAGAAATCACTATTGCTAAAGGCTACACGACCGTAATTGAGCATCTAGCTTCTGCTCTTCCAACTGGTTTAATCCAATTAGGCAGAAAAGTGGCTAAAATTGAGTGGCAACCAGAAGGTCAACAGTCAAAGCAGCTAGAAAATGGCTATACTGCCAGTGCCAGGCCAGTTAAGCTACATTTTTGTGATGGATCTACGATGCTGGCTGATCATGTTATTGTAACAGTTTCGTTGGGTGTATTAAAAGCTGGGATTCATCAAGATCCAGGTATGTTCAATCCTCCTCTTCCATCTTTCAAGACAGAGGCAATATCAAGACTTGGTTATGGTGTCGTTAACAAGTTATTTCTGCAATTGAGTCCACATGATCCAAAAGGAGATAACTTGAGCAAGTTTCCGTTCCTTCATATGGCTTTTCATCGGCCAGACTCCGAATTGCGGAACGAAAAGATTCCTTGGTGGATAAGGAGGACAGCTTCTCTCGGTCCAATTTACAAGAAATCAAATGTTTTACTATCTTGGTTTGCAGGGGAAGAAGCCCTTGAACTTGAATCACTTAGTGATGAAGAGATTGTTAGTGGTGTTTCAACAACAGTGTCTAGCTTTATGTCACAACCCCACAAGGAAATGGAGTCTACTTTGTATGGATTATGCAATGGGAATGGGAATCGTGTAGAAAACTCTGCAGAAAGTGAAGTAAAATTCAGCAAGATTTTGAAGACCAAATGGGGCAGTGATCCTCTATTCTTGGGATCATACAGTTATGTCGCGGTTGGATCTAGTGGTGATGATTTGGACACCATGGCTGAGCCATTGCCAAAGCTTGGAAATTTTGAGTCTAGTGGTATTCCTATTTCTCCGCTTCAAATCCTGTTTGCAGGGGAGGCAACCCACAGAACTCATTATTCTACTACTCATGGAGCTTACTTTAGTGGTCTTAGGGAAGCCAATAGGCTTCTTCAACATTATCAGAGTGTTGGGGTTTAGGGTGTTTGTTAGTACTTCCTTTGTTGTTTTGTTTTGTTTTTTGTTTTAATTTAACACCTATTTTGCTGATATCTTTCTCATCACATTTCTTTCTCTTTCTACAAAGAATGAATGAGCGCCCCAACAAAAAAAGGTTAAAAAGAAGAGAAAATTAGGGAGGGGACGAAAGAAATGAATGGGGGATCATTTTTAGACGTATTGCATGAATTAAAGAAGCTTCTTCTTTTTTTATTATTATTCTAATCGTATTCTCTCTGCCTTGCACTTGAAAATCGGATTCCTTGTTTATTAAATATCTCTACGGTCTTCTCAGCATAGCATTGAATAATTCATAGTGTTCAACTAAAGGACAATAACAGGCTTTGGATCCCGACCTCTCTCTTCCTCTAGTGTTTGTTTTGCTCATAGGACAGGATCCGGGAAAGCCGGATTTTATTTTTTAGCTTGTGATCTCTCCTTCATTCGTTTCTTCGTGTGGATTGACATTGTGCTCTCGAATCCAAACAAGCCCTTCTTTGTTTCACTTCGACATAAAATACTTGTGTGTAAACTTTTGACAATCAATGAGAGCCTGAGCTAGCTAAAGTTTGTGTGATTCACATTAAAATAGGATGGACCCACCACCGATAGACTCAATCAAGGACTTGTCTACAAAATGGTCATTGCTGCCGTCTGTCTGATTTTCTTGATCATCTTGACCAGGGGAGCCATTTGAATGATAGGTCCCATTCCATTTGCAATGGTTTGAAAGACAGACAGACATACATACACACAATAAGACAGTTATTTATAGCTCTGAATCTGAGTAGAAAGCAGCAGTGGCCTACCCACTTGGTACCATAGATTTGAGTGTCAAAACCAAATCCATCCTCTCAGGTCCTAGACACAAGAGACACGACACAGAAACCAACGGCTGTCCACAAGTAAACAAATCTCTATCGCCTTATGCATCAGTTAATTTTCAATAACGTACATACAGCATATTGATGGAAAATGTGCATACAAATCAAATATAAAGTTTGTAGGATCCTTAAAAACAACGGGGTAGGGGGCCGGATGGCTTAATAATTGACATGTAAACGTTAAAATTTTGATGACAAATCAACACAACAAATCAGCAAATGTGTGTTTTTATTTTGAGTGAAGCCAAAATGTGCAGAGCTTTTTAATGCGGTTGGATTGATTTCGAAGGGTGTCTGTTTATGGTCAAAATCAATAGGGAGAAAAGCAGAGAAACTCTATTATTGTATGTGGTAAAGATCTTGCCTTGCCTTTTAGCGAAGCCGGGCTCTTCCCTGCAAAAGAACTGGAATGGCCCACGTGCTGTCGCTTCGTGGGCTTCAACCAATATCTGTTGTCTCATTCGTTTATTCATTTGTAATCGCAGAATAGAAATATAAAAGGAAACCCACTTCACTAACCCGACTCACCGAACATCTTTCTTACTTATCTTTGTCATCTCTAATCATCATTATCATTATCAAAGGCCAAGACTTATAGTCAAATTGCCAGCATAAGCTTTCAATTGAAATCCCTCAATCACTCGGACCATTGAATTCATGACACGTGTGAGTTGAATGGCTGCTACATGTTACGTATGATCTCCCCTTTGATTTTTCATCATGGAATTAGCTTTCTAGTTCTTTTCTTTCCTCACATTTTTAGCACTTAATTGCTACCGATCAATCATTGAGCATTTACATATCTTTAAAATTACGAAATTTAAGATTCAAAGAACTGAATTATGGTGGAATAATTTGGACCTGTAATATTGAAAGACTTTTGCTTAACAAATCATCAAAGTCAATTTATTTCTTAATTTCTTTTATCCCAATTGCATATACAAATGAAGTTAAATTTATTATTATTATTATTATTTCCAAATAAGCCTAATTACTAATTTTTGGTGATGCTTGATTATTTACTTTTCTAATATTAATAATATGTGATTTTTTTTTCGATTTTTTATATAATAATAAATTTATCAAAATTTTTCTTCTTTAATTGAAAAAACGTCTTGTAATTAAAATATTTTATGATAAACTCTGCTTGTCTTCTCGTTATTTTGGTATTCCTTGAAAACACTTGTTAGCAGTGTTGGTTGCCTGGCAAAAATTCTCTAATGCCCGTGTTAGTAGGAAATTTTTTGATAAATTGATAGAATTTTAGGAAGAATTAAGGCATTTGTTTTCAGCTAATGACAACTCAAACAGAATAGATAATTGCACGTGCGAGTAAATCGCCGGACAATTATTTTGATATAACAATATTGACTTGAATGGACTTCGGTCACAAGTCGCGCCGGACAGCAGGCATTGACGGTTGGCGATGAGAAGCTTAAGTTGGGCAGTGATGTGTTCTATATTCATTAATTCCAAATCGGTTTATTTTTATTTTGAGAAGAATGCTATGCTTTGCACAATTAAATTTAAAATGATTATTACGGGGGAATCATCCCTTGCTCGAGGAAAACAAAAATATCACACCATATTTCCTTTTAAGAGTGTCTGTCTAATTTCTTGACTGCAATAATGTCTATGTTTTGGTAATTTCATGCAAATCTCGGATCAAAAAAGTGTGATGATACAACTTTATTCTTTCTAAACGAGAGAGAATTGAATATCCTGAAGAAGGCGGGCCAAGCGAAGGGAATGATGTCCTGTGGCTGTGGGGATGAAAGGCAACTGATTTAAGTAAGTTATCGCATTGGAATGGCATCTCAAATTTTGCTTTATAAAGTCCTTTTGATATCATGACAAGAATAACAATACCAGTACAAATTGTCTATGCCTCCACATGCTTATTGTCTTAAGGAATCTACTCATGCCATCTTTGCAGTCTCCCTGAGCTATCCTATTTCTTTCTTTCTTAGTCAAAAATACTTAATTAATTTTTTATGATTAATAAAAAATCATAATATTTATTAATTATATTTTAAAATAATCATAGATTAAAAGTTACGATATTTTGTTTCGAAGAATGTTATTAATTTATATTTTTTGATAAAAAAAATTTACAGGCTTTTTTTAAAGAGTGCCACTTGTACAAACCAAACCAAACCTTTAGACCTTAATGTTAGGTCTTTTAAAAAAAAATAAAATTATACTACACAATGAAACTTACTTTTGAGATCTCTAATTTTAGCATCCATCCTAGCGGGCCGCATAACCGAGGACCAGCAGCTGATCAACAATGCTGCATTTGCATATGTCTCAATCTTGTCGGCGAGCCCAATCCAAGGCCAACCCAAAATTTTCATATAACAATTCACTGGGCATTTCTATTTGCTGCTTATTTGTACACAATGTATACGAAGAGGGTGTGCTGAGAATTAAAAAGGCTTCATTTTACGATGCCCATTTGGAGGATTGTTTGTAGTCTTTTTCCTTTCTTTTAAAACTTATCATTTGCTAACGTTCTTTTATTATTATTATTATATTTAAATTTTTATGTGTTCTTGTAAAAATATAAGACTTGATACGTGTTAATGAGGGGGCCACATTTCATTAATAGAAGATAATTACAAAGGTGTAATCAAATAGTATAGAATGGAATAGAAATGGTGCAACAATGACGATGAGGATGATGATATCTTTTATGCATGTGATGGTTAGGTAAATTAGGCAAGGTTCCGTGCTCCTCTCTACTACCATACTCTGTTACATTCACACCATTTTCCACGCAATGCAATCTTATCGAAGGACCCACTGCATACAGTTTGCGTCAAATGTGGGACTTCCTCACCCCTTCTCCATTGTTCTAAACTAAAAATATAATTTCTCATCTCTTTGTTAAATAAATAAAATAAATGGAAATTATGTAGGTACTATCCTATCCTATCCTCATTATTTAATATGTTTTTGAATAATTTTTCATAAACAACAACCACCACCACCACCACCACCGCGGCGGCGGCTCATGACCTATATCGTGCTGATCCAGATCACGGCCATTCTCTATTATAGCAACCAGCTGTTCAAACATTGGTGATGACTAATTGCCATTTATCATTCACACTATTTCTTCCTTATTGTTCTTTTCTAATATAATAATGCAAAACATTGCACCCCAGTTTCTTGTACGGGTGTTCGTTTCTCATCTAAAAATAAAATAAAATAAAAAATTAGCTACTGTCATTCCACGCTCACAGGCAATTCCCCAAAAACAAAAGAAAAGCCCCGCTTGTTTCATTATTTACTCTGTATTTTATATATTAGATCAACAGTTTCTAAGAACCCCCCACCGAACCAAAACCCTAAAGCCTTCTCCCCCTTTTATTTTACGTTCACAACCAAAAAGAAAAAATTCCTATCGACTTCAACTGGTTAGATTAGGAAAGAGCCTCCTCCACCAGAAACCTCGCCAGCACATATTCATCCAAATCCGACCCATTGCAGCAGCAGCCCTCTGTTTCTCCTCCCTTCAAAAACCAACCACCACCACCATTTGAACTCCACGCGCCTACTCTATACTCACGTCCCACGTTCACCATCCCTCTCGTGTCCACGCTCACCATCACCGTCGACTCGGAGTCCGAAAACGACGACCCGCAGCTCTCTTCATTGCCGTTGATGGTGACGTAAGACGAAGACGACTGAAAAATTGATGGCGAGGAATAGGGGTTGTCGATGAACTTGACTCTGGTGAGATATTCCGAATCAGCATTCGTATTGTCTAGAAAGTTCATTAACTCATTCAGCGTGTCATCGTCCATCGACAGCCACGCCATTATATCATCCCCTAGGTCTCCGCCCGCACTGATACCACCCTCTTCACTAGCTCCTGACCTTTTCTCGGCAGATGATGACTGGTCTGCGTCGTCGTTTTGTTCACTTTCCCTCTTTCTCGTTTCCTCCATATATATTTTTTTTCTAAACTGTCTCAGGAGTTCAAAATAGCCAAGGCTTTGAATATATAGGCGGCCGTTAAAACTGGTGAGTGCTTGTGCTGCTGCACAGCTGGTTTGGTTATGCATATAATATGAAGTAATGACACCAGGAGGAAGGATCCAGCGAAGGAGGTGGAACCGAGTGGGTCCCACAGTATCTGCATCTGAACAAAGGGATGAGTAAGTGCATCGTACGCCGTTAGATGTAGTGAGATGAAAATTTGAAGAGCTAGCAAGTAAGGAACTATATCTGTACATCTGAGTGTAAGATCCACGTGGTAGGGAGAGAATGGACGAGTGACGTGTCGAAAACGGGAGGGCCCGGCCAATTGTGTTGAGTCAAAGAAGATAGTAGAGTACGGCAGAAACTCAGAAAAGGCGGGAATTTTGTGTGGTGGGGAGAGGGCGGTGGTGTCAGTAAGGATAATGCTAATGCCAATGCAGAGCCGCATTTACATTTCTACCCCCGGCGGATAGTAACTGTCAGGGTATAAATGTGAATATGCCGAGAAAAGTAGTAATGATACAGTAGTGTTGATTGTGAGTGACTAAAACCATGGTACCAGGCCACTCTGTGAGTGGGCTGGCTAGCCTAGCCTAGTCTCCAAACACTTCAACGCAACACATTCAGCAGGTACAATGCAACGTTAATTAAAAGTTGAAAGGCTACTGGATGGATAGGTAACTGAATGAATTATATTTTATTCTTCACATTTCTTTACACTTGCTTCACGGTAGGACTTCTTCTTCCCACTCCAAGGTTTGCAAGCCGATGCCTCTTCTTCTTCAAGGTTGCATCTACTTCGCGGTTAGGTATATGCATCTTCTCCCCACGTTTTGCATGTTATTCAGCTTTTTCATTTTCATCTTAAAAAATGTAAGCTGGATATTCTGTCATGCAAACACCTTGACAACCGAAAATCCGTCTCATAATATGAACATAAGCTAATTTTTATCCTCTATTCATGACAAAAAAAAACACCGACATTATATTATCTCAAGTAAAGGTAGAAGCTATTTTTTAGTTTGTTAGGGTACAGTTAAACTAAAGAATTGTAGGTATTCTGTTCCTTTTCAGAACTGTTACACTATCAACAACTTCTACTTCCAACGTTGTGGTAAAGTTTAATGGTGGATGATTGTCAGTTCGTCTGTAAAAAAGCTGTCAAGTATAAGATATTTAAACGTAAAGATTTCATATACATACGTACGTACATACGTACATGTTAATGCTCTCTCTGTTTAGAGTTTTGAATTGTGTTTTCTTTGAAGGCCTATATTACTTGTTTGGATTTTGAAAACATGTAGCTTCATTTAACAAATTATGTCAAATTATTAGTGTTTTCTTTTAATGGATATATTGTGATAGATTGTTATTTCGTCATTTGATATATAGGTAATTCGGCCACATACAGGGATTCATATTTACTTTTTAAGTTTATTTCTTTAGTAAGTTATCTGGGTTTATTTTCAATATTTACAATATTTAAGTTACTTGTAGCTAATCAATATTTTCCTTGCACTGTAGAATGATTATTATCTGTTGTTATACTTGTTGCTTACTTGAGATTGACTTAAATTAGTTTTGTTTATTGTAATAATATACAATTATAACACAATGGAATCATGTAAGAAAACAATGCTGTACTGAGCTTAAATGCTCCCTCTATATTTGTAAATGTCAAACGCGTTTTACTTAGGAATGGTAGATGTTACTTTTGTTGACAGTTTATTGCAGTTTGAAACCACTGAAATTTGCAAATGTGTAGTGCCATTGTTTCAGATATGCATTACTATTTGTGTTTGTAATTAGTATGGATATTAAATGTGCCAAATTCTTGTGATATGTGCGCTTATTCTTGGGTGTTACTATTTTTTCTTTTAGTAATATGTGTTTATATGTGTGTTGGCTGGTAATTATAAGTTTGTTGGAATAGATATGCCATGAAGTTTATCTATTTTGTTCCTGTTTTGTCCTTCACATTTTACAACATATGTTTATGGTGAAACATCCTGTAAATCTGAAGTTGTGCAGTCAACATCCTTGCCATATGTTTGATTGTGTAAAGAGTGTGTCGGCATTATTGTGTGTGCAATAAATAATTTTATTTCTTATAGAATCCATAGTAAAATAGTTTTTTTTTCCATTTTTGTTTATTCATTATAAATTTATATTACTTTAGTTGAAGACTTTTAAGCTTGTATTTAACATGTCTTAACTATCAATGGCTCTGCATGATAAAAGAAAGGCATTGGTTAAGGAAATTTCGACAAATATGAAGGTGAAAAAATCTAAGATACAAATCAAGCAGAAAGAAAAAATTTATATAGGTAATTTGTTTTAATTTCATAGGAAAGAAAAAGACCAAAGAGGCAAAGGAAACAAGAGATAACATTAAGATTGACAGACTTGTGAGTGTACTAAGAAATAGGCAATTAATACGAACATGACTTCAAGATATATGTTTAAAATTTTATTGTTTGCTTTTGCAGTTTAAAAAAAGATTGGAAGAAGAGTTTGCTAATCTCCCCTCAGAAGAAGAAGCCATATATAAGACAATTCATGCAACAACATCAGCACATAGTAGCTATACCAGTGATCCCAAAAGTGAGTCGGCAATCAATGTAGCGAGCATCTCATCAACATGTGCCCTAGAATGTTTTGAGAACGACACTTTCTGATGAACAAAAAGGAGTGGTGCAACAACTTGGGTTTGATAATCTTTTACATTTGAGGTGTGGGAGATTAGATTGATAACCATGCGGATGGCTTGTTAATCAGTTTCACCCACCCACCAGAAGCATAACAATTCATGGGAGGGAGTTTCAATTAACTCCAGAAGTATTTTCTCGTATTATGGAGGTTCAAGATGGGGCACCCCCATTCAACTAATTGGTCCAGATGAAGATATAGCGGCATCGTGCAATCAATTTTGCACTACTTTCAGAAGTATAATCCATTGTATTATAGAAATGAAGAATCATAAATGATTTATAAGGATTTAGAGCACAGGAAGTTGATTATGGAAAGAAAATTCGAGGATGACATTGCTGAAAACTTAAGACATTGTGCGCCTATTTGGTAGAATAAATTGGTTACCAATTGTTACATTAGAGGGTTTTATATACCAGAGTTAGTAAGGTAGTCCAATGCGAATACTCATAGTATGTATGAGCATAATCATTATGTTCACTTGTATGTGAAAGGTAAGCATGTTAATCTAAGTAGAAAAGCTCCAGCCGCAACGGTAGGCATTTCAAACTCGGGCTATTGTTTATAAGATGAAGAAAATACCAGTTGATGTCAATTTTGATAAAAACATGGCAAGGAGAGAGATTACAAGTGATAAGTTGGGGTTTTACATCATTTGATTTCATTTTGACATTCTACCTAAGGGAGGTTCATGCGAATTGGTACGTTGCGTGGATGTTTTTACCTCGGATATGATAAGAAATAAGCATCAATCTTTCACATATTATTATCCAAGGCATAAGGGGCATGGTAAAAAAATTGAAAACGACCTCTTTTCCATTACTGCTGACAAAGGTGTTCCAAAAATTCAAGGTAAATCTTGAAAGAGAACAAGTGATAACTTATACTAGGACCTTTTTGAAAATTTCACTGTTTAAGAAGCAGTCCGGTGTACAGATTAAAGACGGAAAAGTTAGCAAGGAAGCAATTCTGGATGGTGGTGGAGATGATGAGGGTACAATCGAGGGGAAAAGAGGGAAAATCCAACAACGTCGTAAGGAATCTCATGGGTCAAGACAGTTGAACCGCAGAAATAGTATCTATGTTTGTCTAACTAAAATTGAGAATGATCAAAGGCAAATGAAATGAGCCTTTTAATATCACGAAACACACCTCCGAGTCATTGCTGACACGTTAACTAAAATTTAACTTGTCAGCCAATAACACCCACCAACAATCAAACTTTTCAACAGTCATGAAGTTCAACATACAACCTTTAAAAGCAGTAGTTGAATTCACATCTTTTACCTTAGCTTTTTCATTTCTCTCCAAATGCCAACAACATAATTGATGTAAACTCTTGAAAAGTATTTGTTTCATAACTTCGGCCATTGCTTTGTCATTATTTGTGATTTTTGACTTGGGTTATTGCTATTCATAGCCAACAAGAATGTTTGCAGCAGTCGCATGTAACTCTTGATGGTTTCGTCCTAGAATAAGGCAAAATCAAATATTGTAATCCTGTAATGGTGGTTAGCATTGACAAGCATTACAAATGATTTATGATAAATATATGTTCTGTATGCGTCATCAAATGTAACACATTCCCAAACTAACTGTAATCGCACCAATATCTATAATTAGACTAAAATATGTGTTATAATCCATTATTTTTCTTCAATGTTTGCATCTGCCTTCGCTAACATGTAAGCGATCATTGTTTCTAAAACTATGTCAACAATATGCACACAACAACTCACACCAAATCTATTTTGCAAGTCTCCTTTTTTTGAGTAATTAGCCCTATCATAGCCTTTGCATTGGCCTACAATATAACTCGTTGAAAATATCAAACCTCTACCCGAGCAAATGATCAGGCATGATCTACATCAGACTCAGTAACCACGTGATGGGAATGAAGAAATTGAACGTGGTTTAAAGAAGCCAATAGGTGAGTTTATTCCCCCACAAAAAAAGCCTTGACAATTTTTTTTTCTCTTTTTGCTTATCGTAATCAACTATTAAAGTAGTTGTGCATCCTTTCTGGGCAGTGGCACACAGTGTGGTTTCATCCGATCCTTCTTTTCCAAATACTTGGTCAACCTAAATCCTTATTTTGAGCATACCCATCGTCTTATGATAACACGGTCCATATCATCCCATTTCATTATATCTTTTTTAATGCAAAAACATAACGTCTTTGAATAATTACTGTACCAATTTTTTGCATATTTAATGACGTTAAAATGAAAATCCACAATATGATAAAGAGAAACCTTACTATTATTTTTGGCCCCTAGTATCCCATCGGTGAAGCACAAAGCTTACATATTCAAATTTATTGTTCGATCTATTTCTAAACAATGTATAAATATTATTAAAGCATACCTTGTTAATCCCAGGTCAAACATCTGCTACAACACACCCACCCTAATATTAATGGGAAAATGTTAGTAATAGTTATTTTCTTGCAATGGGTATTTGAGTTCAATTCAATATCTGAAATGATAGAAGAGCTTTAATAAATAATACAAGAATACTTGTTTCATTCTCACTAAAGATAAACTTACTTTCACATTTTTATAATTGTATCTCTAGTAAGAAGAGAAGAATTGGTTTGAACAAGGAGATGAAGAGGAGCAAAGAGAAAAGCTATTTCACAACAAATCATTTGAAAAGTGGATCAATATCTCACAATTTTAAAAAAATTATTACATATGACACAACTCTTTTCACATTCAATGCCAGGTGCTATCATTATATCCAATACAAACATGTAATACTTAAAATTATTCTATATTAAATCATCTAACATGTTACATACAATAACTTTCTATTTAGTCATGGTACACTTGTGTGATTAAATTAGTACTTAAATTTAATAGTTCTAGACTTTAGCATAAATCTATCACTTTTAAGGATGATACCATTTGAATATTGGATTAAATAGTAACTCAAACACTAACGTTAACCTTGAAAAATCTAACAGACAACTTTAAACTACCTTAAACAGTATTTGAAATAGCTCTTTGAAAGTACAAACATCAATGTAAAAGTTAAAACGGGGTGCACTTAGCCACGTTGCATGGTGGACATTGATATAAGTACATGCTCAACATTGAAACACAAAATACAAGAGTTAAAACAACAAAGAAAAAAATTGAAATAAGGATGCACATAATAGCTATATTATGGGGTGTACATTGATAAAAAGTACTTAAACTTATTAACGTGATTATTGAAACAACTAACGACAAACTTAAAATGAACAATGCATGAGTTGAAATACATACGCAAAAACAAAATTTGTGGTTCACACAATTATAATACGAAGTATCTTGATAAATAGTACTTAAAACAATCAATGAAAAACTTGAAATAAGTTTCAATAGTACTTAAAATATCAAGAGTTGAAAAACTTAAGTAGAAATTGAACCAGGCGTGCACACAATCATGTCACAAGCTGTACATTGATGAACAATACATGACTTAACTAACATATATCTTGGAACAACTAATGACGAACTTTAAGCAAGCAATGTAAAAATTGAAACACTAATGAAAAATCTAAAACAAGAGTGAACACACCCATTCACGAGGTGTATATTGATGAATAATACCTGAAACAACCAAGTGATTTTTGAAATAAAGAAAATTTGAAATGAGTTTAAACAATATTTAAAACAATCAAAGTAAAAATAAAAACACATACACAAAAACTAAAATAGAAGTGCATATAATCATACCATGGGGGTGTACACATATGAACAGTATTTGAAACAACCAAAATAAATTTGAAACAAGTTTCAATGGTATTTTAAAGAAGTAACACTAGAGTTAAAATACCTATAAAAAAGTTAAAATAAGAGTGTACACAAATATATCAAGGAGTGTATATTAATGAACAATACTTGAAATAACTAATATGATTCTTAAAATAATTAACGATAAACTTAAAACAAGTTTTTATAGTACAATAAACAAGCAATCGAGAGTTGAAAAATTAACTCAAAAGCTTAAATAAGGGTGCACACAGTCATGTAGTGGGGTGTACATTGATGAACAGTACTAAAAATAACTAGCGTGATTATTAGAAGAATTAATGGCAAACTAGCAACAAGTTCCGATAGTACTTGAAGCAAGCAAAACGAGAGTTGAAACACATACAAAAATATTAGAGTAAGGGTGCCCACAGCAAATGTGATTCTAAAAACAACTAACAGAAAACTAGAACCAAGTTCCAACAATACTTGAAACAAACAACAAAAGAGATAAAACACCAACACAAAATTCGAAACATTGGGGCACACTATTATGTCACCAGGTGTAAAACAGTACTTGAAACAATCAACAACAAACTTGAAATGTGTTTCCACAATATTTCAAATAAACAACATGAGAGTTAAAACATGTATGCAAAAACTGAAATAGGGTTGCACACAACTGTCATAGGGTTTGCATTGATGAACAATATTTGAAACCAATGGAAAACTTAAAACAAGTTCTAAGAGTATTTGAAACAAATAAAAGAAAAATAAAATCATCAATGCAAAATTTGAAATAAGAGTGCACAAATTTATGTCATAAGGTATATATTGATGAACAATATTTGAACAACCAACGTCAATCTTGAAATAATCAACAAAAAACTTAAAACAAATTTCAGCAGTAGTTGACACAAGTAACCAAGAGTTAAAATACTAACGCAAAATCTAAAACATAGGTGCACATAACCATCCCACAGGGTATATATTAATAAACAGTACTAAAAACAACTAACATAATTCTTAAAACATCCAACATAAAATTTGAAATGAATTTTAACAATACTTGAAACAAGTCGAGCAAGAATTGAAATGCATACGCAAAACCTGAAATAGGACTACACGGAGTGTGTATGATAAACAGTCTTTGAAACAACCAACGTGATTCTTAAAACAACCAATGACAAATTTGAAATTAGTTCTAAAAGTACTTGTAACAAGCAACATGAGACTTAAAACAGTAATGTAAAATCTAAAATAGAGATGCACATTGTCATATCATAGTGTAAATTGATAAATGATATTTAAAACAAACAACAAAAAAACTTAAAATGAGTTTCAACAATACTTCAAACGAGTAATGCGAGAGTTAAAACACATACACAAGAGTTAAAATGGGGGGTGCACACAACACTGGGCATGCATTGATGAACAATACTTGAAATAAAGGATGGCAAACTTGAAATGAGTTCTAAGAACACTTGAAACAAGCTAAGGGATAATTAAAACTCCAACTCAAATCTTAAAACAAGGGTGCACATAGCCATATAATAGGATGTACATTGATGAACATGACTTGAAATAACAAATGTGATTCTTAAAATAACTAATAATAAACTTGGAATATATTTCAATAGTACTTAAAACAAGTAATGTGGGAGTTGAAAAACATATATAGAGGCACATACAACCATGTCATGAGATGCATATTAATAAACAATACTTGAAAGTACCAACGAAAAATTTAAAAAGTTTTAACAATACTTGCAACAAGCAACACAATAGTTGAAACGCGAACACAAAATCTGAAATAAAATTGCACACAACTCTATCATAGATTGTACATTGATGAATAGTGGTTGAAACAACCAACAACAAACTTAGAATGAGTTCTAATACTAGTTAAAACAAGAAACAAAAAAAATTAAAATACAAACAAAAAATCTAAAACAAAGGTTCACATAGTCATGTTACGCAATGCACAATGATGAATTATACTTAAAATAATTGAGTAATTCTTAAAATAACCAAGGATAAATTTAAAATAAATTTTAGTAATACTTAAAACAAGTAAAGGAAGAATTGAAACACCAATATGACATTTTAAACAAATATGCGAACAATCATGCATAGGGTGTGTATTAATGGATATTACTTAGACAATCAACATGATTCTTAGAAAACTAACAACAAACTTGAAATGTATTTTAATAATACTTGAAATAAACAATACAAAAGTTGAAACACCGGTGCACATAATTATATAATAAGGCTTGCATTGATGAATAGTACTTAAAACAGTCAATAAAAAATTTCAAACAAATTTCAACAATATTTGAATCAAGTAACACAAAGTTAAAACGCAAATGCAAAATCTAAACTAAAAGTACACACAAACATATCCCAATCACAATATATACATTGATGAACAGTCCGTAAAATAACCATCCTACTTTTAAACAAATAGCAACAAACTTAAAATGAGATCAAGAATTAAAATAGTACATTTGGACATACAACGTGATCCTTTACAATTTGGATATGCATTACGTTTACGCCCGTTCGTACTTGCACAGAGATTTAAGACTTTACACTTGTATGTTAAAATTTAAAGTATTTAATATATAATTTAAAATAAATAATGTAAAAAAAATTTAAAAATAATAATTTAAATTATTTATATGCAGAAGAATCTGCACACGGATTGTCATTTGGTTTGAACTTTGTGCGAAATTCATGACTTACTATCATCATCATCAGAAGAAGAAAAAGATGTTCACAAATCTTCAGCATACAGCCTCATTTTTTTAAAAAGCAATCATCTTCAAGTACGTGTCAGCAAAATATACCAACCAATCCTCCATTAGTCTTGATAGGTGGACCAAATAGCTCAATGGAGATTACAAACTACTACAAGGACTTGTTTCCAGGCATCTAAAACGTACCCCTAATCAAAAGGTTGCCTCAAGGCTTCGAAGCGGCACATGAAATTACATGGGTCTTGAACTTCTCCAGCTCAGCTAAAACCTCGTCTTCTGGCCGATAGATCAAATCACTCATGCGCCATATCTGTACACACCATTAATATTTAAATTACCACAATATTAAATCACATTCAAGTTTGTTGAATCTAAAGAGGGAAGGGTCTTTTAAAGCCAAAATGAACATATAAACATCTTCACCCTCAATGGATTATTATTTTCCCCTACTCAAAATTATGACAAGGCATAAAGATTTCAGAAAAAAAACTACTAGCAGTAATTTCCATTGCTGTGATTCCCTAGATTATCTCACTGAACTCACAAGTCATTCTTTTGTAAGCAAAATTTTCATTTTCAAAACTAACGACAGGATCGCATGATAAAAACCATTCACACCAACAAAAAGAAACAGATACCTGCAATGTACCACCTCCACCAGTAGAATCGCAGTCATCAGAAACACTAACAATAGTCCAAGGATCAGATGCATTCCAGTGGAAGTCAACAACTTTGTCTCTTTTTAAAAGAAAAACAAAAAATTGACACAATTAGATAAACAAAAATTATAACAGAAATCATCAGAGGTTAAACCTGAAAATACACAACTATCAGAAAAAGAGAGTAAAAGCCAGGAACAAATTTTTCTTAAAAACAATTAAGGATAGGTTCTGGCAATCACTAGGAACCCTATACCGCAAGCAAAAGAAACAATGATAACTTGTTTTCATAAATCTGGAAAACTCTTCAGAATGAGGCATATCACCACTTCAAAAGAAGATGAAATTTTACAAATTTTAGAGCTTTCCAATCTTAAAGATGGTAAGAAAATGATGATATTTTTTTTCCCTTCCTCCATAATCATGATTAGATATTGCAGAAATTGAAGGACACAGACAGATTACATTAATAAATGAACATAGAACCAAAATATTTGGCACGATGTATTCCTTAAGCTCTAGTGCCGGGATTACAGGGACAGAGAAAATGACAGAAAGAAGATAAAATGAGGTACTGAACAAAAGATATGACAGCCTGGCTCAGAAGAAATATGGGGTGAAACAAACTCCTGTGGCTTATATATCAACTTGGGGGAACAAGCATTACAAACCTGTGCCCGGCATGCTGAAAAAACAAGCCTGCAGGAGAACTTGGGGTTCTAGCCCCTTGCTCCACCTTTTTACCAACCTGTAATATAGATATAATCAAAAAGATGAACATATAACATGAGTAAATGCAACCAAATGGGCGCTCTTAACCAATCTTTCATAAATATGGGTAGATTGTCTGTTGGTACCTTCTCGTAGTCCCAAATGTTTAGGAGACCATCCTCTGCAGAGCTTCCAAATACAGATGATTTGTCTGGAGACCACTGAAAGTTATAAGAATGGATTCAGTAAAAGCATATACTTATAAAGTACACTCATTACCACACATATACTTCATACGAAGTAAAAGGTATGGGAAGTGAACATATTAGTAGAACAGGAACTAATTGAGAACCTGCACACAAAGTACAGCAGCACTGTGACCCTCAAACTTATAGATTGGCGACCCAACTCCATTAGAAGTGAGATTTCGTCGGTCAAACATGCGGGCAGAATTATCAGCTGACCTGCACACATGATGCAAACTCTAAGCAGATTTTATCATTTCACCATCAGTTCAAAACAGCTGAGACTTCAACAATATAAAATACCCAGTAAGGATCAGATTATCATCATGGGGATTCCAATCAACACAGTGAAGATCAGCATTATGTGCTTTCTCAATCTGACAATGAAACACCAACAAACAACCCAACATAAATCATATTCAGAATATGAGACTTAAAAAAAATCACATATACATATTAGTGCCCTTGAAAGCTAACAAGTTGAAAAGAGAAAGCACTTACAGCATTAACAATGCATTAATATTAGCACATCTGGATGCCCTTCACAAACAATTTGGAATAGATAAGAGTCAAAACAAGGGAATCCAGACTTTTAGATCCGGAATCCATCACTTTGACTATTTATTACATCTTTGGTTCAGAAATCAAAGATCCCGGGGATGCTATTATCAATATAATGAAACAATCTCAGCCTACATCAAGCCCAGAGTGTATGGGTAGACAAGTAACTCAGGCACAGAACCATGAGAACAAAAACAGCCTGTCCCACTCTCAGTTCCAAAAAATAAAACCTCAAACATCGGAAAATCTAAGAAAACAAGATTTAGCTTTTCAATTGCTACATACTCTCTAGTCCCCAAAAGCTCTACAGCTATTTATTAAATGCGTGCTGAGAATATCCTGCTACCAGCTATTAAGCTGTAATACTAAAAGATAAAAGAAGACAACAAACATGCATGCAGTCACACATGAATCAGCCCAAGTATTACTAAAATACATTGGAAATCCAATTCAATACTGGGAAAAGGTACAAGGAGGCATGAAATGTATAGTTGAAAGCAAAGAAGAAAAAACATAACAAAGTACAACCAAAGAAGACTAAGGAAATAAATATAGGTGGCACTACCTTAACAACTGGGCTAGTGCCAACTCGGGCATCCCATAATATTAGGCAAGAATCATCACCCACACTACAGAACTCCTGCACACTTCAGCAGATATACAAACTCATTGGCAACAAAAGGACACTTCAAAAACCTCAAATAATCATATGGGTGCAGTGAAGAGACGGATAAACAAATGGCCATTCAAGAAAAACAGATAAAAATTTTGTCAAATTTCAAAGTTAAACAAGAAGCCCAAGCATCAGTATGCATGACCAACATCCAAACCTTCACACTCATGTTACCGAAAAGTTGTAACTTTGAATAGTGTATTCTAAGACAAGCAATTAACCAGCTGATCATTTTATGCATTTAATATGCAAGTTACCTGGATGGACAGAACGTCACGTCTTCAACTGTATCCTCGTGTCCATAGTAGATACCACGAGGACCAACACACGGGCCATTAGCAGCTTTATCATTACCTTCCCCAGGCTTGGAGCTTTGCTTAATGATTGATCCACCTGATCCTGCAGATTTAGCTGTGGCTGGATCTGTGGTAGATGTTATATGGTCTTGGATACTCCATAAAACCACTGACTTGTCCTTGCCTACAAAAAAGAACTCTTTTTCAGGTTAAAATATCATGAAGATAAAATTCATTTCCTGATGAGCCACAATAGATATAATATAATATAATTTCATGTGATAATTCAAGGCATATACAAACAATAGATAAATCTAAAAAAAAAGAAAAATTCAAAACTTGAGTAACACTATTATTTGATAAACTCAGCATCCTACTTCCTACATACCCAAAGCATAATTAACTAACTTTTATTCCAGCCAATATTGGAAAGGGCCGTTTATTTCATCAATAACAACAAATGAACATAGAAACTTTCCCACCTCCAGAGAGCACATAGGGTTCTGTTGGGCACATTGCAAGAGCAAATTCAGCATTATCCTGATGTCCGGTCAAAATCTACAAAAGGAACTCCATGTTAACTTCCTTAAAATATTATAACTGGAAACACAGCTTACATGTGATAGTCCTTTATGTATAGATATCATATTAGACCCTCAAGCAAAAATTCCTAGAAAAGAAAATGCCAAATGAAGTATTAGCTAAAATTACATATAAAGATTTATGGCAAGAATGTTTAAAACAATTGAAGGATTTTTTTCACCTCTATTTCGGCATTTAGAAATGTATCACTTACATTCCTACATGAGCATTCCCAAGAGCTCCAAGTTAACTTGGTTAAACAATTACAGGAAGAAACAGACTTAAGAATGATAGTTGTTTGAATACAAATATCATACTAGTCCCACAAAAGAAAATAGCCAGTGAAGAAGTGCTAAGAGAACTACATATTAGCTAAAATTATATATGAAGATTTACGGCAAGAATGATCAAGACAATCTAAGGAGCTTTTTTCATCTCCATTTCAGTATTTGGACATGTATCAGTGACATTCCTACTTAGGAGTTCCCAGTTTCATTGATTAGCATAGAGCTCCAACACCTAATTTGGTTCCACAGGCTCCAATATTTAAAGATTTTGGATTACACATGTATCATCACCAATGTTCTTTCTTTTTCATTGGTCAACAATATAGTTTCTTCACCTACAAACATACAGATAAAAACTAGTAAAACCTCAGGTAAAAGGCCTGAAATCATGATAATCTTCCCAAAAACATACAAAAGTAGGCAACTTCATAAAATATAAAAATATCAAATGAAGCCAACTGTTATACTGGTGCTCCAGATGGCAATCAACACTCCATTTCTTGTTAAAGACATGCACCTTACAATGTTTCTTGATATCCTATTTCCTGAAAAGGTAGACCTTGACCAGAGGTAAGGTTTAATAAAATAATCTAAATAGCAGGTAAATAAGTGTTATAATTGAAGGAGCGTACTGCTTTTCCTAAATAAAGATAAGGCAAAGAACGAAGACAATAATAATATTTCTGAAAATCCTAGTAGGGCCCGGCAAAAACCACTTTTAAGAACAATGGAGTATTACAGATGGGATTTATGTTCATTTCGTGGACTTGGCTATGGTACATCTACGTACCCTTAAATCCAAGTGTTGGGAACTTAAAACGACCTATGTCAAATTTGAAACAAAAAAAAATGTTGAAACAAATAAAACAAATGACAAACAATACTTGAAATACGTAATAGAAAACTTGACCATGTCAAGAAAAACTTAAAATATATAGTGAATATAAAACATGAATGAAAAGCTTGAAATGACCTTTGAAAGACTTGAAAAAATAGATGCAAGGGGTACATGTTTGTACCATAATCCAACCCTAATTTTGCACCCAAACAACTAAACAATTTTTACAATGATAAAATGGAAAAAATTTCAACCACCTTTTATGGGTTATAATGAAAGTAAAGCAAAGAAAGTGGGACTGCAAATGTACATAACTCAAAAAATATAAAATAAAATAAAAAGAAAAGTTGTATCACACTGAGAAATAAGAGAAAATATACTGCATTTCTAATTAAAATATACCAAATCTGGACGAGAATTAGTAGCTCCAAGAACAGCATGACGGTTAGGTTGAGCTTCAACATCCCAAATGAGAACCTGAATTTGATAAGTCCCAATTATGAATAAATTAAACTTGGTCAACAAATCCTAGCTATTAGTTGAGCTGAACAGAGCTTGAAACCCTTGGATCAAAGAAATGAGAAAAAGAATATATATACTTGTCAAATCATCTCTTACATCAGGACTGTCCGTGTGAGTGGCAATTATCTTAGTATTCTGTGGAAGTTCCCTGATTCTGTTGACCTGAAAATTGATATTCAGTGCAGAGACTCAATAATTAAAGGATTTTTTCACAATACGAAAACTGAAAGCAAAGGATAAAACAACAAAGTCACAAGAAAATTTAAAGAGCCTGAAAATTTTTTAAATCGCCACCATAGTTAGACCTAGCAAAGTCACACCATTTAGCAAAAAGCATAAGGTGCCAACAATGTTATACATGGATGCCTGTCTGCAATTCTTTCTGAGCCTAATTTGTATATTTTACCAAACATTACAACCATACCTCTCCAGGATGTATGATAGTCTTATACTTCTTGACGAATGGAGATCGTGCCTCTTCATTAAACTGCATAAGAAAGCAATTGGCATAAACACAATACAGTGCACTAAAGGACAATGAAAAAGACAAAGAAAAAAGAAAAAGAAAGCCAAAATTCCAAATGTAAAGCATTACCTGAGATATGTGCTCGGCAGCTGCAACCCTAGGTTTGACAATCTCACAATTTGCAATGACCAGCGTATTTGGAACACTACCATCAGTCTGGCAACATAACACAAAATAAATAACCATCCACTAATGTAGTTTAATTAAAGGCTATCCAACATTTAATTGCAAGCACAGCACCAAATGCAAGAGAAGAGCACTGTACTATGTAAGAATTAGACCATTTTCAATACGAATTACAATTACAACTATATATGACACAATTGAAATATGTTACAATCTGAGTGTAGCTTTTATATGAACTCCCAAAACTTATTGGAACATCACAATACAAACACAATTAGAAATCCAAGAGTCAATTATGATATCATCAATTTCAATTAAGTTCACATAAGCAAAGCAAAACTTACTTGCTCAGAAAGATACAGCCGTTGGCGATTCTTATACGTAGCTTTCTCTAGCTGTGGACCCCATCTGTTACAAACATAATAAACCTAAATGAGTCATTATCCTACCAATCTTGAAAGAAATTGACCCGAAAGCAAATTTCTTCTTCTACCCTGTTCATGAAAACTCATTACATACGTGGTCCAATAAACCAAAATCAAGGAGGATAAACTAGAAGAATGTAGTCTAGCTAGGGTTTTTAAGAAGCAAAGAGACCAGAAAATGTACAGTTTTACAAAACCAAAAATAAACAAAAACACCCTAGAAAGGAGTAAAGTTTGAAGTAGTGAACAAAAAAGGGCACTTGCCGGCAAGAGAGAGAAGGCCAGACGAGATTGTGGTTAGCAAGCCAGTCATAAAGAACGGGAACAAGAGACTTCCACTGAGAGTACTTATCATCAACAGCGTGTTGGTGAGCAGTACGTTTGGCGTCTTTCATCTTGGGTTCCTCCTTCTTCTCCTCTTTGGGTTTGGGTTTGCGCCCTCGCTTCTTGGGTGCCTGTGGATCCATTTCTTGAGCTAATACTCTCGACAACACTTAAAACACCTAAATGGTTTCAACTTCAACAACTGGGGCCGACCGGGGACCTACTCTCCACCGTCAGTGACAGCGATTGGTTGGGTTGGGTTCAGATCTTTCGTTAAATTGTTATAATAAAAAATGGAGTGATTAAAGTATGCATGTGTTTTCTTGTTCATATGCTCAACACGCCAGTACGCGCGGCTACATTTTGTAGAATATACTTTCGAGTGTGTGCGAGTGTGTATGTATGTCGATTAAGACAGATGTTTTGGGGTCTGTCTTAATAAGACAGCTGTCTGTCTGACGGAATCCGATGGTTGCAACAGAAACGGATACGCCACAAAGGATGCATTTGACAGTACCTTCTAGATTCAGGGTGTGTAGTAATTTCGAGTAGTATTAGAACTATTAAGAATTGAAATTAAAAAATTAATTTTGAATTGAAACTAATTTTTTAAAATAAATTTTGATTTTAAAAATTAAAAAACAGAAATAAAATTAAAAATTAATTTAATATTATTTTTTTAGTTTATATTTAAAATAAAATAAATATTAATTTATATTTAATAAATTATTTAATAATAATATAATAATATTTAAATTTTTTTATTAAAATTATAAAAAAATTAATTTTAAATAAATATTTTTAAACTCAAATATAATATTTTATTTTAAAATTTATTATTAAATTTTTACAAATTAATTTTATTTAAAATATTTTTATATTTAATTAAACAAATAATTTATTAAAGTGAAATATTTTTTATTTATTGAAATTATATAAAAAAATTATTAATATATTTATACTATTTTATTTTATTTATCATATTATTAATATAATAATTTAATAAAATTGTCATGTATATATATTTATTAAAATTATAATAAACTAATAGATCATAAATATATATATATATATATATATATATATATAATAGTTATTAGATGCACAAATATACTATCAAAAAATAATTTATTTTTTTATGATATGTAATATTAAGTTAAGTAATAATATAATTTTTTAAAATAAATTATTTTATATTAATTTTTTATAAATTATTTTATTATTTTTTAATCACTTAATATATATATTTTATTATTTTTACATTTAATACTATTTATTTAATTTTTTTTTAAAAATTAAAAATTATAAAATTAAAATATTAATAAAAAAATATTTTATTTTAAAAACTAAAATCGAATAAAGAAAAAAAGGATAGAGAAGGTTCTTATCCAGGTGAAAAACTGGAATCGGAACCAATTTTGCATATACCTAACTAAATTATATTTATATTAGCTCATTTATATTAGATTATATTTAATTAAAAGATAATTTATTTAAATATCTCTGTCTTTAATATACATACTTATGACCATTTATTGCAGATAATATATAATATAATATCTTATTATAACAAGAAAAAATTGTGTAGCTGGAGGCTATCTGTGGAGAGTCAGTCACCATTTGCATATCCCTAGCTAAATTATATTTATATGATATATTAATGCATAATTTATAAATATATAATTTCCTCTTGTTTGGATTTTTGTTCTTTTATTTTTTAGAAATATATAATCATATATAGATATATATTATTATTATAAAAAAATTGTGTACGCTGGAGGTTAACGGTGGAGAGTGTCAAGTCACCGAAGGTTGGTGTGTTTGAGAATTGTGTAAATAGTCGAATTTATCCACTCCAGTACGACAAACCAAACGTGCTGAAAAAGACAATAACATCGTCACCTTCTCCTGTCGTGTAACAGATAGAAATTATATTTTTGTCTTTTCCCACTAACTTGTATCTATAATAAAATAAAAATTTTAAAAAATCATAAAAACATATTTAATAATATTTATAAATTATTAAATTCTCTTCTTATGTTAAAATGTTAACAACAAATCAAATAATAGTATATGTATATAAAAATACCCTCTACATTTCACTGAATAACTAAACTAAAGAATTGATCCACCAAAAGATAAATGATTTATGAGATTTAAGTCAAGCGAAGAAGAGCCTATGTTTATGAATATTTGTTTCAATTCTCATTGTGTGCGGGATTTCTACAATCTCAACACGACACATGTCTGCCCTCCATTTCTACTGTCACGCTTTCAATACCATAGTCCTGATACAGCTTCACGCAGTGATGTATCGTGTTAGGTATATACATCGCTACCCAACAACAAACTCTCTCTCTCTCCCTCATGTGTTGTCATTCTAAAATTTTTAAGTCTACTCCGGTCAACCATATCAAGATAAACATATGTTACTCATGATGTACACTAATCAGTTCATTCCGCATTTATCTTATGTAGTTCATTATAAGTGATAATTTCTATTATTAGTGTAAAACATGTATACCATAGCGTGCAAGCTCATTCTCAAAATTATAATTAACAAATTAAAATGCTCTGGCACTTTAAATGTTTAAAATCTCACCTAAGATCGTGTAAATTTCTCAAAATTTTCCTATAACTATCAAAATATATCAAATAGGTCACATTGAGAGAATTTATCCAGACTTTTGACTAAATAAAATAGAGGTACAACCAAACTCACCAAAGTACTTTCTGTCGACTTTGTAGATGCCAAACCTTGTGTTTTGTCAAAAAATGCAATTAGCCCAAAAAAAATGGACGATGTGGGAGAGAAAAAGAAAACTGTTTGGTTTTTGGAGGGTATTTTTACTCCAAATGTATGTTATTTGAATCTTTGGTAAAACTAATTGGTAACATGTTAGGTAAATCTATCAATAGAAGTGGGTTTCTTTTTTTATAAAATTTCTCAAATAAAAAAATTAGCCTTCTTCTCTATATGTTGATGTTTTTCATTGTTTTGAAGAAGCAAAATAATTTGAACATTCTATTGAAAGTCAAATTCTATCAATTAGTTTAGTACAGATTCATAGCCTATCTATATTTCTGTGCAATGGGTGCACGAGTGTTGAGGGGAAAAAATTATGTTAATTTTCAGCCTAGGTCATATATATACATAAAGGGAGAAAAGAAGTTAAAAATAACAATCCTTTGTGCAATTCTCAAGCTCTAAGAAGAGAGTTTTCAATGGTAAGTGAAACTAAACATGATACAAGTTCCATAATCAATATGATTATTCATCTATCCACTAATGCCTAAGTTCCCTTTTTTTTTAATTATTTTCAAATGTATGATTTAATTTAGTATTCTTTTTTATATATTGATAGAAATTAAAAAAATATATATGAATCTTGGAAATTTTTAGTCTATTTGTGATTTCTTTATTTTACTATTTTTATTGATTACAATGCATTTTAAATATATTTGTTTTTTGTTTCTTTTATGATGTGTAAGATTATATCTCATTATACTACATGTTACTAGATCTTATATGATTTCTTATTTCTACTATTTTTATGCCTTAGGTCATGTATAATGCAGTATTTTTATGATGTGCTATAGTCATATAATGTTTTTTTGTTGATAGATGAGATTGAGGTGATATTATGTTGTAATTTATACTATGTGATTGATTATGCTCCTATTTCCAAGTTGGTAACTATTGATTTTGTCAATAAAACTATACTATTGTAAGTAAGGTTTAAGATGTTTCTGCCTATATGCCTTCATATCATTCAAATGGATGCTTATATCTAACACTTGTGATCATGAATTAAAATAATGCTCAAATTATCTTTTTCGTTTCTATGCACATTATTTTTTTCATCTATCATCATAAAGTCCTTGATTTGTTATTAATTTCATGTTCAATACATATGCTATTGATTTGTTATCGATTTCATGTTCAATAAATACATTACTTATTTGTTACTAATTTCATGTAACATATGAAGTATTAGTACCATGTCACTATTTTTAACTGAATTGTGAAATGATTGTTGGAGATAGTTTCTAAAACAAGGAGAATGTTATTTGTCAATGAATACATTAAGAATAATATAGAAATAAATGTGATATCATGATAAAGAGGAGGTCGAATTTCTAAATGATTTGGTTGGGCCAAAATTTATTAAGTTTATGGAGCAGTGAAGCACAACATACAAATTTTGGTTTTTGCAAGTAATTCAGAAGCTGGTAATATTTTTAAAAGATAATATTCAAAATGTTCTCTTTAGGGGATGAGTATTTGGATGGATATGATGTGGATAATAGTGATTTTATGATGATGAAATTACAATAAATCTGAAGAATGCAGTAGTAGTTTTTGATTTTATTATGGATGCAATGGTAATATGAACTTAAAATTAGAGACTTATTCGTAAATGTACATGAGTGTAGAAAGGTGTAAGAATAATTGCACTGAAGATGGTTTTAGACTTAATAGAATTAAGAATGAAAGAACAAGAGCAACCTACAAGTGTTTTGATGAGAGTTATCAATGGAGAATTGATGCCAACCTACCTAGGACAAATTATCATTTCAAATCAAGTCTTACAATCTTATCCATAATTGCATGAGAAATCCTACCACTATGAGGCTACTCTTAAACATGGATTGTTGCTCAATTCCTCCCAAATCGGTTAAGGCAAACTAACATCAACATCAAGGTCATTGCTAGTAAACTTATAAAGTTTACCTATTAACTTTGACAATG
>BNST01000937.1:0-24245 GCA_019650275.1 Xylocarpus granatum
CGCACTGCCGAACATGCTTGATGCAGCTGCAGCATCTGCGAGGATGTTCCCACCGCTCCTAAAAGTTCATCCTGCACACTGCCAAACGTCCCTGATGCCGCTGCCGCACCCATGGTGAAGTTCCAGCTGCTCGCTGAAGTTCATCTTGTGCATGCCAAACATGCCTGAAGCCTCTACGTGCCAACAGGGATGTTCCCATTGCTCCAGAAGTTCATCCTGAGAACTGCTGAATGCATCCAAGCCTCTGCCATGCCCACGTGGATGTTTCGGTCACTCCTGAAAGTTTGTCGCATGTACTGCAGAACGCACTCAATGCCTCTGCCGCACCTCGGGGATGTTATGGTTGCAGCCAGAAGTTGGTCCTGTGCACTGCACAACATGCCCGAAGCCTCTGACATGCCCATGGGGATGCACGGGATGCTCTCAAAAGTTCATCCGAGCACTGCTGAACATGTCCGACACCTCTGCCGAGCCCACGGTGATTTTTCAATCTCTTCGGAAGTTCGTCCCTAGCGACTGCCGAATGCCACTGCCACGCCCACGGGGATGTTCCGGTCGCTCCTGGAAGTTCATCATGCACACTGCCGAATGCGCCCGACCCACTGCCGCACCCGTGAGGATGTTCCAGTCGCTCCCAAAAGTTTGTCCCGCAGAAGGCCGAACACGCTTGACACCTCTGCCACACGTGCGGGGTTGTTCCCGTCGCTCTTGGGAAGTTCATTCCGCACACTACCGAATGCGTCCGACACCGCTGCCATGCCCATGTGGATGTTCCGGTTGCACCCAAAGAGTTCGTCATGAGCACTGGCCAATGCGTCTGACGCCTCTGCGCACCCACGGGATGTTCTGGTTGCTCCCGGCTGTTTGTCCCGTGCACTGCCAAACACGCTTGATGCCTCTGTCATGCCCATGGTGCGGTTCTGGTTGCTCCCAGAAGTTCATTCCGAGCACTGCCGAATGCAGCCACCTCCTCTACCAAGCCCTTGGGCATGTTCCAATCACTCCCTGAGAGTTTGTCCCGAGCACTGCAGAATACGTCCGACACCTCTGCAGTGCCCACTGGGATGTTCCAGTCGCTCCCTGCAGTTCATCCCGCGCTTTGCCAAACACGCCCGACACCTCTGCTACACCTGCAGGAAAGTTCTGGTCTGCTCCCAGAAGTTCGTCCTGAGCATTGCTGAATGCAGCCAATGCCTCTGCTGAGTCTGCAGGGATTTTCTGGTCGCTCCCGAAGTTCATCCCGCGCACTTCAGACACCGCTGCCGCGCCTGTGGGGATCTTTTGGTCCCACCCGAAATTCATCCTGCGCACTGCCGAATACGTCCAAGGACTCTGCCATGCCTGGGGGGATGTTCCAGTCGCTCCTGGAAGTTCGTCCCATGCACTGCCCAATGTGCCCGACACCTCTGCCGCACCAGTCGGGATGTTCTGGTTGTACCCAGAAGTTCATCCCCTCGCACTGCTGAACGTGCCCAACGCCTCTGCCACACCTGCGGGGATTTTTCAGTTGCTCCTCGAGTTCATCCTGTACACTGCTGCATGGTTGGGGTCCCAATTTTTTCCCCAACCGTTCTACACCGTAGGGGTCAGCACGCCTACTGGAATCCTTCCTAACTTGCTGTCCCATTTGATTCTTGAGTTCTTTTCTTATTTTACGTCTCCCTAAGCTGTCCTTCGGGTTAACTAATATATATAAGGATATGTTGGATAGGCAAGACAACTCTTAAACCTATCACAACTTGCCTTGGTTGAAGAAGACAACTCTTAACTTCAACCTTAGCTCTTAAGCAAGGAAGACAACTCTTAACCTTGTCTTAAGCCCAAGTTATCTCAAGACAACTCTTAAAAGATAACCGAAAACATAAACAAGAATGTGAGCAAGAATGCTAACCTTTGATTCTTGATTATTGAATGAGAAATCTACAAAATTCGGAGCATATATCTCTGCTCACAAATAATGGGCTGTATTTATAGTATTAGACAGCCTTATCCTATTTCAACTAGTACTTAAGTTCCTTATCCACTTAGGATATGTTTTCCTAAGTCAACAAGGTTTTCTAAGACAACTAAAACTTTATCAAGATAGACCTTATCCAAATGTTTCCTAATTCTATTAGGATTCTTGGTCTTTCTTGGATTTCTACCTAGACTAGAATTCCTACCTTATCTTGTATTCTACAATGGCTGGACTTCCTCTTGGCTTATCCTTCTAGGACTAGGACTCTCAATGAGTATCCTTCTGCCCTTAGAATTCTTCTTGTCATGACTATCTTATTGCTACTGGAATTCATCATGCGTGTCCTGCTGCTGATAGAACTCTTCTTGGCGTAGATGTCCTGCTGCTGCTGGAATTCTCCTTGGCATGGATGTCCTGCTGCTGCTAGAACTATGCTTGGCATAGATGTCCTTCATTAATTAGGATTAAGTCAAATACTGGTTGGGTCTCACTGCTGGGCTGCACACTTTCTGTTGCCATTCTTGTTATGCACATTTTCTGGCCTATGCTCTCCTTTGCCGCCCCATTTTCTGCCCATTGCCTTTCCTGCGTACTTAGGTTCTCAACACGTATGCACCCGACGATGCTGCAGCGCCTGCGAGGATGTTTAGGTCGCTCCTAAAAGTTCATCCCACGCACTGCCCAATGTGCCCGATGCCTACACCTTGCCTGTGGGAATATTCTGGTTGCTCCCAGAGGTTCGTCCCAGGCATTGCTGAATGCACCCAATGCCTCTGCTGAGCCTGCGAGAATGTTCTGGCCGCTCCCGAAAAGTTCAACCCGTGCACTGCCGAATGCGCCTGACACCACTTCCGTGCCTGCAGGGATGTTCCGGTCGCTTCCGGAAGTTTATCCTGCACACCACTGAATGTGCCCGATGCCTCTGCCGCTCTCGCGGGGATGTTCCGGTTGCTCCAAAAAGTTCATCCCGTGCACCGCCCAACTGCCAAAGCCTCTGCCACACCCGTGAGGATGTTCCCATTGCTCCTGGAAGTTTGTCCAGCTCACTGCCAAATGTGTCCAGCGCTGCTGCCGCTCCCATGGGGATGTTCGGGTTGATCTCGGAAGTTTGTCCTGCACACTGGAGAATGCACCCAATGCCTCTCCCATGCCTGCGGGGGATGTTCCGGTTGCTACTTGAAGTTCATCCCGAGCATTGTCGAATGCACACAATGCCGTTGTCGCACCTGCAGGGATTTTCCAGCTTTCGCGCCTGCAGGGATTTACCGGTTGCTGCCAGAAGTTCGTCCCGAGAACTACCGAACTTGTCCGATGCCTCTTTTCGATCCAGTGTGGATTTTTCGGTCACTCCCGGAAGTTCATCCTTTACACTGCCCAACACACTCAAAGCCTCTGCCACGCCCAGTGGGATGTTCTGGTCACTCCCAGAAGTTCGTCTTATACACTGCCAAACGCAACCGACACATCTGCCGTGCCTGCGAGGATGTTCCGGTCACTCCAGGAAGTTTGTCTTGTGCACAGAACAATGTGCCTGACACCTCTGCCCTGCCCGCGGGGATGTTCAGGTCACTCCCAGAAGTTCATCCCACACACTGCCCAACAGCCTGAAGTCTCTGCCGCACCTGCTGGGATGTTAAGGTCGCTCCAGGAAGTCCCTCCTGTGAACTGCCAAATGCATCCAAAGCCCTTACAGCACCCGTGGAGATAATCTGGTCGCTCCAGGAAGTTCATCTCGCACACTGTCGAAAATGTCCGAAGCCGCTGATGTGACTGTGGGGATGTTTTGTCGCTCCCAGAAGTTCACCCTGAGCCTTGTCGAACTCATCCAACACCTTTACCGAACCCACGGTGATTTTCGGTCACTCCTGGAAGTTCGTCCCATGCACTCCCATGCACCCGAAGCCTCTGCTGCATCTGAGGGAAGCCACGCCGAGGCTTCGGGCACATGGGGAGTGCGTGGGACAAACTTTCAGAACTGACCGGAAAATCACTGTGGGCTTGGTAGAGGCATTGGATGAGTTCGACAAGGCTCAGGACAAATTTCTGGGAGCGACTGAAACATCCCTACGGGCGCAGCAGCGGTTTCAGACATGTTCTGGCAGTGCACGGGGTGTACTTCCTGGAGCAACCGGATTATCCCCACAGGTGCTGTAGAGGCTTCGGATGCATTTGGCAGGTCACAGGAGGGACTTCCTGGAGCGACCGTAACATCCCAGCGGGTGCGGCAGAGACTTCAGGCCCATTTGGAAGTGCACGGGATGAACTTCTGAGTGTGACCTGAAAATCCCTGCAGGCTTGGCAGAGACATCGGATGCATTTGGAAGTGCTTGGGATGAACATCTGAGAGCAACTGAACATCCCCGCAGGCCTGACAATGCCGATTGGGGCATCCACCTGTGGGGTCGGGCGGGGCCCAATTATTTCACCACACTTTTTTACACCTTAGGGGTCAGGCATGCCCACTGAATCCTTCCTAACTTGCTGTCCTGTTTGATCTTGAGTTCTTTTCTTATATACATCCCCTACGCTGTCCTTCAAATTAACTAATATATAAATGGATATGTTTAGATAGGCAAGATAACTCTTTAAGGGGGGGGGGGCGGGGGGGGGGGGGGTTTTTTTTTTTTTTGTAAAAAAAAAAAATAAAAAAAAAAAAAAAAAAAAAAAAAAAAAAAACCCTTTTGTTTTTTTTTTTTGTTTTTAAAAAAAAAAAAAAAAAAAAATTTTTTTTAAAAAATTTTGTTTAAAAAAAAAAAAAATTATTTTTTTTTTTTTTTTGTTTTTAAAAAAAAAATTTGTTTTTTGTTTTTTTTGTTTTTTGGGGGGCGGGGGGGGTGGGGGGGCACCCACACCCCCCCACAGGGGGGGGAGGGGGGGGCCCCCCGGGCCAAAACCCCCACCAAAACAAAAAACCCCCCCCCCCCCCCCCCCCCCCCTTTTTTTTTTTTTTTTTTTTTTTTTTTTTTTTTTTTTGTTTTTTTTTTTTTTTTTGTTTTTTTTTTTTTGTTTTTTTTTTTTTTTTTTTACCCCCCCCCTTTTTTTTTTTTTTTTTTTTTTTTTTTTTTTTTTTCTTTTTCCCCCACCCCCCCCCACCTATCACAACTTGCCTTGGTTGAAGAAGACAACTCTTAACTTCAACCTTAGCTCTTAAGCAAGGAAGACAACTCTTAACCTTGTCTTAAGCCCAAGTTATCTCAAGACAACTCTTAAAAGATAACCGAAAACATAAACAAGAAAGTAAGCAAGAATGCTAACCTTGATTCTTGATTAATGAATGAGAAATAACAAAATTCGGAGCATATTCCTCCTCACAAATAATGGGCTGTATTTATAGTCCTAAGACAGTCTTATCCTAATTTAACTAGTACTTAGGTTCCTTATCCACTTAGGATATGTTTTCCTAAGTCAACAAGCTTTTCTAAGTCAACTAAAACATTATCAAGATAGACCTTATCCCATTGTTTCCTAATCCTACTAGGATTCTTGGTCTTTCTTGAATTTCTACCTAGACTAGAATTCCTACCTTATCTTGTATTTTACAGCGGCTGCACTTCCTCTTGCCTAATCCTTCTAGGACTAGGACTCTCAATGCATATCCTTCTGCTCTTAGAATTCTTCTTGTCATGACTATCCTATTGCTACTGGAACTCATCATGAGTGTCCTGCTGCTGATAGAACTCTTCTTGGCATGGATGTCCTGCTGCTGGCTGGAGTTCTCCTTGGCATGGATGTCCTACTGCTGCTGGAGTTCTTCTTGATGTGAATATACTTTTTCTGCTGGAACTCCTGTTGGCAGAATGTCCTTCATTGATCAGGATTAAGTCAAATACTGGCCGGCGCTTCACTGCTGGGCTGCACACTTTGCTGTTGCCGTGCTTGTTACGCACATTTTTCTGGCCCATGCTCTCCTGTGCTTCCTCATTTTCTGCCTGTTGCATTTCCTGCATACTTAGGTTCTCAACAATCCAGCAGTGTGCAGGAAATACTTCTAGGAGCGACCGGAACAACCCTGCAAGCGCAGCAGATGTGTCAAGCACGTTGGGCAGTACGCGAGATGAACTTTCAGGAGCTACCAGAATGTCCCACTGGCAAAATAGAAGTGTCAGGTGTGTTCTACAGTGTGCAGGACAAACTTCTAAGAGTGACCGAGAACATTCCCATTGGCGCAGCAGCGGCGTTGGACACATTCGGCAGTGCGCAGGATGAACTTCTGGGAGCAACTGGAGCATCCCTGCAGGTGCAGCGCAGCGGCATCGGGTGCATTAGTCAGTGCACAGGACAAACTTACCTGAGTGACCGGAATCATCCTATGCTGCCTCTTGTCCCCTTTGTTGCCTTGGCAGTGCGCTTTGTGCGGGATCGAACTTCTGGGAGCAGCCAGAACTTCCCACGGGCACAGCAGAGGCTTATGGGCACATTGGCCAGTGCACAGGATGAACTTTCGAGAGTGACCAGACATCCCCGCGGGCAGGGAAAATGCATTGACACTTTCACCAATGTGCGGGATGAACTTCAGGAGTGACTGGAACATCGCTGAGGTGCGGCAGATGGTTCTGGGCACGTCTGGCACTCTATGGGATTTACTTCCAGGAGTGACTGGGCATCCCTGCGTGCGTGGCAGCAGTGTAGGGCACATTGGACAGTGCAGGGAACTAACTTCTTGGACTGACTGCAGCATCACTGCAGGCATGTAGGAAAAGTCGGGTGTGTCTGGCAGTGCACAGGATGAACTTCTGGGAGTGGCCGGAACATCCCTGCGGGCATGGTAGAGGTGTCAGTGCGTCGTTTGGGCATTGCATGGGATGAACTTCTGGGAGCAACCAAAACAAGCCCCGCGGGCAGCACAGCTGCGGTGTTGGCTTATTGGGCAGTGCACGGGACAAACTTTGGGGAGCACCGGAAACATACCCCGGGCACAGCACAGTGTTGGGCACATTTAACAGTGCACAAGACGAACTTTCCAGAGCAACCAGTGCTTCCCCGTGGGCGTGGCAGAGGCTTTGGCCATGTTGGGTAGTGCACAGGACAAACTTCTGGAAGCAATCCGGAACATGCCCGTGGGCACGGCAGAGGCTTCCAGCATGTTGGGCAGTGTGCGCAGACGAACTTCAGGGTAGCACCCGGAAAATCCACACGGGCTCAGCAGATGCATTGGACACATTCGGTAGAGATTGGGACGAACTTCCAGGAGCAACCAGCATATGCCCTCGAGCGCAGGCAGAGGCATCGGATCTGCATTTGGCAGTGCTCGGGACGAACTTGTGGGGAGCAACAAGAACATTCCCCCGGGCATGCCAGGGGCTTTGGGCGTGTTGGGCATGTGCACAGGACGAACTTCCGGGATTGACCGGAGCATCCCGGGAGCACAGCAGAGGCTTCGGGTCTGTTTGGCAGTGGACGGAATGAATTTTAGGGAGTGATCAGAACATCCCTGTGGGGCACAGCAGAGGTGTCGGCCTCATTTGGCAGTGCACGGGACAAACTTCTGAGAGTGACCAGAACATCCCTATGGGGCGCAGCAGCAGGTCGGTGCTCGTATTTGGAAGTGCACAGGATGAACTTCCGGGAGTGACCAGAGCATTCCTCCAGGCACCGCAGAGGTGTTGGACACATTTGGCAGTGCTCAGAACAAACTCCCTGGAGCAACCAGAACATCCCCTCAGGCGAACTCCCAGGAGTGACCGTAAATCCACGTGGGCTCAATAGAGGTATTGGATGCATTCGGCAGTGCTTGGGGATGAACTTTTGGATGTGAACAGATCATCCCTGCAGAGGCAGCAGAGGCATCGGGCGCATTTGGCAGCTGTGCAGGACAAACTATCGGGAGCAGCTAGAACATTCCCATGGGCTGCAGCAGAGGCATCAGTTGGATTCGGCATTGCACGGGATGAACTTTTGGGAGTGACCAGAACATCCCTGCAGGTGTGGCAGCAACGTCAGACATGTTTCAGTAGTCTGCAGGATGAACTTCCGAAGAATGACCAGAACATCCCTGTGGACGAGCAGAGGCTTTGGGCACATTGGGCAATACGCGGGATGAACTTCCAGGACCAACCGACCATCCCCACAGGTGCGGCGAAGGCATCAGGCTCGTTCGCAATCTGCAGTATGAACTTCCAGGTGCGACCAAAACTTCCCCGTAGGCAGCAGAGTCATTCAGCGTGTTTCTGCAGTGTGCAGGATGAACTTCTGGAGCGACTGGCATATCCCTGTGGGTGCAGCAGAGTTCATAAAAAACATGGTAAGACTTCATGGCATACCATAGACAATGCTGTCCAGATAGAGATACTGTTTTCATGAGCAAGTTCTGGAAGGAGCTTTTCACACAGCTCAGCAGCAACTTGGTCGCCTCATCCACCTTTCATCCATGAACAGATGGCCAAAGTGAGGTAACCAATCAAACCCTAGAGCAGTACTTAAGGTGTTTTTGCCATGATCATCAAAACAATTGGGAGAAGTACATACCATGGGCAGAACTGTGGTATAATACTACCTATCATGCGGCAATCAAGATGACACCATACCAAGCCGTATATGGAAGGTTACCCCCGGGAATGTCAAGTTATACCATGGGGAACAGCAGCATACATGAAGTGGATGTCACACTTCAGTCAAGAGATGATGTCTTGAAGAAACTCAAGCATGAGCTTGAGCAAGCAAGGGACCGAATGAAAAGACAAGCGAGACAAAGGGAGGAAGGAAGAAGAATTTAAGGTAGGTGACTATGTCTATCTTAAAATCCATCCTAGAAGGAAGATAAAGGCCAGAAAGCCAACTACAGCAAAGTTGGCTAGAAAATATTTTGGACCGTATGAGGTAGTTGAGCATATTGGAGCAGTAGCTCATCGCCTAAGACTACCGTTAACCTTCAAACTACATCCGGTGTTTCACATTTCATTGTTGAGGAAGAAGATAGGAGATGTGAGACAAGTGAATGAGGGACTGCCTGACGTTTTCAGGAAGATCACCTTGGGCAGCAACTGAAGGAAGCCTTAGGATTTTGCATAGTAAGCTATGGGTGCAATAGAAGGCCAGTATGGAGAGTACTCATATTGTGGAGTCATTCACCCAAGGATGAAGCAACATGGGAAGACTATGATGATATCCAGCAACAGTTCCCTAATTTCCACCTTGAGGACAAGGTGAGTCTTCAAGAAAGGGGGATTGTTGAGGACCTTAGGAGGAAAAGGGAGTGTGAGTGGCATAGGAGGATGCAAGAGAGGCGCCAAGCAGCAAGAGAGGCAGCTACGGGCCAGAACATACAGCAACAAGCTTGCACATGGCATGCAGTGAAGCACAGCCAGGTTCTGACTTTGTCCTAATTGACCAAGGACATCCAAGCCAAGAAGGACTCCAGCATCAGCAGGATACGCATGGTGCAATTCAAGCAGGAGAAGGATGTGTACGGCATGAAGAACTCCAGCAGCAGCAGGACGTCATGAAGGGTTTAGCTTCAACAAGTTGTTCATGTCAAGAAGAAGTCTTGGGACAGAAGGACATGCCATAAGGAAGTCCTAATCTTAGAAGGAAACAACAAGATAAAGACCAGCAGCTGTAGGAGATAAGATAAGATAAGGATAAAGAAGTTTAGTCAAAATAGGATTAGTCAATCAAGAAGACCAAGAATCCTAGTAGAATTAGGAAACATTTGGATAAGGTCTATCTTGATAAGATTTAGTTGTCTTAGAAAACTTGTTGACTTAGGAAAACTTATCCTAAGTGGATAAGGAACTTAAGTACTAGTTAAATTAGGATAAGGCTGTCCAATACTATAAATACAACCCATTATTTGTTAGCATGGACATATGCTCCGAATTTGTAAGCTTTTATTCATTAATCAAGAATCAAGCTTTGGCATTCTTGCTTATATTCTTGTTTATATTTTGGTTATCTTTTAAGAGTTGTCTTGAGATAACTTGGGCTTAAGACAAGGTGAAGAGTTGTCTTCCTTGCTTAAGAGCTTAGGTTGAAGTCAAGAGTTGTCTTCTTCAACCAAGGCAAGTTGTGATAGGTTTAAGAGTTGTCTTGCCTATCCAACATATCCTTTTATCATTAGTTAATCCCGAGGGACAGCTTAGGGGACAAGAACCAAAGAAAAGAACTCAAGGATCAAATGGGACAGCAAGTTAGGAGAAGTTTTAGAAGTCATGCTAACCCCTAAGGTGTAGAAAAGTTAGGACAAGCAATCAGGACCCCCAACAGTGTGACAGTGTGCAGGAAGAACTTCTGGGAATGACTGGAATATCTATGCGGGTGTGACAGAGGTGTCGGATGCGTTCGGCAGTATATGGGATGAACTTCCGGGAGTGATCAGAGCATCCCTGTGGGTGCAGTAGAGGCTTCGGGCACGTTAAGCAGCATGCGGGATGAACTTAGGAGACCGACCAGAACTATCCCCATGGGCACGGTAGCGGGCATGGACATGTTTGGCAGTGTACTGGATGAACTTCTAGGAGCAACCAAGAGCATCCTTGCGGGCATGGTAGAGGCTTCAGTCACGCTTGGCAGTACACGGGACAAACTTCTGAGATCGACCGGAACATCCCCATGGGCACAGCAGAGGGCAGCGAGCAGAACAAACTTCCAAGAGCGACCAGAACATCCTTGCAGATGCGGTAGAGGCGTCGGACGCTTTCAGCAGTGCTGGGTTGAACTTTCGGGAGCGATCAGAACATCCCTGTAGGTGTGCAGAGGCATTAGGCGCGTTCGGCAGTGTGCGGTACAAACTTGTAGGATCGACTGGAACATCCCTGCAGATGTGGCAGCGGCATTGGACACATTGGTGTTGGGGTCCCAATTTTTTTACCCAACTTTTCTACACCTTAGGGGTCAACACACCTACTAAAAACCTTCCTAACTTGCATTCCTGTTTGATTCTTGAGTTCTTTTCTTATATTTATGTCCCCTAAGCTGTCCTTCGAGATTAACTAATATATAAAAGATATGTTGGATAGGCAAGACAACTCTTAAACCTATCACAACTTGCCTTGGTTGAAGAAGACAACTCTTGACTTCAACCTAAGCTCTTAAGCAAGGAAGACAACTCTTCACCTTGTCTTAAGCCCAAGTTATCTCAAGACAACTCTTAAAAGATAACCAAAATATAAACAAGAAAGGAAGCAAGAATGCTAACCTTGATTCTTGATTAATGAATGAGAAATATAAAAAATTCGGAGCATATCCTCTCCAAACAAATAATGAGCTGTATTTATAGTACTAAGACAGACCTTATCCTAATTCAACTAGTACTTAGGTTCCTTATCCACTTAGGATATGTTTTCCTAAGTCAACAAGCTTTTCTAAGTCAACTAAAACATTATCAAGATAGATCTTATCCCACTGTTTCCTAATCCTACTAGGATTCTTGGTCTTTCTTGAATTCCTACTTAGACTAGAATTCCTCATGGGCAAGGCAACGGAGTTGGCCACGTTTGGCAGTGCACGGGATGAACTTTCCAGGAGGCAATAGAACATCCTCGTGGGCACGGTCGAGGTGTCGGCCACATTGGCAGTTCACGGGATGAACTTCAAGGAGCAACTTGAACATCCCCAAGGGTGCAGCGGCAGTGTCATTCATGTTAGCCGGTGTGCAGGACGAACTTCTGGGAGCCACCGGAACATGACTGCGGGTGCGGCAGCAGCATTGGATACATTTGGTAGTGTGCGGGACAAACTTCCGGGAGCGACTCGGAACATCCTCGTGGCACAACAAAGGCTTGGGGGCGGGGGGTTGGCAGTGCACGGGATGAACTTCCGTGAGTGATCGGAACATGCCTGTGGGCGTGGCTGAGGCATTGGGCACTTTCGGCAGTGCCAGAGATGAACTTCCGGGAAAAACCAGAACATCCCCATGGGCATGGCAAAGGCTTCGGTCAGGTTGGACAGTGTGTGGGGCAAACTTCTGGAAGTGACCAGTGCATGTCCCACAGGCGCAGTTGAGGCATCGGACGTGTTCAGCAGTGCTCGGGATGAACTACCGAGAGTGACTGGAACATCCCCGCAGGCATGGCAGAGGTATCAGGCCCGTTCAGCACTACATGGGACGATCTTCTGGGAGTCACCTGAACATCCCCATGGGTGCAGCAGCAGAGGCTTCGGGCACATTGAACAGTGCACAGGACGAACTTCCAGGAGTGACCAAAACATCGCCGTGGGCGTGGCAGAGGTGTTGGGCTTATTCAGCAGTGCACAGGACAAACTTCCGAGAGTGATGGGAACATCCCCAAGGGCGTGGCTGAGGTGTCGCCCACGATCTGCTGGGCGCGGGGCAAACTTCCTGGAGCAACTAGAACAATCTAGCAGGCACAGCAGAGGCATTGGCCATGTTCAGCAGTGCATGGAACAAGCTTCCAGGAGCGACCAGAACATAGCAGTGGGTGCAGCAGAGGCATCGGGCACGTTTGGCAGTGCATGGGACAAACTTCTGAGAGCGACCTCAACATTCCCCCTGGTGCGGCAGCATTGCTGGACATGTTCGTCAGTGCATGGGATGAACTACTGGGAGGGACCAGAACATCCTGCAGTCGTGGCGGAAGCTTTAGTTTCATTAGGCAGTGCATGGTATGAACTACCGGCAGCATTGAGAACATCCCCGCAGGCGGGAAGCTTTGGTTGCGTTAGGCAAAGCATGGTACGAATTTCTAGGAGGCACCGGAACATCCCTGCAGGTACAGCTGAGGCACTAGGCACATTCGGCAGTGCGCAGGAGGAACTTCTAGAAGCGACTGGAACATCAGTGTGGAAGCGGCAAAGGTGTCTGGCGCATTCGGTAGTGCATGGGACAAAGCATTCGGTAGTGCATGGGTCAAACTTTCGATAGTGACCAAAAACCCCCAAAAGATCAGCAGATGTGTTGGACGTAATCAGCAGTGCATGGGATGAACTATGGCAAGCAACCAGAACATCTGTACTGGCACGGCAGCGGTGTCAGGCCCATTCGACAGTGCACAGGATAAACTTCTGAGATCGACCTGAACATCCCTGTGGGCATGGCAGCAGTGTTGGACATGTTGGCTGTGCACGGGATGAACTTCTACTAGTGACCGGAACATCCCTATGGATGCGGCAGCGGCTTCGGACGCACTTGGCAGTGCCCAGGACATTCTTCCTGGAAAGACTGGAACATCCCCGCGGGCGTGTCAGAGGCTTTGGTCACTTGGCCATGCACGGGATGAACTTCCAGAGTGACTAGTACATCCCTGCAGGCGTGACAGAGGCTTTGGTCACATTTGGCAGTGCACGGGACGAACTTCGGGTGGTGACAGGAACATTCCCACAGGTGCTGCAATGGCATTGGATTCATTTGGCAGTGCTCAGGACAAACTTCTGGGAGTGACTGGAACATCCCCGTGGACGCATCAGGTGTCGGATGTGTTTGGCAGTGCATGGATGAACGTCCAGGAGTGACCAGAACATCCCCGGGCACGGCAGCAGCGTCAGGCGCGTTCGACAGTGCACGGGACAAACTTCTGAAAGTGACCAGAACATCCCTGCAGGCATGGCACCGGCATCGGGTGCACTTGGCAGTGCACGGTACATTCTTCTTAGAAAGACCAGAACATTCCTCCAGGAGCATAAAAAGCTTTGTTGCTTGGCTATGCATGGGATGAACTTCTAGGGAGCTACCTTAACATCCACGTGGGTGAGGCATAGGTGTCGGGCTCATATGAAAGTGCATGCGATGAACTTCGGGGACAACCAAAAAATCCTCATGGGCTCAGCAGAGGTAACAGAAGAGGTTGGAAGTGCTCGAGACGAACTTCTGGGAGTGATTGGAATATTCCCGTAGACATAGCAGGGGTGTTGGGTGCATTCAGCAGGGCATGGGATGAACTTCTTAGAATAAGTATGCAGGAAATGCAATTGGCAGAAAATGAGGCAGCAAAGGAGATATTTGGATAAGCCAAGAGGAAGTCCAGCCGCTGTAGAATACAAGATAAGGTAGGAATTCTAGTCTAGGTAGAAATTCAAGAAAGACCAAGAATCTTAGCAGAATTAAGAAATATTTGATAAGGTCTATCTTGATAAGGTTTAGTTGTCTTAGAAAACCTTGTTGACTTAGGAAAACATATCCTAAGTGGATAAGGAACCTAAGTACTAGTTAAATTAGGATAAGGCTATCTTAGGACTATAAATACAACCCATTATTTGTGTGGAGGACATATGCTCCGAATTTTGTTATTTTCTCATTCAATAATCAAGAATCAAGGTTAGCAATCTTGCTTACATTCTTGTTTATGTTTTCAGTTATCTTTTAAGAGTTGTTCTTGAGATAACTTGGGCTTAAGTCAAGGCTAAGAGTTGTCTTCCTTGCTTAAGAGCTAAGGTTGAAGTTAACAGTTGTCTTCTTCAACCAAGGCAAGTTATGATAGGTTTAAGAGTTGTCTTGCCTATCCAACATATCCTTATATATATTAGTTAACCCGAAAGGACAGCTTAGGGGATGTAAATATAAGAAAAGAACTCAAGGATCAAACGGGACAGCAAGTTAGGAAGGATTTCAGTAGGCGTGCTGACCCCTAAGGTGTATAAAAGTTGGGGAAAAAAATTGAGACCCCAACACAAATGTGTCTGAGGACGCCGCTGTGCCCATGTTGTGTTCAGTTAGCTCCTGAAAGTTCATCCCAGGGCACTGCAAAAAGTGCCCAAAGCCTCTACCGTGCCCACGGGGTTGTTCCGGTTGCTCCTGGAAATTCAACCCGAGTAATGCCAAAAGTGTCCGGTGCCTTAACTGTGCCCACGGGGATGTTCTGTTCGCTCCCAAAAGTTTGTCCGGTGCTCGGCTGGATGTGCCTGATGACCCTGCCATGCCCGCAGAGATGTTCTGGCCGCTCCTGCAATTTCATCCCGCACACTGCTGAAATTTTGAGAACCTAAGTATGTAGGAAAGGCAACAGGCAGAAAATGAGGCAGCAAAGGAGAGCATGGGCCAGAAAATGTGCACAACAAGCATGGCAACAGCAAGTATGCTGCCCAGCACTGAAGCCTGGCCAGTATTTGACTTAATCCTAATTAATGAAGGACATTCACAGCAACAGGAGTTCCAGCAGAAGAAGGATAATCGCATCAAGAAGAACTCCAGCAGCAGCAACACGTCCATGTCAAGAAGAGTTCCAGACATCTATGCCAAGCAGAGTTCCAGCAGTAGGAGGACATCTACGCCAAGCAGAGTTCCAGCAGCAGGACATTGATGCCAAGAAGAATTCCAGAAGTAGTAGGACATCTATGCCAAGCAGAGTTCAAGCAGCAGCAGGACACCCATGCCAAGGAGAATTCTAGCAGCAGCAGGACATCTATGCCAAGAAGAGTTCTATCAGCAGCAGGACATGCATGATGAATTCCATTAGCAATAGGATAGTCACGACAAGAAGAATTCTAAAGGCAGAAGGATACTCATTGAGAGTCCTAGTCCTAGAAGGATAAGCCAAGAGGAAGTCCAGCCATTGTAGAATACAAGATAAGGTAGGAATTCTAGTCTAGGTAGAAATCCAAGAAAGACCAAGAATCCTAATAGAATTAGGAAACATTTGGATAAGGTCTATCTTGATAAAGGTTTAGTTGTCTCAAAAAACCTTGTTGACTTAGGAAAACATATCCTAAGTGGATAAGGAACTTAAGTACTAGTTGAATTAGGATAAGGCTGTCTTAGGACTATAAATACAGCCCATTATTTGTGAGGAGGACATATGCTCTAAATTTTGTTAGTTTCTCATTCAATAATCAAGAATCAAGGTTAGCATTCTTGCTTACTTTCTTATTTATATTTTTGGTTATCTTTTAACAGTTGTCTTGAGATAACTTGGGCTTAAGACAAGGTTAAGAGTTGTCTTCCTTGCTTAAGAGCTAGGGTTGAAGTTAAGAGTTGTCTTCTTCAACCAAGGCAAGTTGTGATAGGTTTAAGAGTTGTCTTGCCTATCCAACATATCCTTTTATATGTTAGTTAACCCAAAGGACAGCTTAGGGGATGTAAATATATGAAAAGAACTCAAGAATCAAACAGGACAGCAAGTTAGGAAGGATTCCAGTAGGCATGCTGACCCCTAAGGTGTATAAAAGTTGGGGAAAAAAATCAGGACCCCAACATGAACGCATCTAACACCACTGCCAAGGCTGCAGGGATCTTCTGGTCGTTCATGGAAATTCGTTCTACACAGTGTCGAACATGCCCAACTCCTCTGCCATGCCCGCGGGGATTTTCCAATCACTCCCAGAAGTTCATTACATGCACTGACCAATGCTCCCGAAGTCTCTTCCGCGCCAGCAGGGATGTTCTGTTCGTTCCTGTAAGTTTATACTGCACACTGCCAAGCGCGCTTGATGCTGCTGCTGCACCTCTGGGGATGTTCCGGTCGCTACTGGATGTTCAACCCGACTACTGTCAAACGCGTTCGATGCCTCTGCCATGCCCATGGGGATGTTCCGTTCGCTCCCTGAAGTTTGTCTAGTGCTCGGTTGAACATGCCCGATGACCCTGCCACACCGCGGAGACGTTCCAGTTGCTTCTGCAAGTTCATACCGCGCACTGCTGAACACGTCCAATGCTGCTGCTGAGCCCACAGGGATCTTCTGGTTGCTCTTGCAAGTTCATCCTGCATACTACTTGGTGTGCCCAAAGCCTCTGCTGTGCCCGCGGGGATGTTTCAGTCACCCTCAAAAGTTCATTCCATGCACTGCCGAATGCGTCCAATGCTGCTGTTGTGCCCGCGGGGAGTTTCCGGACATTGCTGGAAGTTTGTCCCACACACTGCTGAACACGCTGGAAGCCTCTGCCATGCCTGATGGGATGTTCCGGTCACCCCCATAAGTTCATCCCATGCACTGCCCAATGTGCCCGAAGACTCTACCATGCCTGCAGAAATGTTTCAGATGCCCCTAGAAGTTCGTCCTACAAACTACCGAACGCACCTGACACCAATGTTGCACCTGTGGGGATGTTCCAGCTGCTCCTGGAAGTTCGCCACTGCCAGTGCACCTCTGCTGAGCCCTGATGGGATTTTCTGGTTGCTCCTGAAAGTTTGTCCTGCACACTGACGAGCATTCCCTACACTGCTACTGCACCTGCAGGGATGTTTCGGTCACTCCCAGAAGTTTGTCATGCACCTAACGCCTCTGCCGTGCCTGCAGGCATGTTTCGGTTGCTCCCGGATGATTATCCAGAGCACTGCCAAACACGTTCGAGGCCTCTGCCATGCCCGTGGGGTGTTCCAGTGGCTCCTGGAAGCTTGTTCCATGCACTGCCGAACACGCCTGAAGCCTCTGCTGCACCTGCAGGGATGTTCTGGTCACAGCCAGAAGTCTGTCCCGTGCACGGCCTAGCATGTCCGACACAGCGGCCATGCCCATAGGGATGTTCGGATCACTGCCGGAAGTATATCCCGTGCACTGGCTAATGCGCCAGACAACTCTGCCGAGCCTGTGGGGATTTTCTGGTTGCTCCTGGAAGTTCGTCTCACCTGCTAACAAATGCGCCCAATGCTGCTGCCGCACCTGCAGGGATGTTCCGGTCGCTCACAGAAGCTAGTCCTGCACACTGTTCTACGTGCTGGAAGCTTCTGCCGCACCTGGAGGGATGCTCCAGTAGCTCCTGGAAGTTCATCTTGCACAGTGCAGTTCGCACTCAATGCCTCTGCCGTGCCTGAAGTGATGTTCCTGTTGCTCCAGGAAGTTCACCCCGCACACTGCCAAACGCACAAGAAGGCTCTACTGTGCCTGCGGGGATGTTCCGGCCACTCCAAGGTCTTGTGCACTGCCAAACGTGTCTGACAAGGCTGCTGCACCTGCAGTGATGTTCCGATCACCCCCCGAAGTTTGTTCAGTGCACTGCCGAAAAGTGCCCGATGCCTCTGCCGTGCCTACGGGGATGTTCCGGTCACTCTTGGAACTTCATCCCGTGCACTACACAAAGTGCCCGAAGTGACTGCCATGCCCTCAGGGATGTTCTAGTCGCTCCTCAAAGTTTGTACTGTGCACTGCCAAACGTGTACAAAGCCGCTGTCGCGCCAGCAGGGATGTTCAAGTAGTTTCGGAAGTTCGACCCACGCAATGCTGAATGCGCCCGAAGACTGCCACACCCATGGGGATGTTCTGCACACTCTTGGAAGTTTGTCTCATGCACTACCAAACGTGCCTGAAGACTACCACACCAGCAGGTATTTTCTGGTCACTCCCGGAGGTTCGTCCCGCGCACTACCGAATGCGCCCAACACTACTGGTACATCTGCTGGGATGCTCTGGTTGCTTCCAGAAGTTTGTCCCGTTCACAGTTGAATGCACCTAACACCTCTGCCGTGCCCACGGAGATGTTCTGGTCACTACCGGAAGTTCGTCCTGTGGACTGCCAAATGCGTTCGACGACTCCGCCGAGCCCGCGGGGATTTTCTGGTCATTCCCAGAAGTTCGTCCAGCAGACTGGCAAACTTGCCCAGCACTACAGCGGTGCCTGCAGGGATGTTCCAGTTGCTCCCAGAAGTTCGTTCTGCACACTGCCAAATGTACCCAAAGCCTCTGCCATGCCTGTGGAGATGTTTCTATTTCTCCCAGAAGTTCCCCCCGCGCACTGCAGAACGCACCCTACACTGCTGCCGCGCCCACGAGGATGTTCAGGTCGCTTCCAAAAGTTTACCCCATGCACTGCCAAATGCGCCTGATGCCACTGCTGCATCTGTGGAGATTTCTGGTCACTCCCCAAAGTTCGTCCTGTGCATTGCCGAATGTGCCTGACACCTCTGCCACACCCACGGCCATGTTCCAGTTGCTCCTGTAAGTTCGTCCTGAGCACTGCCCAATGTACCCGAAGCCTCTGCCATGCCCGCGGGGATGTTACGGTCACTCCTAGAAGTTCGTTGCAAGCACTGCTGAACTTGCTCGATGCCTCTGCTGAGCCTGCAAGGATTTTCTGGTCACCCTTGGAAGCTTGTCCCACACTCTACCCAACACACCCGAGGCCTCAGAGCAGCCCGTGTGGATATTCCGGTCACTCCTTGAAGTTCATCCTGCACACAGCCTAACGTGCAAGACACCACCGCTGCACCTGAGGGGATGTTCCGTTTGCTCCCAGAAGTTCTTCCCATGCACTGCCTAGCCGACCCAACCCCTCTGCTGTGCCCACTGGCATGTTCTGGTCACTCCAGGAAGTTTTGTCCTGCAGACTGCTGAACGCACCCGAAGCCTTTAACGCATCCGCGTGGATGTTCTGGTCGCTCCCATAAGTTCATCCCGTGCAATGCCCAACGCACCTGACACGCTGCCATGCCCGCAGGTATGTTCCGGTCCCACCCAGAGGTTTGTCCCATGCACTGTCAAGCGCTCATGATGCCTCTGCCACACCCACGGTGTTGTTCTGTTTGCTCCTGGAAGTTCGTCTCACGCACTGCCCAATGTGTCCGAAGCCACTATGATGCCCGTGGGGATGTTCCGGTCCATCTCGAAAGTTCATCCTGCTCACTGCTGAATGCATTTGATGCTGCTGCTGTGACTGCGATGATGTTTCGGTCGCTCCCTGAAGTTTGTCCTGAGCACTGCCAAATGTGCCCGACATTGCTGCCGCGCCTACCGGATTGTTCCAGTCGCTCCTAGAAGTTCACCCTGAGCACTGCCAAATGCATATGACGCCTTTGCCAAGCTTGCAGGGATTTTTCAGTTGCTCCCAGAATTCATCCTGCACATGCTGAACGTGCCCGAACCCTCTGTCATACCCACAGGTATGTTCTGGTCGCTCCTGGAAGTTCATGCCATGCACTGCCAAATGCGCCAAATGCCTTTGCTGCGCCTGTAGGGATGTTCTAGTCACTCCTGGATTGTTTGGGAGATTCCAGAACATCCCTGCAGGCACAACAGAGGTTTCGGGAGCGTTTGTATTGGGGTCCCAATTTCTTGCCCCAACTTTTCTACACCTTAAGGGTTAGCATGACTTCTAAACTTCTCCTAACTTGCTGTCCCATTTGATCCTTGAGTTCTTTTCTTTGATTCACGTCCCCTAAGCTGTCCTTCGGGATGAATTAATGATAAAAGGATATGTTGGATAGGTAAAGACAACTTTTAAATCTATCACAACTTGCCTTGGTTGAAGAAGACAACTCTTGACTTCAACCTAAGCTCTTAAGCAAGGAAGACAACTCTTCACCTTGTCTTAAGCCCAAGTTTATCTCAAAACAACTCTTCAAAGATAACAAAAATATAAACAAGAATGCCAAAGCTTAATTCTTGATTAATGAATAAAACTTACAAATTCGGAGCATATCTTCATGCTAACAAATAATGGGCTGTATTTTAGTATGACAGCCTTTTCCTAATTTAACTAGTACTTAAGTTCCTTATCCACTTAGGACAAGTTTTCCTAAGTCAACAAGGTTTCCTAAGACAACTAGAACCTTATCAAGATTGACCTTATCCAAAGGTATCCTAATCCTACCAGGATTCTTGGTCTTTCTTGATTTTCTACCTAGACTAGAATTTCTACCTTATCTTGTATTCTACAGCTGCTGGACTTCCTCTTGGCTTATCCTTCGAGGACTAGGACTCTCAATGCAAATCCTTCTGCCCTTAGAATTCTACTTGGCCGTGAGTATGCTATTACTACTAGAACTCATCATGTGCGTCCTGCTGCTGCTGGAATTCTTCTTGCCTTGGACATCCTTCCTTAGTTAGACTTCCTCCATGCTTGTCCTGCAGTGGCTGGAGTCCTTCTCAGCTTAGATGTCCTTGTTCAATTTGGACAAGGTCAGATTCTGGCTAGGCTTCACTGTTGGGCTGGATGCATGCTGTGTCCAAGCTTGTTGCATGCATGTTCTGGCCCATAGCTGCCTCTCTTGCTGCTTAGTGCCTCTGTTGCATCATCCTGTGCCGCTCACACTCCCTTTGCCTCCTAAGGTCCTCAACAGTTCAGCAGTGTGAGGGATGAACTTCTGGGAGCAACCAGAACATCCCTGCATGCACAGTAGCAGCGCCAGGCACATTCGACAGTGTGTGTGACAAACTTCGGGGAGCGGCTGGAACTTTCCCTCGGGTACAGCAGAGGTGTCGGGCATATTCAGCAGTGCACGGGATGAACTTTCAGGAGCGACCAGAACATCCCTGCAGGTGCGGCTGAGGCTTCAGGGTCATTTCAGCAGTCCGTGGGATGAACTTCTGGGAATGACCGGAACATCCCCCCGGGCACAGCTTTGGCATCGGATGCATTGGGCAGTGCGTGGGATGAACTTCCAGGAGTGAGTGGAACATCCCCATGGGCATGGCAGACACTTTGAGTGCATTGGGTCAGTGTGCAGAACGAACTTCCGAGAGCAGTTGGAACATCCCTGCAGGAGCAATAGAGGTTTTGGGCTCGTTGGGCAGTGTGCGGGATGAACTTTTGAGAGCAACCAGACCTTCCCCAAGGGTGCAGCAGCTGGATCAGGCACATTCGGCAGTGTGCGTGACAAAGTCCCGGGGGTGAGGAAGTGACCAGAAAATCACAGCGGGTGCAGTAGAGACTTTGGGCGCGCTGGGAAGTGTGCGGGACAAAGTTCTGGGAGTGGCCAGAACATCCCCACGGGCATGGCAGAGGCATCAGGCACATTGGGCAGTTGCAGGATGAACATTCAGAATCAACCAAAACATCCTTGCAGGCATGGCAGAGGCATTGGGCATGTTTGGCAGTATGCAGGATGAACTTCTAGGAACGACCAGAACAATTCCACGAGCACAGCAGCGGTGTTGGACACGTTTTGCAGTGCACGGAACAAACTTTCAGGAAGCAACCGCAACATGCCTGCAAGTGTGGCAGAGCTTTGGCCGTGTTCGGCAGTGCACAGTATGAACTTACGGGAGTAGCCAAAAAATACACGTGGGCTTGGCAGAGGTGCAGGATGAATTCGGCAGTGCTTGGGAGAAATTTCTTGGGGCAACCAGAACATCCCCAAGGGCATGCCAGAGGTGGCGGGCACATTTGGCAGTACGCGGGATGAACTTCTAGGAGCGACCAGAACATCCCCGCAGGTGTTGAACAGACGTCGCTTCTTTTAGCAGTGCTCAGGATGAACTTCCAAGAGTGACTGTAAAATTCCTGTGGGCTTGGTAGAGGCATCGGACGTGTTTGGCAGTGCTCGGGATGAACTTTCAGTAGCAACTGGAACATTCTTGCTGCATAGCAGAGGTGTCAGGCGTGTTCGGCAGTGCTCGGGACGGACTTTTGGGAGCAACTGTAGCATCCCCACAGGTGCAGCAGTGGCATGGGATGCATTTGGCAGGGCGTGGGATGAACTTCCGGGAGCATACAAAACATCCCCGCAAGCATGACTTAAGCATCAGGCATGTTCGACCTTGTGCGAGACAAACTTTTGGGAGCAACCAGAGCAGCCCCGCGGGCAAGACAGTGGCATCAAACGAATTTGGCTGTGTGCGTGATGAACTGCTGGGAGCAACCAGAATATCCCTGCAGGCTCGGCACAGGCTTTGGGCGCACTGGTCATTGCATGGGATGAGAGTCCAAGAGCGGCCTGAACATCCATGTGGGCATGGCAGAGGCTTTGGGGTGTATTGTACATTGCACGGGACGAACTTCCAAGAGCAACCGGAACATCCCTGCAGGCACAACAGTCGTATCGAATACATTCGGCAGTATGCAGGATGAACTTTTGGGAATGGCCGTAAAATCCCTGCAGGCTCGGCATGGGCATTGAACTCGTTCGGCAGTGCTCGGGATGAACTTCCAGTAGCGACCTAAACATTCCTGCATGTACAGCAGAGGTGTCAGGGCGCATTTGGCAGTGCTCAGGACAAACACCTGGGAGCGACTAAAACATCCTTGTGGGCGCAACAGTGGCATGGGATGCATTCAGCAGTGTGCAGTACGAACTTCCAAGAGTATCCAAAGCATCCCCGCGCACATGGTTTAGGCATCGGGCGTGTTCGGCCGTGTGCATAACAAACTTTCGGGAGCAACTAGAGCATCCCCGCTGGTGTGGCAGCAGCATCAGACACATTTGTCAGTGCGAGGGGTAAACTTCCATGAGCGACCTAAACATCCCCTGCGGGTGCAGCAGCAGCATCGGGCTCATTTGGCAGTGCGAGGGATAAATTTCCGCAAGTGACCGAACATCCCTGTGGGGGTGGCAGCGGCATCGGATGCGTTTGGCAGTGCATGTAATGAACATCCAGGAGCAGCCGGAAAATCCCCGCGGACGCAGCAGAGGCTTTGGGTGCATTGTATATTGCGCGGAACAAACTTCTGGGAGCAACCAGAACATCCCCGCGGGTGCAACAGCGGCATCGGGCACATTTGTCAGTGCGCAATACAAATTTTTGGGAGTGACCAGTACATCCCCATTGGGGTGGCAGCAGCGTCGGACACGTTTGTAAATGCATGAGACAAACTTTTGGGAGCAACCGGAACATACCCGCGGGCGTGGATTTGGTGTCAGACACGTTGGGCTGTGTGTGGGATGAACTTCCGGGAGTGACCGGAATATCCCCGAAGGCACGGCAGAGGCTTTGGGTGCATTGGGCAGAGCAAGGGACAAACTTTTGGGAGCAGTCGGAACATCCCTGTAGAAGCGACCAGCTTTGGGTGCATTCGGCAGTGCGTGGGACGAACTTCTGAGAGTGACTAGAGCTTACGCATGGGCGTGGCAGCAGGGTCAGGCACATTTGGCATTGCAAGGGACGAAGTCCCAGGAGCAACCGATACATTGCATTGCAGCGGGTGCAGCATAGACTTTGGGCACATTGGGAAGTGTGCAGAATGAACTTCTGAGAGCGCTTAGAACATCCCCACGGGCATGACAGAGGCATCGGGCATGTTGGTCAGTGCGCGGGACAAACATCCGGAAGCGACCGCAATATCCCTCCTGGCACAGCAGAGGCTTCGGCTGCATTCGGCAGTGTGTGGTATGAACTTCTGGGAGCGACCAAAACATCCCTCCTTGCACAGCAGCGGCATTTGGTGCATTCAGCAGTGTGTGGGATGGACTTACAGGAGTGACCGAAAAATCTCTACAGGCTCGAGAAAGGCATCAGACACGTTCGACAGTCCTTGGGATGAACTTCTGGGAGCGAGTGGTGCATCCCCGTGGACGCGGCAGGGGCTTTGGGCATGTTGAGCAGTGCAGGAACAAACTTCTGGGTGCAACCAGAACATCCTCGTGGGCATGGCAGAGGCATCAGGCGCAATTGGCAGTGCATGGGATGGACTTCTGGGAGCGGCTGAAACATCCCAGCGAGTGCAGCAGCGGCATTGGGCACATTCGGCATGTGTGGGATGAACTTGAGGGAGAGATCGAAATCAACTTGCATGTAGTATGGGCAACACCAA
>BNST01000938.1:0-16303 GCA_019650275.1 Xylocarpus granatum
TTTGGGAGGAACCGGAAAATCCCAGCAGGCATATCAGTCCATTGGGCACATTCGTCAGTGCACGGGATGAACTTCAGGGAGCGACTAGAAAGTTCCTACAGGCGCAGCAGCGTCATCATATGGCACCACAGCTGCAGCCGCAAGGATGCTCTGGTCACTCACGGAATTTCATCCTGTGCACTGCCGAACGCCCACGATGTTGATGCAGCGCCCACGGGGACGCTTTGGTTGCTCCCGGAAGTTCGTTTCACACACTACCAAACTTGCTAGATGCTGCTGACATGCCCACTGTGATGTTCCATTTCCTCCCCGAAGTTCATCCCGCACACTGCTGAACACGTCCAACGCCTCTGCTGTACCTTTGGGGATGTTTTGGTCACTCATGGAAGTTTTTCCCGCACATTGCTGAGCTGTGGGGTCCCGATTTCTTTTCCCAACTTTTCTACACCTTAGAGGTTAGCACGACTTTTAAAATCTCTCCTAACTTGCTGTCCTATTTGATCCTTGAGTTCTTTTCTTTGATTCTTGTCCCCTAAGCTGTCCTTCGGGATTAGCTAATGATAAAAGGATATGTTGGATAGGCAAGACAACTCTTAAACCTATCACAACTTGCCTTGGTTGAAGAAGACAACTCTTGACTTCAACCTAAGCTCTTAAGCAAGGAAGACAGCTTCTCATCTTGTCTTAAGCCCAAGTTATTTCAAGATAACTCTTAAAAGATAACCGAAATATAAACAAGAATAGAAGCAAGAATGCTAACCTTGATTCTTGATTAATGAATGAAAATATACAAATTCAGAGCATGTCTCCATGCTAACAAATAATGGGTTGTATTTATAGTATTGGACAACCTTTTCCTAATTTAACTAGTACTTAAGTTTCTTATCTACTAGTACTTAAGTTCCTTATCTACTTACGATAAATTTTCCTACGACAAATAAACCTTATCAAGATTGACCTTATCCAAAGGTATCCTAATCCTACTAGAATTCTTGGTCTTTCTTGATTTTCTACCTAGACTAGAATTCCTACCTTATCTTGTATTCTACAGCTGCTGGACTTCCTCTTGGCTTATCCTTCTAGGATAAGGATTCTCAATGCAAATCCTTCTGCCCTTAGAATTCTACTTGGCCATGAGTATCCCATTGGTACTGGAATTCATCATGTGTGTACTGCTGCTGATAGAACTCTTCTTGGCATAGATGTCCTGCTGCTGTTGGAATTCTCATTGGCATGGATGTCCTGCTGCTGCTGGAATGCTACTAGGAATAGATGTCCTGCTGCTGCTGGAATTCTCCTTGGCATGGATGTCCTGCTGCTGCTGGAACTTGCTTGGCATAGATGTCCTCCTACTGCTGGAACTTGCGTGGGATAGATGTCCTCCTACTGCTGGAACTCTTCTTGATGTGATTATCCATCTTCTGCTGGAACTCCTATTGGTGTGAATGTCCTTCATTGATTAGGATTAAGTCAAATACTGGTCGAGCCTCACTGCTGCACTGCACACTTGCTGTTGCCATACTTGTTGTGCACATTTTCTGGCCCATGCTCTCCTTTGCTTTCTCATTTTCTGCCTGTTGCATTTCCTGCATACTTAGGTTCTCAACATGAATGAACACAACACCGCTGCTGCACCCACTGTGATGTTCCTGTCACTCTTGGAAGTTCATCCTGTGCACTGCAGAATGCGGCTGACACTGCCGCTGCACCAGCGGGGATGTTCAGTCGCTCCCTGAAGTTCGTTCCAGGCACTGCCGAATGCATCCAGCGCCATTGCTGTGCCCCAGAATTGTTCAGGTTGCTCCCCGAAGTTTATCCCATGCACTGCAGAATGCGCCCAATGCCACTTTCGCACCTGCAGGGATGTTCTGGTTGTTCCCTGAAGTTTGTCCCATGCAGGGCTGAACACGTACTGTGCCATGGCAGCACCTGCAGTGATGTTTCGGTCGCTCCTGGAAGTTCATCCCATGCACTACCGAATGCGCACAACACAGCTGCTATGCCCGTGGGGATGCTCTGGTTGCTCCTATAAGTTCATCTCGCACACTGCTGAACTGTTAGGGTCCCGATTTTTTCCCCAACTTTTATACACCTTAGGGGTCAGCATCGCTTACTAAAACCTCTCCTAACTTGCTGTCCCATTTGATTCTTGAGTTGTTTTCTTATATTTACATCCCCTAAGCTATCCTTCGGTTAACTAATATATAAAAGGATATGTTGGATAGGCAAGACAACTCTTAAACCTATCACAACTTGCTTTAGTTGAAGAAGATAACTCTTGACTTCAACCTAAGCTCTTAAGCAAGGAAGACAACTCTTAACCTTGTCTTAAGCCCAAGTTATCTCAAGACAACTCTTAAAAGATAACTGAAATTTAAACAAGAATGGAAGCAAAAATACTAACCTTGATTCTTGATTAATGAATGAGAAAAATACAAAATTCAAAGCATATATGCTCCTGACAAATAATGGGCTGTATTTATAGTCCTAAGACAGCCTTATCCTAATTTAACTAGGACTTAGGTTCCTTATCCACTTAGGATATGTTTTCCTAAGTCAACAAGCTTTTCTTAGTCAACTAAAACATTATCAAGATAGACCTTACCCCACTGTTTCCTAATCCTACTAGGATTCTTGGTCTTTCTTGATTTTTTACCTAGACTAGAATTCCTATCTTATCTTGTATTTTACAGCGACTAGGCTTTATCTTTGCTTTTCCTTCTAGGACTAGGACTTTCAATGCATATCCCTCTGCCCTTAGAATTCTCCCTGGCATGAATATCCTATTGCTATGGAACTCATCACGCGTGTCCTGCTGCTGATAGAACTCTTCTTGGCATAGATGTCCTTCATTAATTAGGATTAAGTCAAATACTGGTTGGACCTCACTGCTGGGCTGCACACTTTCTATTGCCATTCTTGTTATGTACATTTTCTGGCCCATGCTCTCCTTTGCCGACCCATTTTCTGCCCATTGCCTTTCCTGTATACTTAGGTTCTCAACACAACATGCCAGACGCCGCCGCCATGCCTGCAGGGATGTTTTGGTCGCTTCCCAAAGTTCATCTGCGCACTGCTGAATGTTCCCAATGCCTCTGCTGTGCCTGCAGGGATGTTCCAGTCACTCCTGGAAGTTCGTCCTGCAAACTGCCCAGTGCCCCTGAAGTCTGTGCTTCACCCATGGGGATGTTCTGGTCAATCCCAAAAGTTCATCCCACACACTGCCCAACATCGCTTCCACGACCGTGGGGGTTTTCAGGTCGCTTCTGGAAGTTTATCCCGTGCACTGCCGAACACACCTGCAGGGCTGTTTCGATCGCTCCCAGCAGTTTGTCCCAAGCACTGCTGATCACGTCCAATGCATCTACGGATCCCATGGAGACTTTCTGGTCACTCCTAGAAGTTCATCCAGCGCACTACCCAATGTTCTCAAAGCCTCTACCGTGCCCACAAGCATGTTCCGGTCGAACAAGGAAGTTCATGCCGTGCACTGTCAAACACGCGTAACGGCTCTGCCACGCTCACGGGAATGTTTAGGTCACTCATGGAAGCTCGTCCTGCTCACTGCCACACGTGCCCGATGCCTCTGTTGTGCCCGCTTGGATATTTTGGTCGCTCCCTGAAGTGAGTCCTGCACACTGCCAAATGTGCCCAAAGCCACTGTGGCACCTACAAGGATGTTCCGGTCGCTTTCGAAAGTTCATCCTGCACACTATCCAATGTTCCCAAAGCCTCTGCTATGCCTGAGGGATGCTTCGGTCACTCTCAGAACTTCGTCCCAAGCACTGGCGAATGTGGCTGATGCCTCTGCCACACTCATGGGGATGTTTCAGTCGCTCCCAGAAGTTCATCCCACACACTGCCGAGCTGTTGGGGTCCCGATTTCTTCTCCCAACTTTTCTACACTTTAGGGGTTAGCATGACTTCTAAAACCTCTCCTAACTTGCTGTCCCATTTGATCCTTGAGTTCTTTTCTTTGATTCATGTCCTTTAAGCTTTCCTTTGGGATTAACTAATGATAAAAGGATATGTTGGATAGGCAAGACAACTCTTAAACCTATCTTAACTTGCCTTGGTTGAAGAAGACAACTCTTGACTTCAACCTAAGCTCTTAAGCAAGGAAGACAACTCCTAACCTTGTCTTAAGCCCAAGTTATCTCAAGACAACTCTTAAAAGATAACTGAAAACATAAACAAGAATGTGAGCAAGAATGCTAACCTTTGATTCTAGATTATTAAATGAGAAATAACAAAATTTGGAGCATATTTCCTCCTCAAAAATAATGGGCTGTATTTATAGTCCTAAGACAGCCTTATCCTAATTCAACTAGTACTTAAGTTCCTTATCCACTTGGGATATATTTTCCTAAGTCAACAAGGTTTTGTAAGACAACGAAAACCTTATCAAGATAGACTTTATCCAAATGTTTCCTAGATCTACTAGGATTCTTAGTCTTTCTTGATTGACTAATCCTATTTTGACTAAACTTTTCTGTCCTTATCTTATCTTATCTCCTACAGTTGCTGGTCTTTATCTTGCTGTTTCCTTCTAGGATTAAGACTTCCATATGGTGTGTCCTTCCATTCCAAGACTTCTCCTTGATGTGAACATCTTGTTGAAGCTAAACCCTTCATGACGTCCTTCTGCTGCGGGAGTTCTTCATGCCGTGTACACTTCCTTCTCCTGCTTGAATTGCACCATGCGTATCCTCCAGTGCTGGAGTTCTTCTTGGCTTGAATGTCTGTGGTCAATTACAACAGAGTCAGAACTTGGCCGTGCTTTTCTGCATGCCATGTTCAAGCTTGTTGTGCTCATTTTCTGGCTTGTTGCGCACACATTCTTGCCCTTAGCTGCCTGGCTGCTTGGTGCCTCTCTCACATTCGCTCATGCTCCCCTTGCCTCCGAAGGTCCTCAACACAAGCGCGCCCAATGCCACTACCTTGCCCGTGGTGATGTTCCGGTCGCTCACGGAAGTTCATCCTGTGCATCACCCAATGCACCGACGCCTCTACTGTGACTATAGGGATGTTCCTGTCATGCCCAGAAGTTCATCCAGCCCACTGCCGAATGCATCCGAAGCCTCTGCCGTGCCCTCCGGGATGTTCTGGCCACTACCCAAAGTTTGTTCAACACACTGCCGAATTGTTGAGGACCTTAGGAGGCAAAGGGAGCGTGAGCAAATGCGCACAAGGTGCCAGGCATCAAGAGAGACAGCAATAGGCCAGAGTGTGTGCGCAACAAGCCTGCACGCAGCAAGCAATGAAGCACAGCCAGGTTCTAACTCAGTCCTAATCAATTGCAGAAATCAAAGCCAAGAAGAAGACCATCATTGGCAGGACATGCAGGAAGCAATTCGAGCAGGAGAAAGAGATTGACAGCGTGAAGAACTCCAGCAGCAGCAGGATGTCTTGAAAAGTTTACTTCAGCAAGATGACCACACCGGAGAGATGTCTTGGCGAGGAAGGACACCACAACAGAAGTCTAATCCAAGAAGGAAACGACAAAGAAGAAGTCAGCACCTGTAGGAAAGAAGATAAGATAAGGATAGAAGGACTTAGTCAAAGTAGGAATTCTAGTCTTAGTAGGAAATCAAGAAAGACCAAGAATCCTAGTAGGATTAGGAAACAATGGGAGATGTTCTGGTCGCTCCTGGAAGTTTGTCCTGCACACTGCCGAACGTGTCTGATGCTGCTGCCGAACCCGCAGGGATCTTCTCTTCACTCCCAAAAGTTCGTCCCACACATTGCCAAATGCGTCTGATGCCTCTCCTGCACCTGTGGGGATGTTCTGGTTGCTCCCGAAAGTTCATCCAGGGAACTGCCAAATGCGACCAATGCCTCTGTCGTGCCAGCGGGGATGTTTTGATTGCCTCCAGAAGGTTCATCTTGCACACTGGTGACCAAGTCTGATGCCTCTGCCTCGCCCGCGGTGACGTTCTGATCGCTCCTGGAAGTTTGTACCATGCACTGGTCAACACGCTTGATACTGCAGTCGTGCCCGCGGGGATGTTCTGGTTGCCTCCAGAAGTTCGTCCCATGCCCTGCCGAATGCGCCTGATGCCTCTACCACACCTGTGGGGATGTTCCGTTCACTCCATGAAGTTCATCTCATGCACTGCTGAATGCGAACAAGGCCTCTACTGTGGCTCTGTGGATGTTCTGGTCACTCACGGGAGTTCATCCCACACACAGCTCAATGTGTCCAAAGCCTCTGCTGTGCCCTCAAGGGATGTTCCGGTCCCTCCAGCAAGTTTGTCCCGCATACTGCCAAGCTTGTCTGACGTAGCTGCTGCATCTACAGGAATGTTCTGGTCGCTCCTGAAAGCTCGTCCCGTGCACTGCTGAGCTCACCCGACACCTCTGTTGTGTCTGTTGGGATGTTTCAGTCGCTCTTAAAAGTTTGTCCTGAGAACTGCCAAACATGTCTGACACCTCTACTGAGTGCGCTGGGATTTTCTGGTCGGTCCCAGAAGTTCATTCCACCCACAGCTGAACATGCCTGATGCCTCTGCTGCGCCTGTGGGGAAGTTCTGGTCGCTGCCAGAAGTTTGTCCTGTGCACTGCAGAACACGCCTGACAAAGTTGCATGCCCGTGAGGTTGTTCCAGTGGCTCCCCGAAGTTCATCCTGCACACTGCCGAATGCACCCGATGTAGTTTCCGTACCTAGGGTGATTTCGGTGGTACCTAGGGTGATTTTGGTGGCTTCCCAGAGTTCATCCCGTGCACTGACAAGTGCCTGATGTCTCTGCCTTGCCTGCAGTGACGTTCTGGTAGCCACCGGAAGTTCATCCTGCCCACTAGCCAATACGCCCGACACCTCTGCCGTGCCCTCAGGGATGTTCCGGTCGCTCCTGGAAGTTTGTCTTGAGCACTGCCATACATGTCTGATGCCTCTAACAAGCAGCCTACAGGAATTTTCTGGTCACTCCTGAAAGTTCATCCCATGCACTGCCGAACGTGTCTGGTGCTGCAGTCATGCCCGTGGGCATGTTCCGCTCACTCCTGGATGTTCATTCCACGCAATGCTCAATGCACCCAAAGCCTCTGATGTACCTGCGGCGATGTTCCAGTCACTCCCAGAAGTTTGTCTCATGCACTGCCAAACATGCCCGACACCACTGCCACACCAGCGGGGATGTTCTGGTCGCTCCCAGAAGTCCATCCAACTCACTGCCCAACGTGTCCGAAGCCTTTGCCGTGCCTGCAGGTATGTTCTGGTCACTCCCGGAAGTTCATCCCAAGCTCTGCTGAATGCAACCAATGCATCTGCCGAGCCCATGGGGATTTTCCAGCTGCTCCACGAAGTTCATCGTGCCCACTGCCCAATGCACTTGAAGCCTCGGCCACATCTGCTGGGATGTTCAGGCTGCTCCTGGAAGTTCGTCCTGCACACTGCCGAATGTGTCCAATGAAGCTGCCGTGGCCGAGGGGATGTTCGGGTTGCTCCTGGAAGTTCATCAGGTGCACTGCCAAACACACCTGTGGGGATGTTCAGGTTGCTCCAAAAAATTTGTCCCAGGCACTGGCGAAGGTGGCCGACGATGCTGCTGCACCCGCGGGGATGTTCCAATCACTCCCAGAAGTTCATCTCACACACTGCCAAATGCACCCGACACCTCTGCCACACCTGTGGATATGTTCTGGTCCCTCCCTGAACTTCGTCGTGCGCACTGCTGAACATGCCCAATGCCTCTGCCACACCCTCGGGTATGTTCCATTTGCTCCTGAAAGTTCATCCCGAGCCGATTGCCTCTGATGCATGGGATTTTTTGGCTGCTCCTGGAAGTTTGTCCTGCACACTGCCCAACGTGTCCAAAGCCTCTACCGTGCCCACAGGCATGTTCTGGTCACTCCTAGAAGTTCATCCTGTACACTGCCAAATGCGCCCACGAGGATGTTTGGGTCACTCTAGGAAGTTCGTCCTGTGCACTGACCAATGTGCCTGAAGCCTCTGCCGCACCTGCTGGTATGTTCAGGTTCTCCTGGAAGTTCGTCCCATGCACTGCCGAACGTGTCCAATGCCTCTGATGTGCCTGCAGGGATGTTAGGATCGCTCCTGGAATTTTGTCAAGCACAATGCCAAACGCATCTGATGCCTTTGCCACACCCGTGGGTATATTCGGGTTGCTCCCAAAAGTTCATCCCATGCACTGTAAAAGCCGCCCAACGCCTGCCGTGCCTGAGTGGATGTTCCAGTTGCTTGTGGAAGTTCATCCCGTACACTGCCAGACACACTCGAAGCCTTTGCCGCTCCTGAAGGATTTTTCAGTCGCACTCGGAAGTTCTTCCCGTGCTCTGATGAATGTGTGTGATGCTTCTGCCAGGCCTGTGGAGATGTTCTGGTCGCTCCCGGAAGTTCGTCCCACAGACTGTCAAATGCAACCAACTCCTCTGCCATGCCTGCAGGGATTTTTTGATCGCTCCCGGAAGTTCATCCCATGCACTGCCAAACACGCTTGTGGGGATTTCCTGCCACTCCTGGAAGCTTGTCCCGCACACTGCCGAATGCGACCAATGCCACTGCCACTCCAGCAAGAATGTTCTGGTTGCTCCCAGAAGTTTATTCCGTGCATTGCCAAACATGTCCAATGCTGCTGCCGCACCAGTGGGAATGTTTTGGTCACTCCCGAAAGTCCATCCTGCACACTACTGAATGAGCCCGATGCCTTGCCATGCCTACAGGGATGTTCCAGTCACTCTCGGAAGTTCGTCCCTAGCATTGCAGAATGCATCAGATGCCTATGCTGACCCCACGGGGATTTTGCATTCACTCCCGGAAGTTTGTCCCCAGCATTGATGAACACATTAAATGCCTCTGCTGAGCCCGTGGGGATTTTACGGTCACTCGCAAAAGTTCGTCCCTCGCACCTTCCACTTCCACAAGGATGTTCCGGTTGCTCCCCAAAGTTCATAGCGTGCACTGCTGAACTCAAACGATGCCTCCACCACACCTTCGGGGCTATTCCAGTCGCTCCCGGAAGTTCGTCCCCTGCACTGCCCAACATGCCCAAAGCATCTTCTGTGCCCACAGGGATGTTCTGGTCGCTCCAAGAAGTTTGTCTTGTGTACTGTTGAATGTGTCTGACGCTGCCATCCTTGCGGTAATGTTTCAATCAGTCCTGGAAATTTGTCCTGTGCACTTCAGAATGCACCCAACACCTCTGCCGCACTGCAGGGATGTTCCGGTCACTCCCTACATTTCGTCCAGTGCACTGCCCAATGAACCCGAAGTCTCTGCTGTGCCCTGCGAGGATGTTTCAGTTGCTCCCGGAAGTTCGTCCCATGCACTGCCGAATGTGTCCGACGCCTCTGCTGCAGGGATGTTCCGGTCATTCCCAAAAGTTCATACCGTGCACTGCCAAACGTGTCGAAGCTCTGCCGCACCTGCAGGGATGCTTGGTAGCTCCCAGAACTTCATCCAGTGCACTGCCCAATGCAAACAAAGTCTCTGCCACAGCCGCGGGGATTTTCAGGTCACTCTTGGAAGTTCATCCTGTGTACTGCCCAACATGCCGGAAGGCCATGCCATGCTTGAGGGGATTTTCTGGTAGCTCGTGGAAGTTTGTCCAGCACACAGACAATATGTTACACCCGTGGGGATCTTCTAATTGCTCCCAAAAGTTTGTCCTGTGCACCGCCAAATGCATCCAATGTCTCTGCTGCACCTGCAGGGATCTTCTGATCACTCCCAAAAGTTTGTCCCGCTCACCGCTGAACTGTTGGGGTCCTGATTTCTTGTCCTAACTTTTCTACACCTTTGGGGTCAACACGCCTACTATAAACCTTCCTAACTTTCTGTCCCATTTGATTCTTTAGTTCTTTTCTTGGATTTTTGTCCCCTAAGCTGTCCTTCGAGATTAACTAATGTATAAAGGATATGTTCGATAGGCAAGACAACTCTTAAACCTATCACAACTTGCCTTGGTTGAAAAAGACAACTCTTGACTTCAACCTAAAGCTCTTAAGCAAGGAAGACAACTCTTCACCTTGTCTTAAGCCCAAGTTATCTCAAGACAACTCTTAAAAGATAACCAAAATGTAAACAAGAGCAGAATCAAGAATGCTAACATGATTCTTGATTAATGAATGAAAAGAATACAAAATTCAGAGCATATGTCTCTGCTCACAAATAATCCTACTAGGATTCTTGGTCTTTCTTGAATTCCTACTTAGACTAGAATTCGTACTTTGACTAAATCTTTCTATCCTTATCTCCTCTCCTACAGCTGCTGACCTTCATCTTGCCGTTTCCTTCTAGGATTAGGACTTCCATATGGCATGTCCTTCCATTCCAAGACTCTCTTTGATGTGATCATCTTATTGAAGTCAAACTTGTCATGACGCCGTGCTGCTGCTGGAGTTCTTTATGCTGTCTTTGTCCTGCTCAGATTGCATCATGCGTGTCCTGCCAATGCTGGTGTTCCTCTTGGCTTGGATTTCTGCAGTCAGTTAGGACAGAGTCAGAACCTGGCCGTGCTTCACTGCCTGCTGTGTGCATGCTTGTTGTGCACACGTTCTGACCTGTTTCTGCCTCTCTTGCTGCTTGGCACCTCGCGTGCATTCGCTCATGCTCCCTTCGCCTCCTAAGGTCCTCAACATGAATGCACGCAATGCCTCTGCTGCACCCGCGGGGATGTGGTGGTTGCTCTAGGATGTTCGTCCCACCCACTGCCAAACGCGCCTAACGCCTCTACTGTGCCCGCGGGCAAGTTCTGGTAGCTACTAGATGTTTATCCCATGCACTACCCTAGGTGCCCGATGCCTCCGATGTGCCCGTGAGAATTTTGCAGTTGCTCCTGGAAGTTTGTATCGCACACTGCCAAACGTGATCCACGCCACTCCGGCGCCTGCATGGATGTTCTGGTCGCTGCCAGAAGTTCATCCCACGCACTGCCGAGCGTGCCCCACGCCTCTGACACACCCACAGGGACATTCCAGTTGCTTCCGGAAGTTCATCCTGTGCACTGCCAAACGTGCCCAATGCCTCTTTCATGTCCTTAGAGATGTTCCGGTCTCTACTGAAAGTTCATCCCATTCACTGCCGAACGAGCCCGAAGCCTCTGCCACACCCATGGAGATGTTCCGGTCACTTCCGAAAGTTCATCCCGCACACTGCCCATTTTGCTCAAAGCCTCAATCTCACCTGACGGTATGTGTCGGTCTCTCCCTGAAGTTTTTCCCACGCACTTCCGAACGTGCCCGACGTGTCTATTGCGCCTGCGGGGATGTTCTGGTCACTCCTAGAAGTTCATCCTGCGCACTGCCGAACATGCCCCACCCGGTGCTGCTCCTGTAGGGATGTTCCAGTCCCTCCTGAAGTTCATCCCGAGCACTACCGAAAGTGCCCAATGCCTCTGACGCACCTGCAAGGATTTACCGGTCGCTCCTGGAAGTTTGTCCCACACACTGTCGAATGTGCCCTGACGCCGTTTCTACTCCCACGGGGATGTTCCGGTCGCTCCTCAAAGTTTGTACTGCACACTGCTGAATGCACCCGACACCTCTGCTGCATCAGCGGGGATGTTCTGGTCACTCCCGGAAGTTCGCCCCCCCACACTGCCTAACACGCCTGAAGCCTCTTCGCACCCACAGGGATGTTCCGGTCACTCCAGGAAGTTCATCTAGCGCACTGCTGAATGTGTCTGACGCTGCCGCGCCCATGCGAATGTTTCACTCAGTCCCGGAAGTTTATCCCATGTGCTGCAGAATGCACCGCATGCCTCAGCTGCACCACGGGGATGTTCGGTTCTCTCCTAGCAGTTCGCCCAGTGCACTACTGAGCCCGTGGGGGTTTTTCTGGCTGCTCCCAGAAGTTCGTCCTATGCACTGCCATGTGCCTGAGACCTCTGCCTCACCCTCAGGGATGTTCCTGTCTCTCCCAGAAGTTCATCTGCTGCACTCCCAAACGCACCCGACACCTCTTCTGTGCTTCAGGGATGTGCGGGTCGCTCCTGGAAGCTCGTCCTGCGCCCTGGCAAATGCACCTGATGACTCTGCCATGCCCATGGGTAAGTTCTGGTCGCTCCTGGAAGTTCGTCCTGTGGACTGCCAAATGAGCCTGACACCTTTGCTGCACTTGTGGGGATGGTCTGGTCACTCCCGGAAGTTCATCTGCACTGCCCAATGAGCCCAAAGCCTCTGCTGTGCATGCAGGGATGTTCCGGTCATTCCCGAAAGTTCATCCTGTGGACTACTAATCATGTCCAACAACACTGCCGTGCCTGCAGGAATGTTTTCATCTCTCTCGGAAGTTCATCCCGTGCACTGCCAAATGTGTTGGACACCTCTGCCGCGCCTGCGGGGATGCTCTGGTCACTCTCAGAAGTTCGTCCTGTGTACTGCCCAATGTGCCCAACACTGCTGCTACACCCGGTGGGATGTTCCAGTCGCTCCTGGAAGTTTGTGCCATGCAGTACCTAATGCACCCAATGCCGCTTCCCGCGCCCACACGGGATGTTCGTGTCGCTCCAGGAAGTTTGTCCTGCATACTGTTGAACGTGCCTGATACCACTGCCGCACCCATGGCATCGTTCCAGTCGCTCTTTTAAGTCTCTCCTGCACACTGTCAAATGCAGCAGACAGCTCTGCTGCGCCCGCAGAGATGTTCCAGTCACTCCACCAAATTCCTCCTGTGATCTGCCCAACATACCCGAAGCCTCTACCGTGCCTGCAGGGATGCTTTGGTCAATCTCGGAAGTTCATCCCGCACACTGCCGAACTGTTGAGAACCTAAGTATGCAGGAAATGCAACGCGCAGAAAATGAGGCAGCAAAGAGAGCATGGGCCAGAAAATGTGCACAACAAGCATGGCAACAGCAAGTATGCAGCCCAGCAGTGAAGCCCGACCAGTATTTGACTTAATCCTAATCAATGAAGGACATTCATGCCAACAGGTGTTCCAGCAGCAGCAGGACATCCATGCCAAGTAGAATTCAGCAGCAACAGAACATCTATGCCAAGAAGAGTTCTATCAGCTGCAGGACAAGCATGATGAATTCCAGTAGCAATGGGATACTCACGGCCAAGTAGAATTCTAAGGGCAGAAGGATTTGCATTGAGAGTCCTAGTCCTAGAAGGATAAGCCAAGAGGAAGTCCAGCAGCTGTAGAATACAAGATAAGGTAGGAATTCTAGTCTAGGTAGAAATCAAGAAAGACCAAGAATCCTAGTAGGATTAGGAAACAATGGATAAGGTCTATCTTGATAATGTTTTAGTTGACTTAGAAAAGCTTTGTTGACTTAGGAAAACATATCCTAAGTGGATAAGGAACCTAAGTACTAGTTAAATTAGGATAAGGCTGCCTTAGGACTATAAATACAGCCCATTATTTGTGAGGAGGTCATATGCTCCGAATTTTGTTTATTTCTCATTCATTAATCAAGAATCAAAGGTTAGCATTCTTGCTTACATTCTTGTTTATATTTTTGGTTATCTTTTAAGAGTGGTCTTGAGATAACTTGGGCTTAAGACAAGGTTAAGAGTTGTCTTCCTTGCTTAAGAGCTTAGGTTGAAGTTAAGAGTTGTCTTCTTCAACCAAGGCAAGTTGTGATAGGTTTAAGAGTTGTCTTGCCTATCCAACATATCCTTATATATATTAGTTAACCCGAAGGACAGCTTAGGGGACATAAATATAAGAAAAGAACTCAAGGATCAAACAGGGACAGCAAGTTAGGAAGGATTCTAGTAGGCGTGCTGACCCCTAAGGTGTAGAAAAGTTAAGGAAAAAATTTGGGACCCCAACATGAACATGTCTGACACTGCTGCTGCACCCGCAAGGATGTTCTGGTCACTCCAGGAAGTTCATCCCATGCACTGCCGAGCGCGCCCGATGCCAATGCTGCTGCCCCTACGGGGATGTTCTTATTGCTCCCAGAAGTTCGTCCCGCATACAATCGAATGTGCCCAACACCTCTGCCACCCCTGCAGGGATGTTCCAGTTGCTCCCGGAAGTTCGTTCCATGCACGGACCAACAAACACATAACCTCTGCCTTATCCGCATGGATGTTCCGGTCACTCCTGGAAGTTCATCCCGCGGACTGCGAACATGTCCAACGCTGCTGCCACGCCCGCGGGGATGTTCTGATCATCCAAGAAGTTTGTCCTGCAGACTGCCAAACGTGCCTGACACCTTAGCTGCGCCTATCGGGATGTTCTGGTTGCTCTCAGAAGTTCGTCCCACACGCGGCCAAATGCGCCTAATACTACAACTGCACCTGCAGGGATGTTCCTGTCACTCACCAATGTTCGTCCCGCACACTGCCAAACACGCTTGACGACACCAATGGGATGTTCTGGTCACTCTCGGAAGTTCGTTCTGTGCTCTGCCAAACACATCCGATGCTGCTACCGTGCCCACAGTGATGTTCTGGTCGCTCCCGAAAGTTCATCCCGTGCAATACCCAACACGCCCGAAGCCTATGCCGTGCCAAGAGGGATGTTCTGGACACTCCCTGAAGTTCATGCAATGAAGTGGCCAAAGCTCCCGATGCTGCCACCATGCCTGCGGGGAATTTTCGATCGCTCCCAAAAGTTCACCCGACACTGCTGCTGCACCTGTGGGGTTGCTCTGGTTGCTTCTTGAATTTTGTCCCATGCATTGCCGATTGCACTCAACACCTATGCCACACCCACAGGGATGTTGCGGTCGCTCCTGGAAGTTTGTCCCACGCACGGCCCAATGCACTCAAAGCCTCTGATGCGTCAGCAGGGATGTTCCGGTCACTCACGGAAGTTTGAACTACTCACGGCCAAACTCGCCTGATGCCTCTGTCGTGCCCATGGAGATGTTCCGGTTGCTCCTGGAAGTTTGCTCGTGCACTGCTAAATGCACTCAAAATGCATCTACTGCACCCGCAAGGATGTTTCGGTCGCCCTTGGAAGATCATCCAGTGCACTGCTGAATGCGTCCCATGCAGATGCTGCACCCGTGGGGATGTTCCAGTTGCTCAGGAAAGTTAGTCTTGCGTATTGCCTAACGTGGACAAAGCCTCTGCTGCACCCGCAGGGATGTTTCGGTCGTTCCTGGAAGTTTGGTCTGTGCACCGCCAAATGAGTCCTCTGATGTAGCTGTACCTGCAGCAATGTTCTGGTCGCTCTCAGAAGTTCATCCCGTGCACTGCAAAACACGCTCGATGCCCCTGCTGCACCCAAGGGGATGTTCCGGTTGCTCCCAGAAGTTTGCCCCATGCACTACCCAACGCGCCCGAAGCCACTGCCAAGCCCGCAGGGATGTTTTGGCTGCTCCAGGAAGTTCGTCCTGCACACTGCCAAATGTGTTCGACACCCCTACTGCACCCACGGGCATGTTTCGGTCACTCCCGGAAGTTTGTCCCGCGCAATAACAAACGTATTCAATGCCGCTGCTGTGCCTGTGTTGTGTTCAGGTAACTCCCACAAGTTCGTCCCGGGCACTGCCAAAAGCACCCGAAGCCTCTACCACGCCTGCAGGGTTGTTCCAGTCGCTCCTGAAAGTTTAACCTGAGCACTGCCAAACAAGTCTGATGCCTCTGCTGTGCCCTCGGGGATGTTCCGTTCGCTCCCAGAAGTTCGTCCAGTGCTCGGCTCAATGTGCCCGACGACCCTGCCATGCCTGCAGGGATGTTCCAGTCACCCTCAAAAGTTCGTCCCTTGAACTGCCGAACATGCCCGACGCTGCTGTTGTGCCCGGGGGGAGTTTCCAGCCACTGCCGAAAGTTTGTCCCACACACTGCCAAATGCACAGGAAGCCTCTGCCTTGGCTGATGGGATGTTCCAGTCGCCCCCAGAAGTTCAACTTGTGCACTGCCCGACATGCCCAAAGACTCTACCATGCCCATGGAAAAGGTCCAGTCGCCCCCAGAAGTTCATCCTACAAACTACCGAACGTGCCCAACACCAATGATTCACCTGTGGGGATGTTTCAGTTGCTCCCGGAAGTTCATCCCATGCACTGCTGAACATATCCGATGCCTCTGCTCAGCCCAACGGGATTTTCTGATCACTCCTGAAAGTTTGTTCCGCACACTGCCGAGCTGTTGGGGTCCCGATTTTTTTCCCCAACTTTTCTACACCTTAGGGGTCAGCACGCCTACTGAAATCCTTCCTAACTTGCTGTCCTGTTTGATTCTTGAGCTTTTTTCTTATATTTACGCCCCCTAAGCTGTCATTCGGGTTAACTAATATATATAAGGATATGTTAGATAGGCAAGACAACTCTTAAACCTATCAAAACTTGCCTTAGTTGAAGAAGACAACTCTTAACTTCAACCTTAGCTCTTAAGCAAGGAAGACAACTCTTAACCTTGTCTTAAACCCAAGTTATC
>BNST01000939.1:0-80771 GCA_019650275.1 Xylocarpus granatum
GAAAAAGGGAGGGGAGGAAGGGGGGAGAAGGAGAAATCAGAAGGGAGAGGAAGGGGAGGGGGGGGAAGATGGGGTGGGAGATAAAGAAGGAGAGGTAGAGAGGGGGGGTTTTGGAAATAATATGAGAGAGTAGGGGAGGAGGAGGATGGTTGGGTTGATTTGAAGGTTTGAGAGGGGAAGGAATATATGTAAGATGTATGTTATAGATGATATTTATTTGGTAATAGAATAAGGAATAAACAGGTAAATTAAAAGATATATTGTAGTCGTTGAGTTTGTTAAGGAATAACGATCAAATCAATAATGGAGTTAGTTTGAATGAAAGCGAAAAAGAGGATTCTATCTATGAAGATTCAACACAACAGAATGGTGATATTCATGAACCATTGGAATCAAATGAAGAACAAAACATAGTTAGCGAAAGTCAAAGTGAGGAAACACCTTGTGATGAGAACCCTAATGATCAATTAGTTTCAGAGCATGAAATCCCATTTAGTTCCTCACCGGTGGGTCAAAATGAGAGAGAGTTTGATTCTTCATCACATGATCAAAATTTTCCTCTTAGAAGATCTCAAAGAATTAGGAAGCCTCCATCCGAATGGCAGAAAAATAGGGTATTCTTTTATGGGAACAAAGTCACAGCACATCCTATACAAAATTATTATACCTTAGATAATGTTAAAGAGAGTTATAGAGTGTTTTTAAGCAAATTGGATAGTTTGAAAGAGCCATCTTGCTACAACGAGGCCAAGGACATTCCTATTTGGAGAAATGCCATGGATGAGGAGTTGGAAGCTTTAGTTAAGAATAAGACATGGGAAATTGTTACTCTTCCCCAAGGTAAGAAAACAGTTGGGTGTAAATGGGTGTACAAAACCAAGCTGAAGAGTGATGGTTCCATTGAGAAACATAAAGCTAGATTGGTTGCTAAAGGATTCACTCAAACCTATGGTTTAGATTACACTGAGACATTTGCCCCAGTAGCCAAAATGAACACCATTAGAGTTATTTTGTCCTTAGCCACTAATTATGAATGGGAAATGTATCAAATGGATGTTCGAAATGCTTTTCTCCAGGGGGAATTAGAAGAAGAGGTTTACATGGATATCCCACAAGGATACAACATTAAAGTACCAAAACCGCATGTATGTAAGCTTAGAAAAGCCATTTATGGCTTAAAACAATCTCCTAGGGCCTGGTACTCTAAGTTGTTAGGTGCTTTAACTTCTCAACACTTTAAGGTTAGTAGTGCTGATCACTCTTTATTCATAAAACACTCCAATAATGGTATTACTGTTGTGATAATATATGTGGACGATATCATTATAACAGGGAGTGATACTTTGGGAATAAACAGCACTAAAAGTTATTTAAAGTCTACTTTTGATATTAAAGACCTTGGACACTTACGGTATTTTCTAGGTATAGAGATAGCCCATTCTAATAAAGGGCTATTTCTATCCCAAAGGAAATACACACTTGATCTTTTGAAAGAGACAGGTAAGCTTGGAGGGAAGATAGCATCAACTCCAATTGAAGGACAAGCCAAAAAGAAGGAGGGCAAACCAATTGAAGACATCAAGCAATATCAAAGAATTGTGGGTAAGTTAATCTACTTAACTATTACAAGACCTGACATTTCTTTTGCTGTGAATCAGGTAAGCCAATTCATGACTTGTCCAATGACCAATCACATGGAAATGGTGGACCGAATACTCAAATATCTCAAAGGAACTCTAGGACAAGGATTACTGATGAAGAAACATGGACATCACCAAATTTTTGCCTACACGGACGCTGATTGGGCAGGAAGCATTGAAGATCGCAAGTCTACAACTGGATATTGTACTTTTGTTGGTGGGAATTTAGTGACTTGGAAGAGCAAAAAGCAAACCGTGGTGGCCAAATCAAGTGCCGAAGCTGAATATAGAGCAATGGCTTCAACCACCAGTGAATTGATATGGTTGAAGGCATTGGTTGAAGATTTGGGTTTTAATGTCGAGGCACCTATGAAGCTACATTGTGATAACAAATCGGCGATACATATTGCAAACAATCCGGTGTTTCATGAGAGGACCAAGCATATAGAGGTAGATTGTCACTTTATAAGAGAAAAATATTTGAACAAGACAATCTCAATGCCTTATGTCAAGAGTGATGATCAATTGGCGGACATATTCACCAAACCTCCGAGTATTCAACAACTCCAAAAGTTCGTATGCAAGTTGAACTTGATCAATTTGTTCAAGCCCAACTTGAGGGGAGTGTTGAAAATGAAGAGATTGAGGGTCAAGATAAAAGCCCAAATAACTCTTTGATTGGTCTATGGACACTCTTGTCAAGCCTAAAGCCCATTTCAAGCTAACCACTAAGGACGAAATAACGGCTAGTTCTTGAAATTGAAAGATATGTTGTTATGTGTTGTACCTAGCTGTTAGAAAAGTAAAATCAACTTGTACCTAGCCGTTAGGATGTTGTATATATATACCCAAGATGTGTAAAGTGAAAAACAAGCTTCTTTATTCTTTCATCAATACTTTCTTTCACACTTCTTTGTTCCTTCATCAATATTTTTTCACAGGAAAGACAATGGGCAAAAAATGGTGTCGCAAAGGAGAGCGTGGGCTAGAAAATGTGCACAACAAGCACAGCAACAACAAGTATGCAGCCCAACAGTGAGGCCCAACTAGTATTTGACTTAATCCTAATCAATAACTAGTGTTTGACTTAATCCTAATCAATGAAGGACATTCACACGAACAGGAGTTCTAGTGGAAGAAGGATAACCGCATCAAGAAGAATTCCAACAGAAGCAGGACATCTATGCCAAACAGAGTTCCAGCAGCAGCAGGACATCCATGCCAAGAAGAATTCTATCAGCAGCAGGACACGCCACAGTAAAAGTCTAATCCAAGAAGGAAAGGGCAAGAAGAAGTCAGCAGCTGTAGGAGAGAAGATAAGATAAGGACAGAAGGACTTAGTTAAAGTAGGAAATCTTGTCTTAGTAGGAATTCAAGAAAGACCAAGAATCCTTGTAGGATTAGGAAACATTAGATAAGGTCTATCTTGATAATGTTTTAGTTGACTTAGAAAAGCTTGTTGACTTAGGAAAACATATCCTAAGTGGATAAGGAACCTAAGTACTAGTTAGATTAGGATAAGGCTATCTTAGGACTATAAATACAGCCCATTATTTGTGAGGAGAAAATAAGCTCCGAATTTTGTTATTTTTCATTCAATAATCAAGAATCAAGGTTAGCATTCTTGCTTACTTTCTTGTTTATATTTTTGGTTATCTTTTAAGAGTTGTCTTGAGATAACTTGGGCTTAAGACAAGGATAAGAGTTGTCTTCCTTGCGTCACAGCTTAGGTTGAAGTCAAGAGTTGTCTTCTTCAACTAAGGCAAGTTGTGATAGGTTTAAGAGTTGTCTTGCCTATCCAACATATCCTTATATATATTAGTTAACCCAAAGGACAGCTTAGGGGACGTAAATATAAGAAAAGAACTCAAGAATCAAACAAGACAGCAAGTTAGAAGGATTTCAGTAGTTGTGCTGACCCTTAAGTGTAGAAAAGTTGGGGAAAAAATCAGGACCCCAACAAATTGGTGTTTTTGTTGAGAGATAGCACCATCACACCAACAAATTGGTTCTCTTATTGAGAAATCAGCACAGTTCAACATCAAATTGAAGAGGCAGCACATCACCATGTCATTCAGGCAGTATTCACCCTCACCACAACAGCGAACTAACAAGGACTTTGGAAGAATCCTAGCCTTGGAGAGGAACAATGCACCATACATGACCAGGTAGGTGATATCAAACACCAACTATCATCTATCATTCATTCTCTTGAAAAATTGAAGAGAGACACACCCAGAGTGGCTGGAAAACAAGTCCAAACCGAGCAGCCAGGAACAGCAACCTGCCACAAACGTCTAGGAGGTGTCAATCAGAAATCACGTGGCGCCAAGTGCATGAGGAAGATCTGACCATGTGCAGCTTCCCTCTCAAGAAAGGGGGAGAGGCACATGAGTCTAGGGTGCAAAAGGGAGGTGCCACCGAATTTGCACCAGCCCATGACCCCTATGATGAATACAACGACGATGAGGTCTTGGATCGAAGGCCAGCAGTATGGCAGCCAAGGAGAATGCAGAGTCATCATGAGGCAGAACATTGGCGGACAAATAGGAGAGAGGAATGGCAGCACTATGACAGCCCAAGCCACTACACCCAACCAAAGGTAAAAATTGAATTCCCTACCTTTGAGAAAGGAGATCCAACCGAATGGATCTCCAAAGCTGAATTCTACTTTGAAAAACAAGGTGTAGAGAGGGGTGAAAGGGTTGATTTTGCATCCTATCACCTATGTGGGAGGGCCAATCAATGGTGGTGTTGGCTTAAGGCCACCTACAGCAGAGAAGGTAGAAGGATTGGCTGGACAAGGTTCACACAAGAATTGATGGACAGATTTGGCCCATCCAGCATCACAAATATTTGCTTCGAGTTTGATGGGAACCAAGTCTTTCCTTCATCAAATCTGAGAGTGCTGCACCAGTTCAGAACTTTGGAATACTCATCTCTCCTCTCTGAGATGCCAATCTGGAGAACAAGTGAAGACGTTTCATCACCAACAATTCCAGTTGATGACAGTAGAGGAAAAGAATTGTGCACAGGAGATGCATATGCACTTCCAGATGATGCGACACTAAGGACACAAGTGTTCCAGGACAGGACTTGGTGTGCTTGAATGCCAAGATAAAGATGCAGATGTCTTGTGATGAGTCGAATAATGCATCTACCAAACGTCCTGATTCATCTATTCAGATCTGAAGGACTTGCTGATCTTTCACAGACAGATTCACAAGCTGCAAGAGACCAGACCTTTAGACCATTCATTGTTCAAACTGCAGCGAAAAATATGCATAGCATGCAGCAAGTTTTGCAAGGCATAAATATTGATCAAACGCCATCATCTGCACCTATTTTAGACCCTCAATTCCCTGGACAGAATGATGATTATTTGGGTTGCAGCTTGAACATTGAAGATCTAGACATTCCCTGCAACTGTTAAGGATTTCTACTAGCACCCATTACAGACAAAATTAGCCCAAAGCGCAGGACAGCAGGGGAAGCTGAGGCTACACTCCCCGGATCATGCAGAAGAAGGTGAAATCAACTTGCATGCAGTAGGGGCAACCACCAAAGCCTACTGCAATGAGGTGTTCACAACCATAAACAACAAGAATGTTTTGGTGTTGATAGATAGTGGAGCTACTCATAACTTCATCAACACAAAACTGGTCAAAACACTTCAGCTATGTCGAAAAAGGATTGCACCCTTTGAGGTAAGAGTGGCAAGCAGACAGAAGCTCAAGTGCGCACAAGTAATCCAGGCAGTAGCAATACAGATTCAAGGAGTCAAAATAGAAGTAGAACTGCATGTGTTAGCTCTGGCAGGTCTTGATGTGGTTTTAGGCAACGCTTGGCTTAAGACCATAGGCAAGATAATGTTCGACTACGAATCCATGGCCATGCACTTCCAATGGAAGGGAAGGACTGCACGTGGGAGGCATCCACCACCAATGCAGCGCATCATTGTGAGGTAAGTACCCTTGAACGACTATACAGAAAGAGGGCACAATGCTTTGCAGTTCTCTTGGCCATAAAAGAAGAAAACACAGCCGAACATACACATGAAGACATACCAATAGGAGTAAGGAATCTACTGGAGCAATTCGGAGATGTCTTAGGAGAGCCACAAGGACTACCACCCTCAAGACATTACGACCATGCCATCCCATTAATCGACGAAACCAAAGCGATTAATGTAGCACCTTACCGGTATGCACACTTCCAAAAGAACGAGATCGAAAGACAAGTGGAAGAGATGCTACAGCAAGGTATTATCCAACCTAGCACTTCCCCTTTTTCTTCTCCTATTCTACTTGTTAGAAAGAAAGACGAACTTGGAGGTTTTGCACCGATTATCGGGCACTCAACCAAGCAACTGTCAAGGATCGTTTTCCGATCCCAACAATTGATGATATGCTGGACGAGTTACATGGAGCAAAGCTGTTCACCAAGCTGGACCTCAAGGCGGGATATCATCAAATACGCATGAAAGAAGAGGACGTGCAGAAGACAGCATTTCGGACTCATAGTGGACACTACGAGTACCTAGTCATGCCCTTCGGATTATGCAACGCACCCTCCACCTTTCAAGCAGCCATGAACGACATCTTCAAACCTTATTTGCGCAGGTTTGTCTTAGTCTTCTTTGATGACATTTTGGTCTATTCCAGGAACCACGATGATCACATAGAACACTTAGCAAAAGTGCTAGAAGTGTTAAGAAGAAATTGTTTCGTCATCAAGCCATCCAAGTGCACATTCATGCAAGAGGAGCTTGAATACCTCGGTCACATCATATCTGAAGATGGAGTGAAGGTAGACCAACGAAAATAGGAGCCATGCAAACATGGCCAACTCCTAAGAATGTCATAGAACTTAGAGGATTTCTAGGTTTGATAGGCTACTATCGCCGATTTGTTCGCAAATACGGTGCCATAGCAAAACCACTAATGGATTTGCTGAAGAAGGACGGATTCCTATGGACAGAGAAGAGTGAAGACGCATTCAAGTTGTTGAAGCAAGCTATGTGTGAGACCCCAGTGTTAGCACTGCCCGACTTCAACCAAACCTTCGAGCTTCACACTGACGCATGTCAAGATGGAATAGGTGCTGTCCTGAGTCAAGCCGGAAGACCTATTGCATACATGAGCAGAGTCTTAGGGCCCATGAAGAAGGAATGGTTAGTATATGCCAAGGAGATGTTGGCCATCATCCATGCAGTCAAGGTATGGTGACCTTACCTTCTTGGGAGGAAATTCCTGATCATTACAGATCAACAACCCTTGAGAAGCCTCATGGAGCAGAAAATTACCACCTCAGAGCAGCAAAAGTTCCTTGTCAAGTTGCTGGGTTACGAGTATGAAATAATCTACAAACCAGGCAAGGAAAACAAGGTGGCAGATGCATTGTCCAGAAGCAATGGAGGTCAAGCATTGTGGACAGCATGTGAGCCTAATGATGCATGCCTCACTGCCATTAGCGAGCGGAGTGGAATGTATGGACAGAAATCAAGGAGGCAATAGAGATTGATCCCTCAAAGCCAAGAGCTGCATGAGAAGATCAAGAATTTTGACCCTAAGGTTAGTAAATTCACCCTTAAGAATGGATATATTTGGCACACCAGCGGTATGTACCAAACATACCGGGATAGAGGAAAGATCTTGAATCACTTCACACTCACGGAAGAGGACATAGTGGTTCCTGTACTTACATGCGGATCAAGCTATTCTTTTGGTTGGAAGGATTCAAGGCAGAAGTCAAGAAGAAAGACAGCAATTGTGACATTTGCCCATGGATAAAACTAGAAGATGGCAAGACCAAGGATTGCTACAACCTTTGCCATTACCCATGCAAGTTTGGAAAGACTATAATGACATCCAGCAGCAGTTTTCCAACTTTCACCTTGAGGACAAGGTGAGTCTTCAAGAAAGGGGGATTGTTGAGAACCTAAGTATGCAGGAAAGGCAATGGGTAGAAAATGGGGCAGCAAAGAAGAGCATGGGCCAGAAAATGTGCACAACAAGCATGGCAACAGCAAGTGTGCAGCCCAGCAATGAGGCCCAACTAGTATTTGACTTAATCCTAATCAATGAAAGAAATTCACACGAACAAAGTTCCAGCAGAAGAAGGATAATCGCATCAAGAAGAATTCCAGCAGCAACAGGACATCCATGCCAAGTGGAATTCCAGTAGCAGTAGGACATCTATGCCAAGTAGAGCTCCAGCAGCAGCAGCGACATCTATGCCAAGAAGAATTCTATCAGCAGCAGGACACGCCATAGCAGAAGTTCTAATCCAAGAAGGAAAGGCAAGAAGAAGTCAGCAGCTGTAGGAGAGAAGATAAGATAAGGACAGAAGGACTTAGCTCAAAGTAGGAATTCTTATCTAGTAGGAATTCAAGAAAGACCAAGAATCCTTGTAGGATTAGGAAAAAATGGGATAAGGTCTATCTTGATAATGTTTTAGTTGACTTAGAAAAGCTTGTTGACTTAGGAAAATATATCCTAAGTGGATAAGGAACCTAAGTACTAGTTAGATTAGGATAAGGCTGTCTTAGGACTATAAATACAGCCCATTATTTGTGAGGAGAAAATATGCTCCGAATTTTGTATATTTCTCATTCATAATCAAGAATCAAGGTTAGCATTCTTGCTTCCATTCTTGTTTATATTTTTGGTTATCTTTTAAGAGTTGTCTTGAGATAACTTGGGCTTAAGACAAGGTTAAGAGTTGTCTTCCTTGCTTAAGAGCTTAGGTTGAAGTCAAGAGTTGTCTTCTTCAACCAAGGCAAGTTGTGATAGGTTTAAGAGTTGTCTTGCCTATCCAACATATCCTTATATATATTGGTTAACCCGTAGGACAGCTTAGGATACGTAAATATAAGAAAAGAACTCAAGAATCAAACGGGACAGCAAGTTAGGAAGGATGTTAGTAGTTGTGCTGACCCCTAAGATGCAGAAAAGTTGGGGAAAAAAATTGGGACTCAAACACTTTGCCATGCCCGTAGGTATGTGCCCGGTCGCTCCTGGAAGTTCATCCCACGCATTGCCCAATATGTCTAAAGCCTTTACTGATCTCGCAAGGATTTTCCAGTTGCTCCCAAAAGTATGTCTCGCACACTGCCAAATGCGACCAACAAGGATTGCTTAACCTTTTAAGATGCTTGTAGATCAGTATAAAGATGACCCAAAGTTTGCATTAATATATGAGGAGTGCAAGAGAGTGTTGAAAATGAAGGGATTGAGGGTGAAGATAAAAAGACCCAAATAACTCTTTGATTGGCCTATGTACACCCATATCAAGCCAAAGTCCATATCAAGCTAATCGCTAAAGGACGAAATAACGCCTAGTAAGCTAATCACTAATGGACGAAATAATCGGCTAGTTCTTGAAATTGAAAGCTATGTTGTTATGTGTTGTACCTAGCTGTTAGAAAAGTAAATCAACTTGTACCTAGCCGTTAGGATGTTGTATATATATACCCAAGATGTGTAAAGTGAAAAACAAGCTTCTTTATTCTTTCATCAATACTTTCTTTCACACTTCTTTGTTTCTTCAATATTTTTCACATGGTATCAGAGCAGGTTTCATCTCTAATCTAGCTTTTACCTTTTGTTGCTTTGTTGGTTCTTGGTGTATCAAGACATTCCCCTTCATAGCCAAATTAAAGAATGGAAAGGGAGGGCTCGTCATACAACACCAAGAGCAGAAGTTCCTTCAAGGGAGTTGATAATGATGGTAACACCACCTTGAAACTTACCACATTTCCCTTGAATGGAAAAAATTACTCAATTTGGATCAATCTCGCTGAAAGAGCATTATGAGGAAAACGAGCATTGGGTTTCGTGAATGGAAGAATCACAAAGCCCACAGACACATCAAGTGAAGAATATGAAGATTGGTGTTATAATGACAACTTGGTGTACACATGGATTTTAAATTCCATGGAACCATCCTTGGTAGGTGCATTCTCAAAGGCTGAAACTTCTAAAGCACTTTGGGAGTCTATCAAGAGACAATTTGGTCATCAAGGAAACTTGATGAGAATATACGAGTTGAAGCAGTTCATCAACAATATCAGCCTTAGTGAAGGTGATCCGATAGAATATAACACCAAAAATTAAGGAGGCATGGGATGAACTTCAATCATTAAGGCCGAATACTACCAACATTGAAGAGGTGGAAAAAAGGGCCAATGAAGATCTTGTGATTTCGTATTTGATGGGTTTGGGTTCAGACTACGAAGATCTTCGGAATCACATTCTTAGAATTGAACCTTTGCCTTATTATGACGATGTTGCAAACAAGGTTAATAAAGAGTACTTGCAAAGAAAGATTTTGAATGGGAATTCAAGCAAGGCTGAGAGAGGTAGTTTGGTGGACAGCAAGGAAGAAGGCAGGATGGTCCAAGGAGCAAAAGTTAAGGCTAAGTGTGATAAATGTGGACGGATGCACAACCTTAAAGACAAATGCTGGAAGTGTGGGCACTGCAAGATGCTTGGTCATACTAAAGAAAAATGTTGGGTTCTTAATCCACATTTGAGGCCAGTTAACTTCAAGGAAAAGGCGCCACCACAAGGTGCTCAAAATGCAATCGAAAAAGGGAACTCAAAACTCCTTGAGGATTTGGCCAAACTACTTCGGAACCATCTTCCAAGCTCCTCTCAAGGTATGATTTCCAACTCACATTTTAAGTTTGACCCTTGGGTTATTGATTCAGGTGCTACTAATCATATGTTTAGAAATAAAAACATGGCATCTAGAATAGAAACCCTAGGAAACATTAGAAATGTGACAATAGCAAATGGTAGTGAAATACCCATTAAGGGATTAGGAGATATTAAAGTTTTATCCAAGAGAACAAGTGGCCTTTATATGCCAAATTTTTCATCAAATTTGCTGTCCGTTAGTAGAATAAGGAAAGACTTAAATTGTCGTGTTACCTTTGAACCCAATAAGGTGATATTTCAGGACATGTCAACCGGGAAGAAGATTGGTGAGGGAACCTTACATGACGGCCTATATTTTTTGGATAGTACCAATCAAGCCCTTAGAGTTGAGGAAGACAGTGGACTTCAGAAACTTTGGCATGCAAGACTAGGCCATCCTCCTAGTAACATTCTGTGTAAAATGATTCCGAAAATGAAGTTTAGTGATTTTAAACAATGTAGGGCTTGTAATCTTGGGAAAACAGACTAAACTTCCTTTTGTACATTCGGAAACTTGTTATAATGAAATGTTTGATCTTGTTCACTCTGATCTATGGACTTCTCCTTTAGAATCTCACAATGGCTTTAGATATTTTGTCACATTCATTGATCACAAGTCGAGATACACTTGGATATACTTGATTAAAAACAAATCAGAGACCTTATCATGTTTTAAAGAGTATGTTTCCTTAATTGAAAATCAACTTGGTAAAAGGATTAAGATTCTTAGGAGCGACAATGGGGGAGAATATACTAGTCACGCCTTTGAGAATTACTTGAGCACTTTAGGGATAGTTCATCAAACGACTTGCCCCTACACACCTGAACAAAATGGTGTGGCCGAGCGGAAAAATCGGCACATTTAGATGTAGGAAGGTCACTAATGTTTCATCACAATGTCCTAAAAGATATTGGAATGAAGCCATTCTCACTGCCATACATTTGATAAATCGTATGCCTTCGAAGTTGTTGAATGGAAAATCTCCTTTTGAATTGTTACATAATAGGCAACCAAACTTATCTTATCTAAAGGTATTTGGCTGTACTTGTTATGTTCACATCCCTAATCATGCTAGAGATAAATTGAGTCATAGGAGTGTAAAGTGCATATTTTTAGGGTATTGCATTGATAAAAAGGGTTATAAATGTTTAGATCCTTCTACGAATGAGAAATTCTTGTCAAGAAATGTTACTTTTCTGGAAAGTGATCCTTACTTTGATAAAGTGAGAAATGAAGGAGAAATGAAAGGGGATCCTCTTCCACTATCTATTGTAGGTAATCGGTTGAGTTTGTTAAGGAATAACGATCAAATCAATAATGGAGTTAGTTTGAATGAAAGCGAAAAAGAGGATTTTATCTATGAAGATTCAACACAACAGAATGGTGATATTCATGAACCATTGGAATCAAATGAAGAACAAAAACATAGTTAGCTGAAAGTCAAAGTGAGGAAACACCTTGTGATGAGAACCGTAATGATCAATTAGTTTTAGAGAATGAAATCCCATTTAGTTCCTCACCAGTGGGTCAAAATGAGAGAGAGTCCGATTCTTCATCACATGATCAAAATTTTCCTCTTAGAAGATCTCAAAGAATTAGGAAGCCTCCATCCGAATGGCAGAAAAATAGGGTATTCTTTTATGGGAACAAAGTCACAGCACATCCTATTATACCTTAGATAATGTTAAAGAGAGTTATAGAGTGTTTTTAAGCAAATTGGATAGTTTGAAAGAGCCATCTTGCTACAACGAGGCCAAGGACATTCCTATTTGGAGAAATGCCATGGATGAGGAGTTGGAAGCTTTAGTTAAGAATAAGACATGGGAAATTGTTACTCTTCCCCAAGGTAAGAAAACAGTTGGGTGTAAATGGGTGTACAAAACCAAGCTGAAGAGTGATGGTTCCATTGAGAAACATAAAGCTAGATTGGTTGCTAAAGGATTCACTCAAACCTATGGTTTAGATTACACGGAGACATTTGCTCCCAGTAGCCAAAATGAACACCATTAGAGTTATTTTGTCCTTAGCCGCTAATTATGAATGGGAAATGTATCAAATGGATGTTCGAAATGCTTTTCTCCAGGGGAATTAGAAGAAGAGGTTTACATGGATATCCCACAAGGATACAACATTAAAGTACCAAAACCGCATGTATGTAAGCTTAGAAAAGCCATCTATGGCTTAAAACAATCTCCTAGGGCCTGGTACTCTAAGTTGTTAGGTGCTTTAACTTCTCAACACTTTAAGGTTAGTAGTGCTGATCACTCTTTATTCATAAAACACTCCAATAATGGTATTACTGTTGTGATAATATATGTGGACGATATCATTATAACAGGGAGTGATACTTTGGGAATAAACAGCACTAAAAGTTATTTAAAGTCTACTTTTGATATTAAGGACCTTGGACACTTACGGTATTTTCTAGGTATAGAGATAGCTCATTCTAATAAAGGGCTATTTCTATCCCAAAGAAAATACACACTTGATTTTTTGAAAGAGACAGGTAAGCTTGGAGGGAAGATAGCATCAACTCCAATTGAAGTACAAGCCAAAAGAAGGAGGGCAAACCATTGAAGACATCAAGCAATATCAAAGAATTGTGGGTAAGTTATCTACTTAACTATTACAAGACCTGACATTTCTTTTGCTGTGAATCAGGTAAGCCAATTCATGACTTGTCCAATGACCAATCACATGGAAATGGTGGACCGAATACTCAAATATCTCAAAGGAACTCTAGGACAAGGATTACTAATGAAGAAACATGGACATCACCAAATTTTTGCCTACACGGATGCTGATTGGGCAGGAAGCATTGATGATCGCAAGTCTACAACTGGATATTGTACTTTTGTTGGTGGGAATTTAGTGACTTGGAAGAGTAAAAAGCAAACCGTGGTGGCCAAATCAAGTGCCGAAGCTGAATATAGAGCAATGGCTTCAACCACCAGTGAATTGATATGGTTGAAGGCATTGGTTGAAGATTTGGGTTTTAATGTCGAGGCACCTATGAAGCTACATTGTGATAACAAATCGGCAATACATATTGCAAACAATCCGGTGTTTCATGAGAGGACCAAGCATATAGAGGTAGATTGTCACTTTATAAGAGAAAAATATTTGAACAAGACAATCTCAATGCCTTATGTCAAGAGCGAAGATCAATTGGCGGACATATTCACCAAACCTCCGAGTATTCAACAACTTCAAAAGTTTGTATCCAAGTTGAACTTGATCAATTTGTTCAAGCCCAACTTGAGGGGGAGTGTTGAAAATGAAGGGATTGAGGGTGAAGATAAAAGGCCCAAATAACTCTTTGATTGGCCTATGTACACCCATATCAAGCCCAAAGTCCATATCAAGCTAACCGCTAAAGGATGAAATAACGGCTAGTAAGCTAATCACTAATGGACGAAATAACGGCTAGTTCTTGAAATTGAAAGCTATGTTGTTATGTGTTGTACCTAGCTGTTAGAAAAGTAAAATCAACTTGTACCTAGCCGTTAGTATGTTGTATATATATACCCAAGATGTGTAAAGTGAAAAACAAGCTTCTTTATTCTTTCATCAATACTTTCTTTCACACTTCTTTGTTTCTCAATATTTTTCACAGAGAGAAGCCATGCAAGGATTCTATCGACATGATGACTATCTGTTCAAGCAAGGTAGACTGTGCATCCCAAATTGTTCAATCTGTGAGCACTTAGTGAGGGAAACTCATGGTGGAGGTTTAGCTGGTCATTTTGGAGAAAAGAAGACATTAGAGGCACTCAAGGAACACTTTTATTGGCCAGCCATGATCAAAGATGTTAAAAGAGCCATAGAAAGATGTGTGATATGCAAGAAAGCCAAGAGCAAGGAGAGTGTCACAAGGGTTATACATGCCATTGCCTGTACCAAACCAACCGTGGGAAGATCTAAGCATGGATTTTGTGCTTGGTTTGCCTAGAACTGCAGAGGGGAAAGGATTCAGTTATGGTAGTTGTTGATAGGTTTTCCAAGATGTCTCATTTTATTCCGTGCCACAAGACAAATGATGCTCAACATATTGCTGATTTATTTTTCAAGGAGATTGTTCGATTGCATGGGATTCCCAAAAGTATTGTTTCAGACCGTGATGTCAAATTCTTGAGTTACTTTTGGAAGACTTTATGGAAAAGACTTGGAACAAAACTACTCTTTAGCACAACATGCCATCCTCAAACTGATGGACAAACTGAAGTGGTAAATTGAGACCCTTTCTTCTTTACTTCGTACTGTTGTTAACAAGAATTTAAAGAATTGGGATGACTGTTTATCATATGTTGAGTTTGCTTATAATAAAAGTGTGCATAGTGGAACGAAAGCATTCTCCATTTGAGATAGTTTATGGATTCAATCCTACAACTCCTCTTGATTTGTTGCCACTACCTATTGAAGAGAGAATTTGCTTTGATGGAAACAAAAAAGGCTGAGTTTGTTAAATCTCTACATGAGAGTGTGAAGAAACAAATTGAAAAGAAAAATGAAGAATACGCACGGTTAGCAAACAAAAGGAGAACAAGAATTTATTTGATCACCAGGAGATTTAGTTTGATTCACCTACACAGGAAAATCAAAACTAATGCCAAGGGCTGATGGTCCTTTTAGAGTTGTTGACAAGGTGAATGATAATGCTTATAAGATCGAATTGCCGGAGATTATAATGTTTCTGCTACATTCAATGTCAGGGACCTTTCTCCTTACTTAGAAGATGATTTCAAAGACACCAAGGAGAAGGATTTGAGGGCAAATCCAATTCAACAAGGGGAGATGATGTGCTCCATCATGGAAATGAAGTTGCTGCCATCTCAAGAAGGATTAATCCTCATTGACAAAGGACATCCATGCCAAGGAGAATTCCAGCAGCAGCAAGAAAATGTCACAAGGCAAGGAGTTTGAGATCAAGTAGGGTTCTACAAGCAAGATTTTAAGTAGGATTAGGAAACCTATATTAGGCTTATCCTCATAGAATTCTTGATGACTTAGTAGTCCTTATTTACTTAAGAATCCTTGTCATAGATGAATTAGGCGTTTTAGTATAAGTTAAACATGGAAAGGCTGTCATCACTATAAATACAACATTATTGCTTGTAATTGGGGAGTTTTATGAATGAGCAGAATTTTGCTGAGTTGCATCCAAATTCTTATCTAAACAAATTCTTTGTTTAGTGGTGAATTATGTATCGTTTCTTATCACTCTTCCTTCTTTCTATCTTAGAGTGTGGCGAATCAACCTAGTAATCTTGTTTATGGCGATATGATCTTATCAAACTTGATTAACTAGTTTTTAATTTCTTTATTTTGATTCTTGATATTGATTAAAACTCTATTTCCTCTTCCTAAACCTTTCATAAGCTATCCCTATCACATTCCCACTTCAAATTCGTACATAACCCTTCAACTTCCTTAAAACACCTCTACAGACCCAATAACTTACTCCAATTGCAAATTTTCATCCACTCAATAACTATGCCATATCCCAGCACCTCTTTCCATCAACAAAAACCGTAAAAGAAAATATACCCATTAGATCTTGATTCACCATTTGAAGATCCTTGAGGCATATCATTAGGGAGTTAGCACACCTACTAAAACCCTTCCTATCTTGTTGTCCCATTTGATCCTTAAGTTTTTTTCTTGGATTTTCGTCCCTTAAGCTATCCTTCAGGATTAACTAATGTATAAAGGATATGTTGGATAGGCAAGACAACTCTTAAACCTATCACAACTTGCCTTGGTTGAAGAAGACAACTCTTAACTTCAACCTAAGCTCTTAAGCAAGGAAGACAACTCTTCACCTTGTCTTAAGCCTAAGTTATCTCAAGACAACTCTTAAAAGATAACCAAAATATAAACAAGAATGGAAGCAAGAATGCTAACCTTGATTCTTGATTAATGAATGAAAATATACAAAATTTGGAGCATATTTCTGCTCACAAATAATGGGCTGTATTTATAGTATTAGATAGCCTTATCCTAATTCAACTAGTACTTAGGTTCCTTATCCACTTTAGGATATGTTTTCCTAAGTTAACAAGGTTTTCTAAGACAAACTAAAACATTATCAAGATAGACCTTATCCCAATGTTTCCTAATCCTACTAGGATTTTGGTCTTTCTTGAATTTCTACTTAGACTAGAATTCCTACTTTGACTAAATCTTTTTGTCCTTATCTTATCTTCTCTTTTACAGCTGTTGACCTTCATCTTGTTGTTTCCTTCTAGGATTAGGACTTCCATAGAGCGTGTCTTTCCATTCCAAGACTTCTCTTTGATGTGATCATCTTGTTGAAGTCAAACCTGACATGACATTCTACTGCTGTTGGAGTTCTTCATGCTGTCCATGTCCTTGTCCTGCTCGAATTGTGTCATGCGTGTCTTGCCAATGCTGGTGTCTTTCTTGGCTTGGATTTCTACAGTCAACTAGGACAGAGTCAAAACTTGGCCGTGCTTCACTGCATGGCGCGTGCAAGTTTGTTGCACGTACATTCTTGCCTCTTTTGCTTCTTGGCATCTCGTGCACATTCGCTCATGCTCCCTTTGCCTCCTAAGGTCCTCAGCATGAACATGTCCAATATCTCTGTTGCACCCGCTTGGATGTTCCTGCCACTCTTGAAAGTTCGTCCCTCGCACTATTGAACGAGACATATGTTGTTGCCGGACCAACATGGATTTTTTGGTCACTCTTGAAAGTTCATCCCCCACACTATCGAATGTGTTCGACGCACCTACTGCGCCCGTGGGATGTTTCGGTTGTTCTCAGAATTTCGTCCTACATACTGACAAACGCATCAAACGTCTCTACCGCGCCTACGTGAATGTTATGTTTGCTCTCGGAAGTTTGTTTCGTGAGTTACTGAACGCGTCCAATGCCTTTGTCAGGGGCGCTTGGATGCTCTTGTCATTCTAAGAAGTTCATCGTGCACAATGCCCAATGTGTTTGATGCTACTGTTGTGCTCGTAAAGATGTTTTGGTCACTCTCGAAAGTTCATACCTTACAATACCCATGCCCGAAGACATTGCAACGACAATGGGGAGGCTCTAACCACTCTTGGAAGTTCATCCAATGCACTACCAAACAAATCCAATACGTCTGGTGGGCCTGCAATCATTTTTCGGTCGCTCCCAGAAGCTCATCCCGCTCATTGCTAAACGCGTCCAATGTCATTGCCTTGCCCGTAGGGATGTTTCGATCGTTCTAGGAAGTTTGTCTCGTACATTGCTAAATGTTCTGATGCCGCCACGGTGATGTTCTGGTCACTCTAGAAAGTTTATCCCGTGCACTAACAGAGACACCTAACGTCTCTTCCTCGCCTGCGGGAATGTTCTGTTCGCTCTCAGAAGTTGTTCCCACGTACTGCCAAACGCGCCCGTTGCTTCTACTAGACTGCTGGGATGTTCCAATCCCTCTAGAAAGTTCATCCCGTGCACTGCCTAATATGTCCGATGTTAGTGTTGTTCCCACGATGATGTTCTAGTTGCTCTTAGAAGTTTGTCTCATGCACTACCAGTGTGTACAACTTTATTGTCGTGCCCATCAGGATGTATCGGTCAGTCCTGAAGGTTCGTCTCAAGCACTGTCCTACAGGCCCGAAGCATCTCCCATGCCTGCAATGCACTAATCAGTCCCAAAGAGTTTGTTTCGCACCCAAAGCCTCTGTTGTGCTAGCGGGGATGTTCTGATTACTTATAGTAGTTCGTCACATGCACAACCAAATGTGCGCAACACTTCTGCAGCATCGGCGTGGATGTTCCAATCGCTCCCAACACATCTGCTTAGCCCGTGCTGATTTTTCAGCTGCTTCTAAAAGTTATTCTTGCACACTGCCCAATGCACTTGAAGTGTCTACTGCACCAGCAGGCATGTTTTTGTTGCTCCTGGAAGTTCATCCCAAGCATTGCCAAACGCATTTGATGCATTTATCGAGCCCGCAAGGATTTCTCGGCCAGTCTCAGTAGTTCATTCCATGCACTGCCCAATGAGCATGAAGTCTCTACCACGCTCACGGGGATGTTTTGGTCGCTACCTAAAGTTCATCCTGCAGATTGCCCAATGCACTCGAAGCCTCGGTGCGCCAATTGGAACATTTCGGTCGGTCCTAGAAGTTCGTACCGAGCACTGCCAAACGCGTCCCACACCTCTACCAAGCTTGCAAGGATTTTCTTGATAGTCCCAAAACTTTGTCTCATGCTTTGCTGAAACCTGCCAAATGGCACTGCTATGCCCATGGGGATGTACTGGGACGCTTCTAAAAGTTCGTGCTGTGTACTACCCAACACGTCAAAAACCTCTTCTTCACTTGGGGGAATGTTCCAATAGCTCTCAGAAGTTTGTCCTATGCTCCGCTAAGCGTGCCCGATGCATCTACCATACTCGTGGAGATGTTCCAATCAATCTCGGCTTTAACCAAACCTTCGAGCTTCACACCGACGCATGTCTAAGATGGAATATGTGTTGTCCTTAGTCAAGTTAGAAGACATATTGCATACATGAACAGAGTCTTAAGGCCCATGAAGAAGGAATGGTCAATTTGTGCTAAGTGGATATGGGCCATTATCCATACAGTCAAGGTATGGCGACCTTACCTTTTTGGGAAGGAAGTTCCTGATCATTATGAATCAACAACCTTTGAGAGGCCTCATGGAGTCAAAAATTACCACACCAGAGCATCAAAAGTTCCTTGTCAAGTTACTGGGATATGAGTATGAAATAATCTACAAACTAGGCAAGGATAACAAGGTGGCAAACGCATTATCCAGAAACAATGGAGGTCAAGTGTTGTTGATAGCGTGTGAGCCTAATGATGCATGCCTCACTGCCATTAGTGGAGCGGAGTGGAATATATGGACAAAAATCAAGGAGGCAATAGAGATTGATCCCCAAAAGCTAAGAACTCATCTAAAAGATCAAGAATTTTGACCGTAAGGTTAGCACATTCACCTTTGAGTATGGATATATTTTGCACAACTAGCAAGTATATCTGCCAAACATACCGGGACTGAGGGACAAGATCTTGAATCACTTCCACAACTCACGGGAAGGTGGACATTCAAGATCGTTTTGTACTTACATGCAGATCAAGATATTCCTTTGGTGGGAAAGACTTATGGCTGAAATCAAGAAGCTAGTCTGAGAATGTGATACTTGTCCGCGCACTAAACCAAAAGGTGGCAAGACCAAGGGGTTGTTACACCCTTTACCAGTATTGGGACAAGTTTGGGAAGACTTAACAATGGACTTCATCATGGGAATGCCCAATAGTAAAGGTTACATGGTGATATTAACCATAGTGGACAAACTCAGCAAGAGTGCACATTTTGTGCCACTCAAGCAACCATACACGGCCAGAAAAGGAGTGCAAGAGTTCATGGCATACCATAAACAATACTGTCCGATGAAGATATCATTTTCATGAGCAAGTTATGGAATGAGCTTGTCACATAGCTTGATAGTAACTTGGTCACCTCATCCGCCTTTCATCCACAAACAGATGGCCAAAGTGAGGTGACCAATCGAATGCTAGAGCAGTACTTAAGGTGTTTTTGCCATGATCATCAAAATGATTGAGAGGAGTACATACCATTGGCAGAATTGTAGTATAATACTACCTATCATGCGGCAATCAAGAAGACACAATCCAAGCTGTATATTGAAGGTTACCCCCCTAGAATGTCAAGTTATACCATGGGGAACAAACAATATACATGAAGTAGATGTTGCACTCATGAGCTTAAGCAAGCAAGGGACCGAATGAAGAGACAAGCGGACAAAGGGAGGAAGGAAAAATAATTTAAGATAAGTGACTATGACTATTTTAAAATCCATCCTAAGAGAAAGATAAAGGCCGAAAAGCCAATTGTAGTAAAGTTGGCTTGAAAATATTTTAGACCATATGAGGTAGTTGAGCGTGTTGGAGCAGTAGCTTATCGCCTAAAACTACCGTTAACATCCAAACTACATTCGGTATTTCACATTTCATTGTTAAGGAAAAAGATAGAAGATGTGAGACAAGTGAATGAGGGACTGCCCGACATTTTTAGGGCAATCACCTTGGGCAGCAACCAAAGGATGCCTTAGTATTTTGCATAGTAAGCTATGGGCACAATAGAAGGCTAGTACAGAGAGTACTCATATAGTGGAGTCATTCACCTAAGAATGAAGCAGCATGGGACAATATCCAGCGACATTTCCCTAGCTTCCATCTTAAGGACAAGGTGAGTCTCCAAGAAAGGGGGATTGTTGAGGACCTTAGGAGGCAAAGGGAGCATGAGTGGCATAAGAGGATGCAAGAGAGACGCCAAGCAGCAAGAGAGGCAGCCATGGGCTAGAACGTGCGCAAAACAAGCTTGGACAAGGCATGCATCCAGCCTAGCAGTAAAGCCTGGCCAGCATCTAACCTTGTCTGAATTGAACAAGGACATCTAAGCTAAGAAGGACTCTAGCCACAGCAGGACATGCATGGAGGAAGTCTAGCTAAGGAAGGTTGTCCAAAGCAAGAAGAATTTCAGCAATAGCAGGACCCGCATGATGAGTTTCAGTAGCAATGGGATACTCACGGCCAAGTAGAATTCTAAGGGCAAAAAGATTTGCATTGAGAGTCCTAGTGCTAGAAAGATAAGCCAAAAGGAAGTCTAGCAGCTGTAGAATACAAGATAAGGTAGGAATTCTAGTCTAGGTAGAAAATCAAGAAAGACCAAGATTCCTAGCAGGATTAAGATACCTTTGGATAAGGTCAATTTTGACAAGGTTCTAGTTGTCTTAGGAAACCTTATTAACTTAGGAAAACTTGTACTAAGTGGATAAGGAACTCAAGTACTAGTTAAATTAGGAAAAGAATGTCCAATACTATAAATATAGCCCATTATTTGTTAGCATGAACATATGCTCAGAATTTGTATATTTTTATTCATTAATAAAAAATCAAGCTTTGGCATTCTTGTTTATATTTTAGTTATCTTTTAAGAGTTGTCTTAAGATAACATAGGCTTAAGTCAAGGTGAAGAGTTGTCTTCCTTGCTTAAGAGCTTAGGTTGAAGTCAAGAGTTGTCTTTTTTAATCAAGACAAGTTGTGATAGGGTTAAGAGTTGTCTTACCTATCCAACATATCCTTTTATCATTAATTCATCCCAAAGGACAGCTTAAGCGATGTAAATTAAAGAAAAAAACTCAAGGATCATACGAGATAGCAAGTTAGGAGAAGTTTTAGAAGTCGTGCTAACCCCTAAGGTGTAGAAAAGTTGGGACAAGAAATTGAGACCCCACACGAATAAACCCGACACTGCTACCGCACCTGTGGATCTATTCCGGTCGCTCCCTAAAGTTCATCCTGCGAACTACTAAATACGCTCAACACCGCTGCCATGCCAGTGGGGATGTTCTAGTCACTCTAGGAAGTTCGTCCCATGCAGCGCTAAATGCACCTGACACCTTTGCATGCCCCCAAGGATGTTTCAGTTGCCCCTGAAAATTCATCCTGCACATAACCAGATGTGCTTGACGAGTTTGCAATGTACGTATGCATGTTTCAGTCACACCTGGATGTTTGCCTAGTGCCCTGTAGAAACTTTGTCCCGCAGAACATCGAATGCGCTCGATGCCTCTGTAAGACCTGTCGGGACATTACAATCGCTCCCGAAAGTCCATCCCATGCACTATTGAGCATGCTCGACACCTCTGTTGTACTTACAATGGTATTCTAGTCGCTCCTCAAAGTTTGTCCTGCAAACAACCAAATGTGCCCACAAGAATCTTTCATTCACTCTCGAAAAATTGTTTTACAAACTGTTCAAAACGCATCCGTGGGAATGTTTTGATCGGTCCTGAAAGTTTGACGTACACATTGCTGAAAGTGCTCAATGCTTTTGTGGCACCCACAGGATGTTCCAGTCACTCTTAGAAGTTTGTCCCGAGCACTGCTAAATGTGTTTGATGCATTTGCGAAACCTACTGAGATGTTCCAGTCTCTCCCGACAGTTTGTGCCGCATAAGCCCAATGCGCCCCATACCTCTATAGTGCTGGCAAGCATGTTTTGGTCGCTCTCAGAAGTTCATCCCTAGCACTGCCGAACATGTCCAAATCCTCTACCCAGCCTGCTTGGATTTTTCGGTCATTCTAGTAGTTCGTCCTACGTACTGCAAAATGTGGCCGAAGTCTCTACTGCACCCTCAAAGATGTTCTGGTTGCTCTTGGAAGTTCATCATGTGCATTGATGAATGCACCCGATGCCACTTTTGCGCCATCATGGATGTTCAAGTTGGTTCCGAAAGTTTGTCCGGTGCACTCTCGAGCACGCCTGACGCTCTATTGCGCCCACGAGGGTGGTTCGTCACTCATGGATGTTTGTCCCACGTACTGCTTAATGCGCCTAAAGACTCTGCCGTGCCCGCAGGGATGTTCTGGTCACTCCTACAAGTCCAGCACACTATTGAATGCACCCAATGAATCTAACGCGCCCAGAGGGATGTTCAGGTCGTTATAGTAAGCTCGTTCAGTGCACTGCCCAATAAGCCAAATGTTTGTACTGCACTTGTGGGGATTTTTTGATAACTCCCCGAAGTTCGGTCTCTTACTTTCTCAAGCTCATGCTTGAGTTTGCTTCAAGACCTCATCTCTTAATTGAAGTGTAACATCTACTTCATGTATGCTGCTATTCCCTATGGTGTAATTTGACATTCCCGGGGGTATGCTTCCAAATACTACTTGATATGGTGTCATCTTGATTGCCGCATGATAAGTAGTATTATACCACAGTTCTGCCCATGGTATGTACTCCTCCCAATCATTTTGATGATCATGGCAAAAACACCTTAAGTACTGCTCTAGGGTTTGATTGGTTACCTCACTTTGTCCATCTATTTGTGGATGAAAGGCGGATGAGGCGACCAAGTTGCTGCTGATCTTTGTGAAAAGTACCTTTCAGAACTTGCTCATGAAAATAATATCTCTATTGGACAGTGTTGTCCGTGGTATGCCATTAAGTCTTACCACGTTTTTTATGAACTCTTGGGCTACTTTTTTTACCATATATGGTTGCTTGAGGGGCACAAAGTGTGCACTCTTGCTGAGTCTGTCTACTATGGTTAATATCACCCTGTAACTCTTGTTGTTGGGCATTCCTATGATGAAGTCCATTGTTAAGTCTTCCCAAACTTGTCCTAGTACTCGCAAAGGCTGTAACAACCCCTTTGTCTTGCCACCTTCTGGTTTGGTGCGCTGACAAACACCACATTCTCAGACTAGTATTTTGATCTCAACTTTAAGTCCTTCCCACCAAAAGAATAGCTTGATCCACATGTAAGTACGGAACCATCCTGAATGTCTTCCTTCCTGGAAGTTCATCCCATGTACTATAGAAAGCAAAAGATGGCTCTACCACAGCTATAGGGATGTTCTGGTCCTTCCTCAAAGTTCATCTTGTGCACTACCAAACAAAAATGGCATCGCTGCATCCGCGGAGATGTTCCAGTCGCTCCTGAATGTTTGTCTCACACACTGACGAACGTATTCGACCTCTCTACTACACCTATTGGCATGCTCTAATCGCTCCTAGAAGTTTGATCTGAGCACTACTGAACGCGTCCAATGCATCTTTTAAGCCTGTGAGTTTTTCCCCCATACTAGCCAACATGCCTGAAGCCTTTGCAATGCCTACGGGGATTTTCTGGTCCTTCCCGATAGTTCATCTCGTGCACTGCCAAATGTGCCTAACATGTTTGCCATGCCTGATTGATGCTCCGGCTACTACCAGTACTTCATCACGCGCATTACCAAATGCGTCCGACGCGGCTGTCGTACCCATAGGTTTATTTTAGTAGCTACTATAAGTTTGTCCCGAACATTGCAAAACTCATTCGGCACCTTTCCTGAGCCAGTGGGGATTTTTTAGTCACTCTAGTAATTTCGTCTTGAACACTAACAAATGCACCTGAGGGTATGTTCTGATCACTTCCAACAATTCATCTCGTGTACTATTGAACGAGCCCGATGCATCCACCTCGCTTGTAGGGATGTTCAGGTCACTCTTGGAAGTTTATCCTAAACATTGTAGAAATGCGACCAACCTGCGCTTGTGGGGATGCTCCTGTAGCTCCTTAATATTTGTCTCACGTACTGCCCAACACACACGACGCCTCTGTCGTGCCCATTGGGATGTCCAATTGATCATGAAAATTTGTCTCGTGCATTACCAAATGCACCCAATGCTACTACCTCGCCCATGGGGATGTTCTGGCCACTCTTAGAAGTTCATCCCATGTAGTGACAAATGAGTCCGACCCCACTTCCACGGCTATGGAGATGTTTTGGGCACACCCCGAAGTTCACCACAAGCATTGCCGAATGCACCTAGTGCCTCTGTCCTGTGCAATCCCAAACACGCCCGACAACTTTGCCTCACCCGCGAGGATGTTCTTGTTGCTCCTATAAGTTTATCCTATGCACTACCCAATGCCCACAAAATCTCTGCACCGCTCATGCTCCATTTGCCTCCTAAAGTCCTCAACAATCCTCTTTTCTTGAAGACCCACCTTGTCATCAAGGTGGAAGTTCGGGAAACATTGCTAAATATCGTCATAGTCCTCCCATGTTGCTTCATCCTTGGGTGAATAACTCCACCATATGAGTACTCTCTATATTGGCCTCTTATTGCGCAAGGTGATCTTTGGTTACTGCCCAAGGTTATCTTCCCTGAAAATGTCAGAGCAATCCCTCATTCACTTGCTTCACATCTCTTAACTTCTTCCTCGACTATAAAATGTGAAACACTAGATGTAGTTTGGATGTACATGGTAGTCTTAGGCAATAAGCTACAACTCCAATACGGTGTACTACCTCATACAATTCAAATATTTTCTAGCCAACTTACCTGTAGTTGGCTTTTCAGCCTTTATCTTCCTTCTAGCGTGAATTTTAAGATAGACATAGTCACCTACCTTAAATTCTTTTTCTTTCCTTCCTTTGTCTGCCTATCTCTTCATTTAATCCCTTGCTTGCTCAGCTTATGCTTGAGTTTCTTCAAGACCTTATCTCTTGACTGAAGTGCGACATCCACTTCATGTATGCTATTATTCTTCACCGTATAGTTTGACAATTGTGGGGGTCGCCTTCCATATATGAATTGGTATGGTGTCATCTTAATTGTCACGTGATAGCTAGTATTGTACCATAGTTCTGCCCATGGTATGTACTCCTCCCATGAGTTGTGGAATTGATTTAAGATATTCACCCTTAGTCCAAGTATGTTTGGTACATACACCGGCTAGTTGTGCCAAATATATCCATTCTTAAGGGTGAATTTACTAACCTTAAGGTTGAAGTTCTTGATCTTCTCAGTGAGCTATTGGCTTTGAACATCAATCTCCATGACCTACTTGATTTCTATTCATACATTCCACTCTTCTCTGCTAATGGTTGTGAGGCATGCGTCATTAGGCTCACATGCTGTCCAGAATGCCTGACCTCTATTACTTCTGGACAATGTGTTTGCCATCTTGTTTTCCTTACCCGATTTGTAGATTATTTCATAGTCGTAACCCAATAACTTAACAAAGAACTTTTACTGCTTTGGTGTGGTAATTTTCTACTTCATTAGGCATCTAAGGGTTGTTGATCCATATGATCAGGAACTTCCTCCTAAGAAGGTAAAGTCACCATACGTTGGTTGCATGGATGATGACCAACATCTCCTTGGTGTAATTGACCATTTGTTCTTCATGGGCCCTAAAACTCTGCTCATGTATGTAATAGGTCTTTCGGCTTGACTTAAGACAGCACTATTCCATCCTAGCACGCGTCAGTGTAAAGCTCGAAGGTTTGGTTGAAGTAAGACGGTGCTAACACTGGGGTCTCACACATAGCTTGCTTGAACAACTTGAAAATGTCTTTACTCCATCTATAGGAATCCATCATTCTTTAGAAATCTGTCAATGGTTTTGCTATGGCACCATATTTGTTGACAAATCGATGGTAGTAGCCTATCAAGCCTAGAAATCCCCTAAGTTACGTGAGATTCTTAAGAGTCAGCCATGATTGTATAGCTCCTATTTTTCGTTGGTGTACCTGTATTCTGTCTCTGGATATGATGTGATTGAGGTATTCAAGCTCCTCTTGCATGAACATGTGCTTAGATGGCTTGATAACAAAGCGATTTCTTCTTAACACCTCCAGCATCTTTGCTAAGTTTTCTATGTGATCATCATGGTTGCTAGAATAGACAAAGATGTCATGAAAGAAAACCAATACAAACTTGTGCAAATAGGGTTTGAAGATGTCATTCATTGCTGCTTGAAAGATGGAGGGTACGCTGCATAGCCCAAAAGGCATGACTAGGTACTCGCTGTGTCCACTATGTGTTCATAATGCTATCTTTTGCACATCCTCTTCTTCATGCATATTTGACGATATCTAACCTTGAGATCTAGCTTGGTAAAAAACTTCGCTCCATGTAACTCGTCTAGCATATTATCTATTATTGGGATCGAAAAATGATCCTTAATAGTCACTTGGTTGAATGCCCAGTAATCGCTGCAAAACCTCCAAGTACCGTCTTTCTTCTTAACAAGTAGAATGGGAAGAAGAAAAAGCGGAGGTGCTAACTCAGATAATACCTTGGTATAGCATCTCTTCCACTTATCTTTCGATCTCATTCTTTTGGAAGTGTGCATACTGGTAAGGTGCTATATTAATCGCTTTGGTCTTGTCAATTAATGGGATGGCATTGTGTAATGTATTGAAGGTGGTAACCCTTATGGCTCTCCTAGGACATCTTTGAACTACTCCAGAAGGTTGTTCCTTATTGCCAATGGTATGTCTTCGTGCGTGTTTTACCTTTCATGATGTTCAGCTATACTTGCTTCCTTTGTGGCCAAGCGTATCGTAAACCATTGTGTATAGGTGTTCAAGGGTACTTATGTCATAATGATGCGCTACATTGGTGGTGGATGCCTTCCATGTGCAGTCCCTTCCCTTCTTTTAGAAGTGCATGGCCATGGATTCGTAGTCGAACATTATCTTACCTATATTTTTAAGCCACGCATTGCGTGAAACCACATCAAGGCCTGCCAAGGCTAACACATGCAGTTCTACCTCTATCTTAACTCCTTAAATCTGCATTGCTCTTGCCTTGATAACTTGCACGCAGTTGAGCTTCTGTCTACTTCCCAGTCTTACCTCAAAGGGTGCAATCTTCTTCGAACATAGCTAAAGTATTTTAACCAGTGTTGTGTTGATGAAGTTATGAGTAGCTCCACTATCTATCAACACCAAAACATTCTTCCCATTTATGCTTGCGAACAACCTCATGGCAGTAAGCTTGGTGGTTGCCCCTACTGCATGCAAGTTGTTTTTGCCCTTTTTCGCATGATTTGAAGAGTGTATTGCCTCAATTTCCTCACTGTCCATGTAGCTTTCTTGATCTTCCTCACTGCTTTCCATGTGTTCATCATTTACCACCTTGATGATGTTAAACAACCCTTTCTTGCACTTGTGGCGTACTTGCCATTTATTGTTGCACCTAGAACATAAGTCTTTATCAATTCTTTTGTTGATTTCTTCAATGGATAGCTTGAAAGGGTTTTTTTATCTTTGAGGGTACTGCCTTGCTTTATGAAGATGCCTTACCTAATTTGTCTGAGGATTTAATGACCTTGGTTGTGCTGTGAGTGATGTTTCTCCTATCCTTGACGAGTCTTGCCAACTAAATGGACTGAGTGAGAAAGTTTGGATCTTTCATTTTACTTCTCGGCTCAAGCAAAGCATAAAGCTGCCTAGGAAAGTGCCAATTAGTGCACTATCAGCCCAATTTCCTACCAATTCAGCCAACCTCTCAAATTCTTCAAGGTAACTCTCCAAAGATCTCTCCTAACTAATCTTGGCAAGTTTCCCTTGTAGTTTTTCATGCTAGACGGCCAAATCTGTTCACCAACTCTTGCGTGAATCTTGTCCAGCCAATCCTTCTACCTTCTCATCATAGGTGGCCTTAAGCCAATGCCACCATCGGTTGGCTCCTCCATATAAGTGATAGGATGCAAAATCAACTCTTTCACCTCTTTCAACACCTTGTTTCTCAAAATAAAATTTAGCCTAGGAGATCCATTTGGTTGGATACCCTTTCTCAAAGGTAAAGAACTTGATTTTTACCTTTGGCCATGTGTAATGGCTTGGGCTGATGTAGTGCCAATCTTCCCTTTTAATGGTGCACCATGGTTTTACCTCATGGTGATTCTGCACCGTTCTTGGCTACCATGGTGGTAGTTGTCTGTCCAGTACTTCCTAATCGTTACTATATTCATTATGGCGATCATGGGGCTAGTGTTCGTTTGTTGAAGTCTCCTTCTTGCTTCCCAAACTCATGGCCTTCTCCCCCTTTCTTAAGAGGGAACTTGCTCCTGGTCTGAGTCATCTTCATGGGCTTAATGTTGTGTGACTTTTGATTAGAGCCTCCTAAATGTTTGTGGCAGGTTGCAGCTCCTAGCTTGCTCGGTTTGGACTTGTTTTTGGGGAATTTGGGGTCTTTTTCTCTTTAATTGCTTAAAAGAATGAATGATAAAAGATAATTGATGTTTGATATCACCTACCCAGTCATTGATCGCATGCTGGTTCCTTTTCAGCAGATTAGTGACTGAGAAGTCTTCCCCGGTCTGTTCTTGTGGTGTAGGTGAATGCTGCCTAGATAACATGGTAACCATGCTGCCTTTCAATTGAATGGTGTCAATGTTCACTTCTTAATGAGAGCACCAATTTGTTTGGGTATCAATTTCTTGTCCTAACTTTTCTACACCTTAAGGGTTAGCACGACTTCTAAACCTCTTCTAACTTACTGTCCCATTTGACTCTTGAGTTCTTTTCTTTGATTGTCGTCTTTTAAGCTGTACTTTAGGATTAATTTATGATAAAGGGATATGTTGGTTAGGTAAGACAACTCTTAAACCTATTACAACTCACATTGGTTGAAGAAGGCAGTTTCTAAATTTAACCTAAGCTCTTAAGAAAAGAAGACAACTCTTCGCTGTATCTTCAGCCCAAATTGCCTTAAGACAGTTCTTAAAAGAGAACTAAAATATAAATAAGAATGTTGAAGCTTGATTCTTGGTTAATGAATTAAAACTTACAAATTCGAAGCATATATTCATGCTAACAAATAATGGGTTGTATTTATAGTATTGGACAGCCTTTTCCTAATTTAACTAATTAAGTTCCTTGTCCACTTAGGACAAGTTTTCCTAAGTCAATAGGGTTTACTAAGACAACTAAAACCTTATCAAGATTGACCTTATCCAAAGGTATCTTAATCCTACTAAGATTCTGTGTCTTTCTTTATTGTCTACCTAGATTAGAATTCCAATCCTATCTTATATCCTACAGCTACTGGACTTCTTCTTGGCTTATCCTTCAAGGACTAGGACTTTCAATGCATATACTTCTGCCCTTAGGATTCCCCTTGGCCGTGAGTATCCCATTGCTATTGAAACTCATCATGCGTGTCCTACTGCTGATGGAATTCTTGTTGCCTTAGATGTCCTTACTTAGCTAAACTTCTTCCATGCTTGTCCTCCTATGGTTAGAGTCTTTCAAGGGTTAGATGTCCTTGTACAATTCAGACAAGGTTAGATTCTGGTCGGGCTTCACTACTGGGCTGGATGCATGCCGTGTCCAAGCTTGTTTGCGCAGATGTTCTGGCTTGTAGCTGCCTCTCTTGCTGCTTGACTTATCTCTTTCATCCGCTTATGCTGCTCACAGTCCCTTTGCCTCCTAGAGTCCTCAACAGTCCTCTTTCTTGAGGACTTACCTTGTCCTCAAGGTCGAAATTAGGGAAACATTACTGAATATCATCATAGTCCGCCCATGTTGCTTCATCCTTGGGCGAATGACTCCACCATATGAGTACTCTCCATACTGGCCTCCTATTATGCCTATAGCTTACTATGCAAAATCCTAAGGCTTCCATTGGTTGCTGGCCAAGGTGATTGATATGCCTCAAGGGTCTTCAAATGGTGAATCAAGATCTAATGCGTATATTTTCTTTTGGTGTTTTGTGGATGGAAAGAGGTGCTGGGATATGTATAATTGTTGAGTAGATGGAAATTCGTAATAAGAGCAAGTTATTGGATCTATAGAGGTGTTTTAAGGAAGCTGAAGGGTTATGTACAAATTTGAAGTGGGAATATGATAGGGATAGCTTATGGAAAGTTTAAGAAGAGAAAATGGAGTTTCAATCAGTATCAAGAATCAAAAATAAAGAAACTAAAAACTAGTTAATCAAGTTTGATAAGATCAGATCACCACAAACAAGATTACTAGGTTGATTCACCACACTCTAAGATAGAAAGAAGGAAGAGTGATAAGAATCGATAGATAATTTGCCACTAAACAAAGAATTTGTTTAGATAAGAATTTGGACGCAACTCAACAAAATTCTCCTCATTCATAAGCTTTGAATCCATTACAATAACATGCCTTCCATTGTAGAACCAACAAGCTTGCTCAGGAAGATTTGCACATTAATGACTACTTAGAAAACTAAGACTCATTAATTAAAACCTAACTCTAAAACAATAATTAATGCATCACTAAAGTTATTAGCCACCTTATTTATTGAAGTTCATTGACCACAAATCATCATCCTCATTGGCTGAAATTGAAATCAATTCAGCAAATCAATTTCCCTCCATGCAGGTAAGTAAAGTAATAAGCTTAGCTCTTGCCCTAATAACTGGTCCCATGTATGGCTCTTCTTGGATGGCAGCAACTTCATTTCGATGATGGAGCACATCCTTCGCTTGTTCAATTGGATTTGCCCTCAAATCCTTCTCCTCGGTGTCTTTGAAATCATCTTCCAAGTAAAAAGAAAGGTCCCTAACATTGAATGTAGCAGAAACATTATAATCTCTGTGCAATTCGATCTTATAAACATTATCATTCACCTTTTCAACAACTCTAAAAGGACCATCATCCCTTGGCATTAGTTTGGATTTTCTTTGTGTTGGAAACCTTTCCTTGCGTAGGTAAATCTAAATTAAATCTCCTGGTGTAAATTGAATTCTTTTTCTCGTTTTGTTTACTAATTGTGCGTATTCTTCATTTTTCTTTTCAATTTGTTTCTTCACACTCTCATGTAGAGATTTGACAAACTCAACCTTTTTGTTTCCATCAAACAAAATTCTCTCTTCAATAGGCACTAGCAACAAATCAAAAGGAGTTGTAAGATTGAATCCATAAACTATCTCAAATGGAGAATGCTTCGTTCCATTATGTACACTTCTATTATAAGCAAACTCAACATATGATAAACAATCATCCCAGTTCTTTAAATTCTTATTAACAACAGTACGAAGTAAAGAAGAGAGGGTTCGATTTACCACTTCAGTTTGTCCATCAGTTTGAGGATGGCATGTTGTGCTAAAGAGTAGTTTTGTTCCAAGTCTTTTCCATAAAGTCTTCCAAAAGTAACTGAAAAATTTGACATCACGGTATGAAACAATACTTTTGGGAATCCCATGCAATCGAACAATCCCCTTGAAAAATAAATCAACAACATGTTGAGCATCATTCGTCTTGTGGCACAGAATAAAATGAGACATCTTGGAAAACCTGTCAACAACTACCATAACTGAATCCTTTCCCCTCTGATGTTCTAGGCAAACCAAGCATAAAATCCATGCTTAGATCTTCCCACAGTTGGTTTAGTACAAGCAATGACATGTATAACCCTTGTGACATCTCCTTGCTCTTGGCTTTCTTTCATATCACACATCTTTCTATGACTCTTTTAACATCTTTGATCATGGTTGGCCAATAAAAGTGTTCCTTGAGTGTCTTTAATGTCTTCTTTTCTCCAAAATGACCAGCTAAACCTCCACCATGAGTTTCCCTCACTAAGTGCTCATAGATTGAACAATTTAGGGATGCACAATCTACCTTGCTTGAACAGATAGTCATCATGTCAATAGAATCCTTGCATGGCTCCTTTCTTGCACTCCTCATATATTGATGCAAACTTTGAGTCATCTTTATACTGGTCTATAAGTATCTTAAAACCCATTAGTTTAACATTTAACATGGAAATTAAAGAGTACCTCCGAGATAGTGCATCAGCCACAATGTTAACATTTCCTTTCTTGTACTTGATCGAGTAAGGAAAAGACTCTACAGAATTCCACCCATTTGGCATGCCTTTGGTTCAGCTTGCTTTGCCCCTTTAAATGCTTCAAGGACTCATGATCAGTGTGAATAACAAACTCCTTGGGCAATAAATAATGTTGCCAAGTCTCTAAAGCTTTAATTAAAGCAAAAAAAACTCTTTGTCATAGGTTGAGTAGTTTAATTGTGCACCACTCAACTTTTGACTAAAGTATGCTAATAGACGCCCCTCTTGCATAAGAACAGCCCCAATTCAAAAGTTTTTGTGAAATCAGGTAAAGCTAAAATTGGTGCATTTGTTAACTTCTCCTTAATCAACTCAAAACTCCTTTGTGCTTCATTATTCCATTCAAAAGCCCTTCCTTTCTTAATAATTTTAGTAATAGGAGCAAGCAAAGTACTAAAATTCTTCACAAACCTTTAATAAAAAAAAGCCAACCCATGGAAACTTCTCACTTCAGCAACACTACTTGGAATAGGCCAATCTTTAATAGCCTTTACCTTTTCTTCATCAACTCCAACACCATGCTTTGACACCACATAACCAAGAAAAACTACACGGTCTTGGCAAAAATGGCATTTCTTCAGATTGCCATACAATTTCTCTTCTCTTAGGACTTTAAACACCTTTCTCAAATTAATTGTATGTGTTTCTAAACTTCCACTGTAAATCAGAATATCATTGAAATAAACAGCAACAAAATCACTAATAAAGTTCCTAAGTACGTAATTCATCAATCTCATAAAGGTGCTTGGTGCGTTAGATAAACCAAATGGCATAACCATCCATTCATATAATCCAAATTTAGTTTTAAAAGTGGTTTTTCATTCATCCCTTTCTTTCATCCTAATATGATGATAACCACTTTTGAGATCTATTTTAGAAAATATAGCAGCACCATTTAACTCGTCAAGCATATCATCAAGTCTAGGGATAGGATAGCGATATTTTACCGTAATCTTGTTGATTGCCTTACTATCCACACACGTTCGCATGGTTCTATCCTTCTTCGGCACCAACAAAGCCAATACAGAACAATGACTCATGAATTCCCTAACATATCCCTTATCAATTAGCTTAGAAACTTGCTTTTGCAACTCTTTAGTCTCTTCTGGATTGCTTCTATAGGCTAATCGATTTGACAGAGTTGCCCATGGTATAAGATCTATTTGGTGCTCAATTCCTCTGTTTGGTGGTAACCCTTTCGGTATGTCTTCTGAAATACATCAGCAAACTCCTTTAAAATTGCTTTCACTTGAGTTGGTCGAGTAACATCTCTATTTTGAGTTGCTTCTTTGACCACCACAATAAAGATTGACTCTTTATAAAACAAAGCTTGCTTTAGTCCTTTGTTGACAAATAAACTCTTTTTCTTTTTCTTCTCAAACTCAATTTTATCCTTCGGAATTTGTTATGGATTAAAAGGCGTTAACACAATCTTTCTGCCATCCTTAAGAAAGGAATATGTACTCTTATAACCATCACTACAAGCTCTTCTATCATACTGCCAAGGTCTTTCCCAGTAAGAGATGACTTGCATCCATAGGGAACGAAATCACACAACATTTCATCTTTGTATCTACCAATTGAAAAAGGCACCAAAACTTGCTGAGTAACCTTCATATCACCATTGTCATTTAACCACTGCAGTCTATAAGGTTGGGTATGTTTTAGAGTAGTTAAATTTTATTTTTCAACCAAAGTAGTGGAAGCTATATTTGTGTAACTACCTCCACACACCTTATTCTGAATTGCACACCTTGTATGAAAGTCATTCTCAAGCTACTCATCTTTTGTTTTTACTTGTGTAGTCATGGTGCGGTGAACTACAAGCATTTCTCCAATTTTAGTATGTTCTACCTCTTTTTCTTCGCCATCTTCCATTCCCTTTTCTGCAGCCTTATCTTCACTCTTTATTTCTCCTTGTGTGTCCTTAAGCACCATGACCCTCCTATTTGGACATTCAAAAGCGATATGCCCATGTCTAAGACATTTAAAGCATTTGATGTCTCGCCTCCATTTTGGAGGAATTGTTTCTGTCGCTTTCTCTTTTCCTTTATCAATAGCTACTCCTAACTTGTTATGACCACTTTTCTCTACTGACTTTGCTATCTTTTTTGAAATGGAAGTTGAATAAGTAGATGATGAATTCATATTTTTGGCAGAACCTGATCTGCACACTCCCCTCATTAGTTGTCTCTCCACCTTGACAGCAAGTTTAATCACATCTTGCAAAGAAACATATGGTTGCAATTCTGCCTTACTTGTAATTTCCATACTTTAGCCCGCCAAGGAACCTTGCAATCGTTAGTTCTTCTGGTTCTTGCAAGTTACATCTTATTATAAGCATCTCATACTCTTTGACATAGTCTTCCACACACATGTCCCCTTGACTAGTCTTCCGCACACATGCCCCCTTGCCTTAAACTTTGAAGCTTAAAGTATAGTTCTTGTTTGTAATATTCTGGCAAAAATCTTCTCTCCATTAATCTCTTCATGACTCTCCAACTTGTCACCTCATCTAAACGTTCCCTTCTTCGCCTGGCTTTCTCGTTTTCTCACCATAAATTGGCATAATCATTAAATTCAAGAGCTGCCAACTTGCACTTGCTTGGTTCAGAATAATCATAGTGAATATCGCACTTCAATCACGATATGACAAGTAAGGGATCAAATGAAAAGACAAGCGGACAAAGAATTTAAGGTAGGCGCTTATGTCTATCTTAAAATCCATCCAAGAAGGAAGATAAAGGTCAAAAGATCAACAAGAACGAAGTTGTTTAGAAAATATTTCGGACCGTATGAGGTATTTGAGCGTGTTGGAGCAACAACTTATTGCCTAAAGCTACTGTTAACATCTAAACTACATTTGGTGTTTCACATTTCATTGTTGAGGAAGAAGATAGGAGATGTGAAACAAGTGAATAAGCGACTGCCTAACGTTTTTAGGGAAGATAACCTTGGGCAGTAACTAAAGAAAACCTTGAGATTCCGCAAGTAAGCTATGGGCATAATAGAAGGCCAGTATGGAGAGTACTCATATGAGTCATTCGCCCAAGAATGAAGCAACACAGGAGGACTATGATGATATCCAATAATGGTTACCTAACTTTCACCGTGAAGATAAGGTGAGTATTTAAGAAAGGGCAATTGTTAAGGACCTTAGGAGGCAAAAGAGGCGCCAAGTAGCAAGAGAGGCAGCTATGGGCCAGAACGTGTGCGCAACAAGCTTCAACACGGCATGCATCCAATCCAGTAGTGAAGCTTGGCTAGAATCTGACCTTGTCCGAATTGAATAAAGACATCTAAGCCGAGAAGAACTTCAGCCACAGTAGGACACGCATGACAAGAAGAATTCCAGCAACAATAGCATGTGCATGATGAGCTCCAATAGCAATGCGATTTTCACGGTTAAAGAGAGTTATAAGGGCAAAAAGATATGCAGTGAAAGTACTAGTCCTAGAAGGATAAGCAAAGAGAAAATTTAGAAGCTGCAGGAAACAAGATAGGATAGGAATTAGAGTCTAGGTAGATAATCAAGACAGACCAAGAATTTTAGTAGGATTAGGATACCTTTGGATAAGGTCAATCTTGATAAGGTTCTATTTCTCTTAGGAAATTATTGACTTAGGAAAACTTGTTCTAAGTGGATAAGGAACTCAAGTACTAGTTAAATTAGTAAAGGATTGTCTAATACTAAAAATACAGCCTATTATTTGTTAACATGAATATATACTTCGAATTTGTAAGTTTTTATTTATTAATCAAGAATCAGGCTTCAATATTCTTTTGTTCCTTCCTTATCAAGACAAGCCTTGTTTATATTCATTAATTTTGGTTATCTTTTCAAAGATGCCTTGAGATAACTTGGGCTTAAGACAAGGTAAATAGTTGTCTTCCTTCCTTAAGAGCTTAGGTTGAAGTAAAGGGTTTGTCTTCTTCAACCAAGGCAAGTTGTGATAGGTTTTAAGAGTTGTTTTGCCTATCCAACATATCTTTTTATAATTAATTCATCCCGAAGGACAACTTCAGGGATAAGAATCAAAGAGAAGACTTAAGGATCAAATGAGACAACAAGTTAGGAGAGATTTAGAAGTTGTGCTAAGCCCCAAGGTGTCCAACACTGCTGTGATGTTCTAATTGCTTCCATAATTTCATACATTGCAATGCTGAATGCACCCAACGCCTCTACTGCACTTGTGGCAATTCTGGTTGCTCTTGAAAGTTCCTCCTGGCCACTGCCGAATGTATTCAATGCCTCTACCAAGCCTGTAGGGATATTCTGGTCGCCCATGAAAGTTTGTCCTGTGGACTGTCCAACCCACCTGACACCTTTGTCTCACCCACTGGAAGGTTCTAGCCCTTCCTAGAAGTTCATCCTGCGCATTGCTGAACCCACCTGAAACCTCTGCTGTGCCCGCATGGATGTTCGTGTCACTTCCAGAAGTTCGTACCGTGCACTGTTGGACACACCTATGAGGATGTTCCGGTGTCTCCCAAAAGTTTGTCTTATAAACTACCAAATGCACTTGACACCTTTGTCGTGCCCACGAGGATGTTTTGACTGGTCTTGAAAGTTTTCCCCATACATTGTTATACCCGCCTGATGCATCTGCCATGCTCGAAGGGATGTTCTGGTGAATATTGGAAGTTCATGTCGTGAACTGCCTAACACGCCCGAAGCCTATGCCGCACCTGTGGGGATGTTTTGGTCACTCTCAAAAGTTATCTTCCACACTGCCAAATGCGCCTAACGCCGCTGCTGTACCTGTAGAGATATTCTGGTTGCTCTAAGAAGCTCATCCCGTACTGCCGCACCCACGAAGATGTTCGGGTAGCTCCCCCAAGTTTGCCCCACGTATTGCCGAACGGGATGTTCCGATCACTCTTATAAGTTCTTCCTGCTCACTGCCCAATGCGCCTGAAGCCTCTGCCATGCTCATGAGGATGTTTTGGTCATTTCTGGTAGTTTTTCTCGTTAACTGCCCAACATGTTCGATGCTGCAGCTGCGTCATGTGCATTGTCAAATGCGCCCGATGCCTTTGCCATGCTCGCAGGGATGTTGTGGACCCTGTCAAATGTTTGTACTGCACACTACTGAATGTCTTCGATGTGTGTGTTGCGCCCGCGGAGATGTTCTGGTCTCTTCTAGAAGTTCATCCTGTGCACTGCCCAACATGCCCAAAGTCTCTATCATGCTCGCGGGATATTTTGGTCGAACCCTAAAGTTCATCCTGCATACTGCCAAATGCATCCGTCATCACTACTGCACCTGCGGGGATGTGCAAGTCGGTCTGGGAAGTTCGTATCAAGGGACGTTTGATGCTGTTGACGCAACCACTGGGATATTCAACTCGCTCTCGGAAGGTTGTCCCGTGCATTGCCAAATTGTTGAGAACCTAAGTATGAAGAAAGGCAATGGGCAGAAAATAGGGGCGACAAAGGAGAGCATGGGCCAGAAAATGTGCATAACAAGAGTGGCAACAGAAAGTATGCAGCCCAGCAGTGAAGCCCAACCAGTATTTGACTTATTCCTAATTAATGTAGGACACTCATGATGAGTTCCAGTAGCAATAGGATAGTCGCGACAAGAAGAATTCTAAGGGCAGAAGGATATGCATTCAAAGTCCTAATCCTAAAAGGATAAGCCAAGAGGAAGTCCAGCTGCTGTAGAAAACAAGATAAAGTAGGAATTCTAGTCTAGGTAGGAATTCAAGAAAGACCAAGAATCTTAGTAGGATTAGGACACAAAGGATATGGTCTATCTTGATAATGTTTTATTTGACTTAGAAAAGCTTGTTGACTTAGGAAAACATATCCTAAGTGGATAAGGAACCTAAATACTAGTTAAATTAGGATAAGGCTGTCTTAGGACTATAAATACAGCCCATTATTTGTGAGGAGCTCATAAGCTACGAATTTTGTTATTTTCTCATTCATTAATCAAGAATCAAAGGTAAGCATTCTTGCTTCTATTCTTGTTTATATTTCGGTTATCTTTTAAGAGTTGTCTTGAGATAACTTGGGCTTAAGTCAAGGTTAAGAGTTGTCTTCCTTGCTTAAGAGCTAAGGTTGAAGTTAAGAGTTGTCTTCTTCAACCAAGGCAAGTTGTGATAGGTTTAAGAGTTGTCTTGCCTATCCAACATATCTTTATATATATATTAGTTAACCCGAAGGACAGCTTAGGGGATATAAAATAAGAAAGAACTCAAGAATCAAACGGGACAGTAAGTTAGGAAGGATTTCAGTAGGCGTGCTGACCCCTAAGGTGTAGAAAAGTTGGGGAAAAAATCGGGACCCCAACACAAATATGCCAGACGCCTCTACCACGCCTATAAGAATGTTCCGGTTGCATCCAGAAGCTCATCCCACACCCTGTCGAACATTCCCGAAGCCTCTGCCACACTCGCGAGGATGTTCCCGTCGCTGCAGGAAGTTCATCCCAAATGTGTTTGACGCTGCTACTGCGACCGCAGGAATGTTTCAGTCGCTTCTAGAAGTTCATCCCATGTAATGTCGAATGCATCTACCGTCTCTGTCGAGCTAGGCAGGATGTTTCAATCACTCCAGAAAGTTTGTCCCATGCACTGACGAGTGCGTTCAATGTCTCTGCCATGCTCAACACATTACCCAAAGTGCCCAACGCAACTACTACACCCATGTGGCTATTTTGGTCTCCACCAAATGTTCAGCTTGCGCACTGCTCGTGCCCAAATCCTCAAACGTGCCCACGGGGATGTTCTGATCGTTTGCAGAAGTTTGTCCTACGCATTGCCGAAAAGGCTTGACAACACTCTTATTATCGTAACTACAACCACGACATTTTTCCAATCACTCCCCAAAGTTTATCCCATGCATGGATGAACTAGACCACCACTGTGCCACTGCCCGCCAGGATGTTCCAGTTGCTCCTGGAAGTTCATCTGCGGTCTGTCGAAAGCACCCAACACCGCTGCCATGCTACAAGGATGTTCTTGTAACTCTTCGAAGTTCATTCCTTGCATTACCCAACGAGCCTCAAGCCTCTGCCATGCCCATTGTGATGTTCAGGTCACCTTTGGAAGTCCGTCCCATGCAGTATTGAAACTGTCTGATGCTGCTCCCATGCCCACGAGAATGTTCCAATTGCACCTAAAAGTTCGTGTTGTGCACTGCAGAATGCGCTTGACACCTCTGCGACGCTTGCGGTGATGTTTTGGTTGCTCCCATAAGCTCGTCCCAAGCACAATTGAACGCGTCTAATGCCTTTCTTGAGCCCGCAAGGATTTTCCTGTCACTTTTCAAAGCTCATACCACGCACTGCTGGATGTGTGCAATGCCACTACTGCTCCCATGAGGATGTTCTAGTCGTTCCCTGAAGTTCGTCCCATGTACTGCTATCATGCCCTTAAGGACATTTGTCCCACACAATCCCAAGCACGCAAGACTCTGCTATCATGCCCTTAGGGATGTTCCAATCACTCTCGTTCATTCAACCCTTGAACTACCAAATGCGCCCGACGGTGCTGCAATGCCTGCGAGGATTCTTCCCATTGCTCCCAAAAGCTCGTCACGCACACTGTTGAACTCACCCGCAGGGATGTTTTGATTGCTCCTAGAAGTTTGTCTGCACTACAGATGACCAATGCCACTGCCACACCCGTGGGGATGTTCCAGTCATTCACGGATGTTTGTCTCCTGTATTGCTGAATGTGCCCAATGCCACTGTTGTGCCCTCGAAAATGTTTTGGTCGCTCCTAAAAGTTTGTCCTGCACATAGTCGAACGCGCCTGGAGTCGCTACCTCATCCACGGGAATGTTCAGGTTGCTCTTGGAAGTTCGTCCCTTGCACAGCTCAGCACAGCCGGCGACTTTGTCGTGCCTTCAGGGATATTCGTATCGCTCTCGGATGTTCATCTCGTTCACTATCGAACGCGTCTGATGCCTCTGTTGAGTCAACAGGGATTTTTTGGTTGCACAAGAAAGTTCATCCCTCGCACTGTCAAATGCGCCAAATGTTACTGGCATGCCCACAAGTATGTTGCTCCCAAAAGTTCGTCTCGTGTATAGCTAAACACACTCAACGATGCAACTGCCCCCTCGAGGATTTTCCAGTCACTCCCTAATCTTCGTACTGCATATTGCCAAATGCGCTTGAACCTTCTATTGTGCTTGCAGGGATGTTTCGATCACTCCTGAAAGTTCATCCTGTACACTGCTGAATGTGTCAGATGTTGCTACTGTGCCTGCGAAATTTTCTAGTCGCTTTTGGAAGTTTGTCTCGTGCACTACCGAACGCATCCGACGCCTCTACTGAGCTTGTAGGGATAATTTGGTCACTTCTAATAGTTCATCTTGCAGACCGTCAAACACGCTCAATGCCTTAACCATTCCCTATAGGGATGTTTCTGTCACTGTCGGAAGTTTGCCCCACACATTATTAAATGCGTCCAATGCCACTGCTGCACCTGCAAGGATGTTTTGGTCACTCCCAAAAATTCATCCTGTGTATTGATTAACGTGCCTAATGCCTTTATCATGCCCATGGTGATGTTCTGATCGTAACCAAAAGTTCGTCTCGAGCACTACCGAACGTGCTCGGCACCAGTACTGCACTTGCGGGTATGTTTTGGTTGCTCTTGAAAATTCATCCCGAGCACTTTCGAGTGTCTATGAAGTCTCTGTCGTGCCTAGGTGAATTTTTTTGCTGCTCTTGGAAGTTTGTCCTAGGCACTGCTGAATGCATTTGACACCCTGCTGGGCCAACAAGGATGTTCTGGTCACTACTAGAAGTTTGTTTGGCGTACTACTAAAGACACCCCTACCCCACCCAAAATCTATGTTGCGCCCACAATGATGTTCTAGTGCTTTAGGAAAATTGTCCCACACATTGCCGAACGTGCCCAAAGTCTCTGCTACACCACAGGGATTTTCCCGTCATTCCCGTAGGTTTGTCTCACGGACTGTCGAATGCATCCCACGCCTCTACCATAGCTATAGGGATGTTTTGGCCGCTCCTAATAGTTTGTTCCGCACACTGCTGAATGTTTCCAACATCGCTGGTGCGCCCATAGGGTTGTTCAAGTTGCTCTTGGAAGTTCGTCCCGAGCACTATGAAACTTGTCTGACACCTCTGTCGAGCTAGTGGGGATTTTCTGGTTGCTGCTAAAAGTTCATCCTGCGCACTATCGAATGTGCCTAACACCTTTACTGTGCCCTCAAGGATGTTTCGATCGCTCCCAAAAGTTTGTCCCGCACATGGCCCAACGTGCCTAAAGCTTCTGTCGTGCATGTAGAGATTTTTTAGTCACTTCTAAACTATCAATGTTCCTACATATGCTAACCTTTATCGCTTCACTTGCTTCTTGTCGATTTTCTTGATACCTTCATTGCCTCTCACACTCTTTTGCCTACTTAGGTTCTCAACAATCCTTCTATCTTAGAGATTCATTTTGTCCTCAAGGTGATAAATTTCGTAACATTATGCCCTATTGTTAAAAAAGTGCTTATCGGTGTTGGCTTTGCAAGGGTATTTTATTATTGGAACCATTGCCTTCCATGTGCATTCTTTATTGTCCCAATTGAAATGCATGGTCTCTACTATATAATCATGTGTGATTTTGCCCACTAATTTGAGCTGAGCATTTCCTAACACAATGTCAAGACCTACTAAGGCAAACACGTGTAGTTCTGCCTTAATGTCGACATCTTGAATCTTCATCTTCATGTTTTTGAGTCTTCATTGCATCTAAAGCAAAGGCCATTTTTGAGTCTCCTATTAACATCTTCAATGGGTAATTTGATGGGCTCACTTGATCTTGATGTTGCAAGTTCACTGTTGGATGATTGTTTCCCAAGTTATTAAAGAGGCTTTAAATTTTTGAGGCAATTTCAATAAAGTTTTTCCTATCATTGATTAACCTTGCGAGTCAGATACATTTTGTAAGGGAAGTGGGGTCCCTCATCTTTACTTATCTACTTAACAAAGGTGTGAGTCAATCAACAAAAGCGCCTCTAAGTGTACTGTCCGGTCAATTTCCAACAAGCTCAGTTAATTGTTCAAACTCTAAAAGGTGGCTCTCAAGGGATCCATCCTGCCTAATCTTGGCTAATTGTTCCTAAATGTTCATCATGTTAGATGGACTGAATCAGTTGATCAATTGTTGAGTAAATTTGGTCCGCCCTTAGTTGCCACGATGATGGCCTTCCTTTCATGATTTCTTTGCCACTATATTCCTCATAATGGTCAGGTGACTAGTGAATATCAAAAGATGCCTCTCTTCTGCTCCTTAGACTTGCCCGTATGCTTGCTTTTTCTTGACAAAAAAGTTGCTCATAGTAAATCTCCTTTTCTTACTTATGGGGCCTCATAATCTTATATTGTAACCTTCCAGGTTGTTTGTGGCAATATGCTACTTCTTATTGCCTCATCTTAGATTTGCTTTCCCATGGCACATTTACTCAAGACATATCCCTCGTCAATTGATCCATACAAGAATTTAAGGAATTGGGAAGATTAGTTGCCACATGTTGAGTTTGCATATAATCATAATGCTCATTCTGCCACTAATTACTCACCATTTGAAATCATTTATGGTTTTAATCCACTTATTCCTATAGATTTAATTCCTTTACCTATTGATGAGTATGCAAACTTAGATGGAAAGTGGAAGGCAAAATTGGTGAAAAGCATGCATGAATGTGTGAGATAGCATATAGAAAAAAGGACAAAACAATATCAAATGCAGGCTAACAAAGGGTGCAAGAAAGTTGTGTTTGAACCCAGTGGATGCGTGTGGATTGTGAAAAATATTAAACAAACAAAGAAGTGTGAAAGAAAGTATTGATGAAAGAATAAAGAAGCTTGTTTTTCACTTTACACATCTTGGGTATATATATACAACATCCTAACGGCTAGGTACAAGTTGATTTTACTTTTCTAACAGCTAGGTACAACACATAACAGCATAGCTTTCAATTTCAAGAACTAGCCGTTATTTCGTCCATTAGTGATTAGCTTACTAGCCGTTATTTCGTCCTTTAGTGGTTAGCTTGATATGGGCTTTGGGCTTGATATGGGTGTACATAGGCCCAATCAAAGAGTTATTTGGGCCTTTTATCTTCACCCTCAATCCCTTCATTTTCAACACTCCCCCTCAAGTTGGGCTTGAACAAATTGATCAAGTTCAACTTGCATACAAACTTTTGAAGTTGTTGAATACTCGGAGGTTTGGTGAATATGTCCGCCAATTGATCTTCGCTCTTGACATAAGGCATTGAGATTGTCTTGTTCAAATATTTTTCTCTTATAAAGTGACAATCTACCTCTATATGCTTGGTCCTCTCATGAAACACCGGATTGTTTGCAATATGTATCGCCGATTTGTGTCCAAGGTCTTTAATATCTCTATACCAAGAAAATACCGTACGTGTCCAAGGTCTTTAATATCAAAGTAGACTTTAAATAACTTTTAGTGCTGTTTATTCCCAAAGTATCACTCCCTGTTATAATGATATCGTCCACATATATTATCACAACAGTAATACCATTATTGGAGTGTCTTTATGAATAAAGAGTGATCAGCACTACTAACCTTAAAGTGTTGAGAAGTTAAAGCACCTAACAACTTAGAGTACCAGGCCCTAGGCGATTGTTTTAAGCCATAGATGGCTTTTCTAAGCTTACATACATGCGGTTTTGGTACTTTAATGTTGTATCATTGTGGGATATCCATGTAAACCTCTTCTTCTAATTCCCCCTGGAGAAAAGCATTTCGAACATCCATTTGATACATTTCCCATTCATAATTAGTGGCTAAGGACAAAATAACTCTAATGGTGTTCATTTTGGCTACTGGGGCAAATGTCTCCGTGTAATCTAAACCATAGGTTTGAGTGAATCCTTTAGCAACCAATCTAGCTTTATGTTTCTCAATGGAACCATCACTCTTCAGCTTGGTTTTGTACACCCATTTACACCCAACTGTTTTCTTACCTTGGGGAAGAGTAACAATTTCCCATGTCTTATTCTTAACTAAAGCTTCCAACTCCTCATCCATGGCATTTCTCCAAATAGGAATGTCCTTGGCCTCGTTGTAGCAAGATGGCTCTTTCAAACTATCCAATTTGCTTAAAAACACTCTATAACTCTCTTTAACATTATCTAAGGTATAATAATTTTGTATAGGATGTCTGTGACTTTGTTCCCATAAAAGAATACCCTATTTTTCTGCCATTCGGATGGAGGCTTCCTAATTCTTTGAGATCTTCTAAGAGGAAAATTTTGATCATGTGATGAAGAATCGGACTCTCTCTCATTTTGACCCACCGGTGAGGAACTAAATGGGATTTCATGCTCTAAAACTAATTGATCATTAGGGTTCTCATCACAAGGTGTTTCCTCACTTTGACTTTTGCTAACTATGTTTTGTTCTTCATTTGATTCCAATGGTTCATGAATATCACCATTCTGTTGTGTTGAATCTTCATAGATAAAATCCTCTTTTTCGCTTTCATTCAAACTAGCTCCATTATTGATTTGATCGTTATTCCTTAACAAACTCAACCGATTACCTACAATAGATAGGGGAAGAGGATCCCCTTTCATTTCTCCTTCATTTCTCACTTTATCAAAGTAAGGATCACTTTCCAGAAAAGTAACATTTCTTGACAAGATTTTCTCATTCGTAGAAGGATCTAAACATTTATAACCCTTTTTATCAATGCAATACCCTAAAAATATGCACTTTACACTCCTATGACTCAATTTATCTCTAGCATGATTAGGGATGTGAACATAACAAGTACAGCCAAATACCTTTAGATAAGATAAGTTTGGTTGCCTATTATGCAACCATTCAAAAGGAGATTTTCCATTCAACAACTTCGAAGGCATACGATTTATCAAATGTATGGCAGTGAGAATGGCTTCATTCCAATATCTTTTAGGGACATTGTGATGAAACATTAGTGACCTTCCTACATCTAAAATGTGCCGATTTTTCCGCTCGGCCACACCATTTTGTTCAGGTGTGTAGGGGCAAGTCGTTTGATGAACTATCCCTAAAGTGCTCAAGTAATTCTTAAAGGCGTGACTAGTATATTCTCCCCCATTGTCGCTCCTAAGAATCTTAATCCTTTTACCAAGTTGATTTTCAATTAAGGAAACATACTCTTTAAAACATGATAAGGTCTCTGATTTGTTTTTAATCAAGTATATCCAAGTGTATCTCGACTTGTGATCAATGAATGTGACAAAATATCTAAAGCCATTGTGAGATTCTAAAGGAGAAGTCCATAGATCAGAGTGAACAAGATCAAATATTTCATTATAACAAGTTTCCGAATGTACAAAAGGAAGTTTAGTCTGTTTTCCCAAGATTACAAGCCCTACATTGTTTTAAATCACTAAACTTCATTTTTCGGAATCATTTTACACAGAATGTTACTAGGAGGATGGCCTAGTCTTGCATGCCAAAGTTTCTGAAGTCCACTGTCTTCCTCAACTCTAAGGGCTTGATTGGTACTATCCAAAAAATATAGGCCGTCATGTAAGGTTCCCTCACCAATCTTCTTCCCGGTTGACATGTCCTGAAATATCACCTTATTGGGTTCAAAGGTGACACAGACAATTTAAGTCTTTTGTTATTCTACTAACGACAGCAAATTTGATGAAAAATTTGGCATATAAAGGCCACTTGTTCTCTTGGATAAAACTTTAATATCTCCTAATCCCTTAATGGGTATTTCACTACCATTGGCTATTGTCACATTTCTAATGTTTCCTAGGGTTTCTATTCTAGATGCCATGTTTTTATTTCTAAACATATGATTAGTAGCACCTGAATCAATAACCCAAGGGTCAAACTTAAAATGTGAGTTGGAAATCATACCTTGAGAGGAGCTTGGAAGATGGTTCCGAAGTAGTTTGGCCAAATCCTCAAGGAGTTTTGAGTTCTCCTTTTTCGATTGCATTTTGAGCACCTTGTGGTGGCGCCTTTTCCTTGAAGTTAACTGGCCTCAAATGTGGATTAAGAACCCAACATTTTTCTTTAATATGACCAAGCATCTTGCAGTGCCCACACTTCCAGCATTTGTCTTTATGGTTGTGCATCCGTCCACATTTATCACACTTAGCCTTAACTTTTGCTCCTTGGACCATCCTGCCTTCTTCCTTGCTGTCCACCAAACTACCTCTCTCAGCCTTGCTTGAATTCCCATTCAAAATCTTTCTTTGCAAGTACTCTTTATTAACCTTGTTTGCAACATCGTCATAATAAGGCAAAGGTTCAATTCTAAGAATGTGATTCCGAAGATCTTCGTAGTTCGAACCCAAACCCATCAAATACGATATCACAAGATCTTCATTGGCCCTTTTTTCCACCTCTTCAATGTTGGTAGTATTTGGCCTTAATGATTGAAGTTCATCCCATGCCTCCTTAATTTTGGTGTTATATTCTATCGGATCACCTCCACTAAGGCTGATATTGTTGATGAACTGCTTCAACTCGTATATTCTCATCAAGTTTCCTTTGATGACCAAATTGTCTCTTGATAGACTCCCAAAGTGCTTTAGAAGTTTCAGCCTTTGAGAATGCACCTACCAAGGATGGTTCCATGGAATTTAAAATCCATGTGTACACCAAGTTGTCATTATAACACCAATCTTCATATTCTTCACTTGATGTGTCTGTCGGGCTTTGTGATTCTTCCATTCACAAAACCCAATGCTCGTTTTCCACATAATGCTCTTTCAGCGAGATTGATCCAAATTGAGTAATTTTTTCCATTCAAGGGAAATGTGGTAAGTTTCAAGGTGGTGTTACCATCATTATCAACTCCCTTGAAGGAACTTCTGCTCTTGGTGTTGTATGACGAGCCCTCCCTTTCCATTCTTTAATTTGGCTATGAAGGGGAATGTCTTGATACACCAAGAACCAACAAAGCAATAAAAGGTAAAAGCTAGATTAGAGATGAAACCTGCTCTGATACCATGTGAAAAATATTGAAGAAACAAAGAAGTGTGAAAGAAAGTATTGATGAAAGAATAAAGAAGCTTGTTTTTCACTTTACACATCTTGGGTATATATATACAACATCCTAACAGCTAGGTACAAGTTTATTTTACTTTTCTAACAGCTAGGTACAACACATAACAGCATAGCTTTCAATTTCAAGAACTAGCTGTTATTTCGTCCATTAGTGATTAGCTTACTAGCCGTTATTTCGTCCTTTAGTGGTTAGCTTGATATGGGCTTTGGGCTTGATATGGGTGTACATAGGACCAATCAAAGAGTTATTTGGGCTTTTATCTTCACCCTCAATCCCTTCATTTTCAACACTAAGCACTACACCAGCATGGGGTCAACCCAACATCGAGGCCCAGTAAAACTTTAGCCTAATCCTCTTAGACAAAGGAAATCCACACCAAGGAAAGTTCCAACTACAGCAAGAAACATTACAAGTCAAGGAGTTCGACGACAAGTAGAATTAGGAAAATAATAGATTAAGCTTATCTAGTGCCCACTATGAAAAAATGTTGATGAAAGAACAAAGAAGTGTAAAAGAAAGTATTGATGAAAGAATAAAGAAGCTTGTTTTTCCCATTTACAATGATGGGTTTATATACATGAGTTTGTAACAACTAATTTTTCAAAATTTATGATTGTTATTATTTATAACGGTCACTGTGCACAACGGGTACTGTTCTTAATGACTAGTTTGTTTGTCTTATCTATCTAGTTTCTCTCATTGGTTGTAATAAACCTTATGCATTGTGGGAGTGATCTTGGGCCTTCTAAAATGCTTTGTAGAAATAGTGATGAGTCAACCAAATCCATGTTAGTTGATGTCACTATCAACTTCAGCACTCCCCCCTTAAGTAGGGCTTGAACAAATTGATCAAGCTCAACTTGCATACAAACTTTTGGAGTTGTTGAATGCTCGGAGGTTTGGTGAATATGTCCGCCAATTGATCTTTACTCTTGACATAAGGCATTGAGATTGTCTTGTTCAAATACTTTTCTCTTATAAAGTGACAATTTATCTCTATATGCTTGGTCCTCTCATGAAACACTGGATTGTTTGCAATATGTATCGCTGATTTGTTATCACAATGTAGCTTCATAGGTGCCTCCACATTAAAACCCAAATCTTCAACCAATGCCTTCGGCCATATCAATTCACTAGTGGTTGAAGCCATTGCTCTATATTCAGCTTCGGCACTTGATTTGGCCACCACGGTTTGCTTTTTGCTCTTCCAAGTCACTAAATTCCCACCAACAAAAGTACAATATCCAGTTGTAGACTTTGCGATCTTCAATGCTTCCTGCCCAATCAGCATCCGTGTAGGCAAAAATTTGGTGATGTCCATGTTTCTTCATAGTATTCCTCTTGTCCTAGAGTTCCCTTGAGATATTTGAGTATTCGGTCCACCATTTCCATGTGATTGGTCATTGGACAAGTCATGAATTGGCTTACCTGATTCACAGCAAAAGAAATGTCAGGTTTAGTAATAGTTAAATAGATTAACTTACCCATAATTCTTTGATATTGCTTGATGTCTTCAATTGGTTTGCCCTCCTTTCTTTTTGGCTTGTCCTTCAATTGGCATTGATACTATCTTCTCTCCAAGCTTACCTGTCTCTTTCAAAAGATCAAGTGTGTATTTCCTTTGGGATAGAAATAGCTCTTTATTAGAATGGGTTATTTCTATACCTAGAAAATACCGTAAGTGCCCAAGGTCTTTAATATCAAAAGTAGACTTTAAAAAAACTTTTAGTGCTGTTTATTCCTAAAGTATCACTCCCTGTTATAATGATATCGTCCACATATATTATCACAACAGTAATACCATTATTGGAGTGTTTTATGAATAAAGAGTGATTAGCACTACTAACCTTAAAGTGTTGAGAAGTTAAAGCACCTAACAACTTAGAGTACCAAGCCCTAGGAGATTGTTTTAAGCCATAAATGGCTTTTCTAAGCTTACACACATGCGGTCTTTGGTACTTTAATGTTGTATCCTTGTGGGATATCCATGTAAACCTCTTCTTCTAATTCCCCCTTGGAGAAAAGCATTTCAAACATCCATTTGATACATTTCCTATTCATATAAGTGGCTAAGGATAAAATAACTCTAATGGTGTTTGTTTTAGCTACTAGACCAAATGTCTCAGTGTAATATAGACCATAGGTTAGAGTGAATCCTGTTGATTAAAAGAATCTGAATGTGTTTAGCTCACAACTTCAAAGATTCAACATAAACCAAGTAAAAATGCAAGTAGAGAGAAAATACATGAAGAGAGAGAAATTAATAACTTTTTTATTCTATCACTAAATATTTACACATCTTGGGTTTATATATACAACATCCTAACGGCTAGGTACAAGCTTACTTTACTTTTCTAAGAGCTAGGTACAACACATAACAACATATCTTTCAATTTCAAAAGCTAGCCGTTATTTCGTCCTTTAGTAGTTAGCTTGAAATGGGCGTTAGGCTTGATATGGGTGCCCATAGATCAATCAAAGAGTTATTTGGGCTTTTCATCTTCAACACTCCCCCTCAAGTTGGACTTGTACAAATTGAATAAGTTCAAATTGAAGTTGTTGATGAGTACATACTTTGGTGAACAATTCCTTTACTAACTGTCCCTCACCAATCAATTGTCCAGCCTTGATGTCCTGAAAGGTTACTTTATTAGGTTTAAATATAGCATAAAAATCTAAATTTTTAGTAATTCTACTTACAACTAACAAATTTGAAGAAAAACATGGCATATAAAGACTCTTTAGTATGCTTAGACAAAATATTTAAGTGTCCTAAACAACTGATTGGCATATCTTTTTCATTAGCTATACTCACCCATTTATCCTTTTCTATAGACTCAATTTTAAAAGCTAAATTTTTACTTCTAAAACATGTGATTCGTAACACCCGAGTCTATAACCCAAGGATTAATATTTAAAGATAAATTAGATATCAAACCTTAAAAGGTGCTTGGCCTTTGACATTGAAGGAACTTTGCAAATTGCTCAATGAGGTTTGTGGACAAGTCTGCCTCTGATGTGTGGTTTAATTCTTGTGAAATTTTGGCTTTATTCTCCTTCTTCAAGTGAGGATGAAGCTCAAAACACTTATGCTTGTTATGCCCGAACTTTCCACAATGATCACAAAACTTACAATTTCTTTTGATGTGTCCTAGCCTTCCACATCTTTCACATTTGATGGTTTTGCTTTCTTTCAACCCTTGTGTTACCATTGCTGCTTCTTTTGCCTCCACAAATGCACCTTTCTCAATTTTAGGCTCATCTCTATCAAACGCTTCTCTAGCCATCAATTCCCTATCCACAATATTCACCACATCATCATATGGTGGCATCTCCTTATTCCTTAGAATTTGATTCCTAAGGTGCCTCAAAACTAGGCCCCAATCCTACCAAGAGGAAACAAACAAGATCTTCATCAGCCCTTTTCTCCAATTCTTCCTCATTGGTAGTAATTGGCCTCAAACACTCCAATTCATCCCATGCTTCCTTGATTTTGTTGGAGTAGGAAAGGAAATCACTCCATTCATCTTGGCATTTGTGATGATTTCCCTCAACTCATAGACTTTTAGGAGATTTTCTTGATTTTTGAACTCTTCTAGCAAGTGCATTCCAAAGGTCTTTGGCAGTTTTGGCTTTGTTGAAGGCACCAACCAAGGATTGATCAATGGATACCCATATCAAGCCCAAAGCCCAAATTCAAGCTAACTAGTAAAGGACGAAATAACGACTAGTTTTTTAAATTGAAAGATATGCTGTTATGTGTTGTACCTAGCTGTTAGAAAAGTAAAGTAAGCTTGTACCTAGCCGTTAGGATGTTGTATATATAAACCCAAGATGTGTAAATATTTTGAGATAGAATAAAAAGCTATTCATTTTTCTCTCTACTTGCATTTTTACTTGGTTTATGTTTAATCTTTGAAATTGTGAGCTAAACACATTCAGATTCTAGTTTATCAACAAAAGGGAGGGCTCGTCATACAACACCAAGAGCAGAAGTTCCTTCAAGGGAGTTGATAATGATGGTAACACCACCTTGAAACTTACCACATTTCCCTTGAATGGAAAAAATTACTCAATTTGGATCAATCCCGCTGAAAGAGCATTATGTGGAAAACGAGCATTGGGTTTCGTGAATGGAAGAATCACAAAGCCCACAGACACATCAAGTGAAGAATATGAAGATTGGTGCTATAATGACAACTTGGTGTACACATGGATTTTAAATTCCATGGAACCATCCTTGGTAGGAGCATTCTCAAAGGCTGAAACTTCTAAAGCACTTTGGGAGTCTATCAAGAGACAATTTGGTCATCAAGGAAACTTGATGAGAATATATGAGTTGAAGCAGTTCATCAACAATATCAGCCTTTGGTGGAGGTGATCCGATAGAATATAACACCAAAATTAAGGAGGCATGGGATGAACTTCAATCGTTAAGGTCGAATACTACCAATATTGAAGAGGTGGAAAAAAAGGGCTAATGAAGATCTTGTGATATCGTATTTGATGGGTTTGGGTTCTGACTACGAAGATCTTCGAAACCACATTCTTAGAATTGAGCCTTTGCCTCATTATGATGATGTTGCAAACAAAGTTAATAAAGAGTACCTACAAAGAAAGATTTTGAATGGGAATTCAAGCAAGGGCTGAGAGAGGTAGTTTGGTGGACAGCAAGGAAGAAGGCAGGATGGTCCAAAGAGTAAAAGTTAAGGCTAAATGTGATAAATGTGTGATGAAATGTTGAATGTGGCCATTGTAAGATGTTAGGTCATACTAAAGAAAAATGTTCGGGTTCTTAATCCATATCTGAGGCCAGTCAACTTCAAGGAAAAGGCACCACCACAAGGTGCTCAAAATGCGATCGAAAAAGGGAACTCAAAACTCCTTAAGGATTTGGCCAAACTACTTCAGAACCATCTTCCAAGCTCCTCTCAAGGTATGATTTCCAACTCACATTTTAAGTTTGACCCTTGGGTTATTGATTCAGGTGCTACTAATCATATGTTTAGAAATAAAAACATGGCATCTAGAATAGAAACCCTAGGAAACATTAGAAATGTGACAATAGCTAATGGTAGTGAAATACCCCCATTAAGGGATTACAAGATATTAATGTTTTATCCAAGAAAACTTGTGGCCTTTATATGCCAAACTTTTCTTCAAATTTGCTGCCGGTTAGTAGAATAACGAAATACTTAAATTGTTGTGTCATCTTTGAACCCAATAAGGTGATATTTTAGGACATATCAACCGGGAAGAAGATTGGTGAGGGAACCTTACATGACGGCCTATATTTTTTGGATAGTACTAATCAAGTCCTTAGAGTTGAGGAAGACGGTGGACTTTAGAAACTTTGGCATGCAAGACTAGGCCATCCTCCTAGTAACATTCTGTGTAAAATGATTCCGAAAATGAAGTTTAGTGATTTTAAACAATGTAGGGCTTGTAATCTTGGAAAACAGACTAAACTTCCTTTTGTACATTCGGAAACTTGTTATAATGAAATGTTTGATCTTGTTCACTCTGATCTATGGACTTCTCCTTTAGAATCTCACAATGGCTATAGATATTTTGTCACATTTATGAAGAAACATAGACATCACCAAATTTTTGCCTACACGGATGCTGATTGGGCAGGAAACATTGAAGATCGCAAATCTACAACTGGATATTGCGCTTTTGTTGGTGGAAATTTAGTGACTTGGAAGAGCAAAAAGCAAACCGTGGTGGCCAAATCAAGTGCCGAAAGCTGAATATAGAGCAATGGCTTCAACCACTGGTGAATTGATATGGTTGAAGGCATTGGTTGAAGATTTGGGTTTTAACGTCGAGGCACCTATGAAGCTACATTGTGATAACAAATCAGCGATACATATTGCAAACAATCTAGTGTTTCATGAGAGGACCAAGCACATAGAGGTAGATTGTCACTTTATAAGAGAAAAGTATTTGAACAAGACAATCTCAATGCCTTATGTCAAGAGTGAAGATCAATTGGCTGACATATTCACCAAACCTCCGAGTATTCAACAACTTCAAAAGTTTGTATGCAAGTTGAATTTGATCAATTTGTTCAAGCCCAACTTGAGGGGGAGTGTTGAAAATGAAGAGATTGAGAGTGAAGATAAAAGGCCCAAATAACTCTTTGATTGGCCTATGGACACCCATATCAAGCTCAACCACTAAATGACGAAATAACGGCTAGTAAGCTAATCACTAATGGACGAAATAACGGCTAGTTCTTGAAATTGAAAGATATGTTGTTGTGTGTTGTACCTAGCTGTTAGAAAAGTAAAATAAGCTTGTACCTAGCCGTTAAGATGTTGTATATAAATATCCTAGATGTGTAAATATTGAGGAAGTGAAAAACAAGCTTCTTTATTCTTTCATCAATACTTTCTTTCACACTTCTTTGTTTCTTCATCAATATTTTTTCATATCTATCATTTTATTTTTCTTCCGACCAAAGCAATTCTACAAATTATATGCAATGCCTTTTCTTGGAAGATGGTGATATTTTGAAGCATTTTCTGGACTTTCATAGGTAAAGGTTATGTTTCTTGGTATTTTGTGGCATCAACTATTACATTCACTGTAAACGGTGATATTGTGAATCGATTTTTGATGTTTCATGCTGCTACTTTTGGCTAAAACTATAATGGTTTAAAGCAATTTCGACAATTTCTAGAGAAAACAGCGAATTTTGAGGGCATGTCATTACATTATGTAACATTTTTCTCATGAATGTTTATGTTTTTAATGTGATTTCAATCACTGCAAATTACTAGCATATATAACTAAAGTTTAGTGTCAACCAAGAGTCTTTTGTTGCACTTTATACCATTATCGCCACAAATCGCGGCATTTTAAAGCTATTTATTGCATTTTATTTTGCTTCCAACAAATGCAGTATGTTTAAAATCAATTCACTAAATTTTACGTCAGACTTTTCTTGGAAGATGGAGATGATTTGAAGCAACTTCTGCATTTTCTTAGGTAAAGGTTATGTTTCTTAGCAATTTGTGCCATCCGCTATTCAACATAAATAATGATATCATGACTAAATCTTTGGTGTTTAATGCTTCCACTTTTGCCGAAAACTATGATGTTATAAAGGAATTTAATTCATTGAAAAAGAAAACGGGGATCTTTCTTGTTATATTGTGTAACATTTTTCTCATGAATGTTGATATTTTTAATGTGATTTCATTCACGGCACATGATTTTTGAATAAAACATAGATGTTTCAAAAAATCAGTATATATATCTAAATAGTGTTAATTAGAACCATTCATTGCATTATATATCATTATTGCCGCAATACTAGGCATTTTAAAGCTATTTCTTGCATTTTATATTGTTTCAGACAAAAGGGATTATGTCCAAAATCAATTCCTTGAATTTTATGCGAAACAATTCTTGCAAAACAACGATGTTTTGAAGCAATTTCAGCATTTTCTTAGGTAAAGTTTATGCTGATTACCATTTTACGGCATCAGCTATTGCATTTGTTGAAGATGAAGAGATTGAGGGTCAAGATAAAAAGCCCAAATAACTCTTTGATTGGTCTATGGACACTCTTGTCAAGCCTAAAACCCATTTCAAGCTAACCACTAAAGGACGAAATAACGGCTAGTTCTTGAAATTAAAAGCTATGTTGTTAAGTGTTGTACCTAGCTGTTAGAAAAGTAAAATAAACTTGTACCTAGCCATAGGATGTTGTATATATGTACCCAAGATGTGTAAATATTTAGCTAGTGAATAAACAAGCTTCTTTATTCTTGCATCAATATTTTCTTTCACACTTCTTTATTTCTTCATCAACATTTTTTCACATGGTATCAGAGCTGGTTTCATCTTGAATCTAGCTTTTACCTTTTGTTGCTTTGTTGGTTCTTGGTGTATCAAGACATTCCCCTTCATAGCCAAATTACAGAATGGAAAGGGAGGGCTCGTCATACAACACCAAGAGCAGAAGTTCCTTCAAGGGAGTTGATAATGATGGTAACACCACCTTGAAACTTACCACATTTCCCTTGAATGGAAAAAAATTACTCAATTTGGATCAATCTCGCTGAAAGAGCATTATGTGGAAAACGAGCATTGGGTTTTGTGAATGGAAGAATCATAAAGCCCACAAACACATCAAGTGAAGAATATGAAGATTGGTGTTATAACGACAACTTGGTGTACACATGGATTTTAAATTCCATGGAACCATCCTTGGTAGGTGCATTCTCAAAGGCCGAAACTTCTAAAGCACTTTGGGAGTCTATCAAGAGACAATTTGGTCATCAAGGAAACTTGATGAGAATATATGAGTTGAAAGCAGTTCATCAACAATATCAGCCTTGGTGGAGGTGATCCGATAGAATATAACACCAAAATTAAGGAGGCATGGGATGAACTTCAATCATTAAGGCCGAAGTGTGATGAATATGGACGGATGCACAACCTTAAAGACAAATGCTGGAAGTGTGGGCACTGCAAGATGCTAGGTCATACTAAAGAAAAATGTTGGGTTCTTAATCCACATTTGAGGCTTTCTTTGCATCATATGTCATATAAGGTTGTTGATGAATGCATGGTTTGGTGAATATATCCGCAAGTTGATCTTCACTCTTCATATAAGGTATCACTTTGCTCAAGTACTTTTTTCTTGTGAAGTGACAATCAACTTCAATGTGCTTAGTCCTCTCATGGAACACTGGATTAAATGCAATGTGTGTTGTTGTTTTGTTATCACAATACACGTCTGTAGGTGTTTCAACTGAAAAACCTACGTCTTTCACTAATGATTTTATCCAAACCAATTCACTTGTAGTAGATGCCATAGCTCTATATCTTGTGGTGACCATTTCTTCTCATCAAGATTCCTTGACCCGATGCTTATTTTATGTACCTTAAAATTTTATTCACCATTTCCATGTGTATATTCTTTAGGCATGACATATGTTGACTTACCTGTTGCACAGAAAAAACAATGTCAGGTCGTGTTAAAGATGAAGAGATTGAGGGTGAAGATGAAAAGCCCAAATTACTCTTGGATTGATCTATGGATACCCATATCAAGCCCAAAGCCCAATTCAAGCTAACTACTAAAGTACGAAATAACGGCTAGTTTTTTAAATTGAAAGATATGCTGTTATGTGTTGTACCTAGCTGTTAGAAAAGTAAAGTAAGCTTGTACCTAGCCGTTAGGATGTTGTATATATAAACCCAAGATGTGTAAATATTTTGAGATAGAATAAAAAGCTATTCATTTTTCTCTCTTCATGCATTTTCTCTCTACTTGCATTTTTACTTGGTTTATGTTGAATCTTTGAAATTGTGAGCTAAACACATTCAAATTCTATTTATCAACATGGTATCAGAGCAAGGTTGCATCTAGAGAGTTCCTTTCATCATCTCTCTTTTATTTTTACTCTCTCTTGGTTGTGTGATCAATCTCCATTGTGCAAGGCCAGGTTGCTGAAATTAAAATGGCAGCACAAGTGGGAAGTAGTTCTGCCAATAGAGAGAATTTTTTCAATATTGATTCCGACTACAAAATCAGCACTAAGCTTACCACCTTTCCTCTAAATGGAAGGAATTACTCTACATGGGTGACGAATGCGACAAGGGCCTTACTGGGTATGAGGGTTTTGGGATTTGTTGATGGAGAAATTAATCAACCTAAGGTGGGAGATAAAGAATATGCTGAATGGAGATATGTTGATAATCTTGTCATTACTTGGATTATCAACTCCATTGATCAATCCTTGGTTGGTGCCTTCAACAAAGCCAAAACTGCCAAAGACCTTTGGAATGCACTTGCTAGAAGGTTCGAAAATCAAGGAAATCTCTTAAAAGTCTATGAGTTGAGGGAAATCATCACAAATGCCAAGATGAATGGGAGTGATTTCCTTTCCTACTCCAACAAAATCAAGGAAGCATGGGATGAATTGGAGTGTTTGAGGCCGATTACTACCAATGAGGAAGAATTGGAGAAAAGGGCCAATGAAGATCTTGTTTGTTTCCTCTTGGCAGGATTGGGGCCTAGTTTTGGGGACCTTAGGAATCAAATTCTAAGGAATAAGGAGATGCCACCATATGATGATGTGGTGAATATTGTGGATAGGGAATTGATGGCTAGAGAAGCGTTTGATAGAGATGAGCCTAAAATTGAGAAAGGTGCATTTGTGGAGGCAAAAGAAGTAGCAATGGTAACACAAGTGTTGAAAGAAAGCAAAACCGTCAAATGTGAAAGATGTGGAAGACTATGACACATCAAAAGAAATTGTAGGTTTTGTGATCATTGTGGAAAGTTTGGGCATAACAAGGATAAATGTTTTGAGCTTCATCCTCACTTGAAGAAGGAGAATAAAGCCAAAATTTCAAAAGAATTAAACCACAAATCAAAGGCAAACTTGTCCTCAAATCTCATTGAGCAATTTGCAAAGTTCCTTCAATGTAAAAGGCCAAACACCTCTCAAGGTTTGATCTCTGATTTATCTTTAAATATTGATCCTTGGGTTATAGACTCGGGTGCTACAAATCACATGTTTAGAAGTAAAAATTTAGCTTCTAAAATTGAGTCTATAGGAAAGGATAAAAGGGTGAGTATAGCTAATGGAAAAGATATACCAATTAGTGGTTTAGGACACTTGAATATTTTGTCTAAGCATACTAAAGGTCTTTATATGCCATGTTTTTCTTCAAATTTGTTGTCCGTAAGTAGAATTACTAAAGATTTAGATTGTTATGTTATATTTGAACCTAATAAAGTAACATTTCAGGACATCAAGACCGGACAATTGATTGGTGAGGGAAGAGAGAAAAATGGGCTGTATGTTTTGGAAGATTCAAGCAAAAGCCTTTAAAGTAGATAGCAGCAAAATCCAAGAACTTTGGCATGCTAGATTAGGGCATCCTCCTAGTCATATTTTGCAAAAATTAGTTCCTAACTTGAAACTTGATAAGATCAAAGATTGTAGTTCTTGTATTTTAGGAAAACAAACTAAGATACCTTTTGTACAATCTCATCATGAATATAATGATTTATTTGCTTTGGTACATTCTGATTTGTGGACTTCTCCCACTCTATCTCATAAGGGGCTTCAAATATTTTGTAACTTTTATAGATCATAAATCTAGGTATACATGGATTTATCTTATTAAAAGGAAATATGAGGTTTTTTGTTGTTTTAGAGAGTTTGTAATATTGATTGAAAACCAATTTGATAAGAAAGTTAAGGTGTTGAGAACTGATAATGGAGGAGAGTATGTGAACAACTTGTTTAAAGAGTTTTTAATTAGTAAAGGAATTGTTCACCAAACTACTTGTCCTTACACTCCATAACAAAATGGAGTGGCTGAATGTAAGAATAGGCATATTTTAGAGGTGGCAAGAACTATGATGTTCTATCACAATGTACCTAGAGAGTTTTGGGGGGAAGCTATTTGATATGCCTCAAGGATCTTCAATGATGAATCAAGATCTAATGGGTATATTTTTTTAGGGTTTTATGGATGGAAAAAGGTGCTGGTATATAGTATAGTTGTTGGGTGGATGAAAATTCGTAATTGGAGTAAGTTACTGGGTCTGTAGGGGTGTTTTAAGAAAGCGGAAGGGTTATGTACGAATTTTGAAGTAGGAATGTGATAGGGATAGCCTATGAAAAGTTTAATAAGAGAAAACTAGTTAATCAAGTTTGATAAGATCAAATCGCCACAAACAAGATTACTAGGTTGATTCGCCACACTCTAAGATAGAAAGAAGGAAGAGTGATAAGAATCGATAGATAATTCGCCACTAAACAAGGAATTTGTTTAGATAAGAATTTGGATGCAACGAAGCAAAATTCCGCTTATTTCTCAAAACTGTTTAATTACAAGCACTAATGCCGTATTTATAGTAATGACAGCCTTTCCATGTCTAACTTATACTAAAACGCCTAATTCATCTATGATAAGGATTCTAAGTAAATAAGGACTACTAAGTCATCTAGATTTCTATGAAGATAAGCCTAATATATCGGGTTCCTAATCCTATGTAAAACCCTACTTAATCTCAAACTCCTTGCCTAGTGATATTTTCTGCTGCTGCTGGAATTCTTCTTGGCATGGATATCCTTTGTTAATGAGGATTAATCTTTCTTGGATGGCAGTAACTTCATTTTCATGATTGAGCACATCATCCTCCCCTTGTTGAATTGGATTTGCCCTCAAATCCTTCTCCTCGGTGTCTTTGAAATCATCTTCTAAGTAAGGAGAAAGGTCCCTGACATTGAATGTAGTAGAAATATTATAATCTCCTGGCAATTCAATCTTATAAGCATTATCATTCACCTTGTCAACAACTCTAAAAGGACCATCAGCCTTTGGCATTAGTTTTGATTTTCTTTGTGTTGGAAACCTTTCCTTGCGTAGGTGAATCCAAACTAAATCTCCTGGTGCAAACTGAATTCTTGTTCTCCTTTTATTTGCTAACCGTGCGTATTCTTCATTTTTCTTTTCAAATTCAATTTTATCCTTTTGAATCTGTTGTGGATTAAGAGGCGCTAACACAATCTTTCTGCCATCCTTAACAAAGGAATATGTATTCTTATAACCATCATGAAAAGCTCTCCTATCATACTGCCAAGGTCTTCCCAGTAAAAGATGACTTGCATCCATAGGGACGACATCACACAACACTTCATCTTTGTATCTACCAATTGAAAAAGGCACCAAAACTTGCTGAGTAACCTTCACATCACCATTATTATTTAGCCACTGTAATCTATAAGGTTGGGGATGTTTTAGAGTAGCTAAATTTAGTTTTTCTACCAAGGTAGTGGAAGCCACATTTGTACAACTACCTCCATCAATTATAACACCACACACCTTATTCTGAATTGCACACCTTGTATGGAAGATATTCTTACGCTGCTCATCTTCCGTTTTTGCTTGTGTAGTCATGGTGCGGCGAACTACAAGCATTTCTCCAATTTCAGCATGTTCTTCTTCTTCCTCGTCGTCTTCTATTCCCTTTTCTTCTGTAACCTCGTCTTCACTCTCTAATTCTCCTTGGGAGTCCGTAAGCACCATTACTCTCCTATTTGGACATTCAGAAGCGATATGCCCATGTCCAAGGCATTTAAAGCATTTAATGTCTCGGCTCCTTTTTAGAGGAATGGTTTCTGCCACCTTCTCTTTTCCTTTATCAATAGCTACTACCGACTTGCTAGGATCACTTTTTTCTACTGACTTTGCTATCTCCTTTGAAAGGGAAGTCGAATAAGTAGATGAGGAATTTATATTTTTGGTAGAACCTGATCTATACACTCCCCTCATTAGTTGTCTCTCCACCTTGATAGCAAGTTTAATCACATCTTGCAAAGAAACATATGGTTGCAATTCTGCCCTACTTGCAATTTCATACTTTAACCCGCCAAGGAACCTTGCAATCGTTAGTTCTTCTGGTTCTTGCAAGTTACATCTCATCATAAGCATCTCATACTCTTTGACATAATCTTCCACACACATGCCCCCTTGCCTTAAACTTTGAAGCTTAAAGTACAGTTCTTGTTTGTAATATTCTGGCAAAAATCTTCTCTCCATTAATCTCTTCATGACTCTCCAACTTGTCACCTCACCTAAACCTTCTCTTCTTCGCCTAGTTTTCTCGTTTTCCCACCATAAATTGGCATAATCATTGAATTCAAGAGCTGCCAACTTGCACTTTCTTGGTTCAGAATAATCATAGTACTCAAATACTTTCTCTACTTTTTGCACCCATTCTAAGTACTCCTCGGGTGAACTTGTTCCTCGAAATGCCGGAATCTTTAGCTTAACATCAATTCCATTATCCCTTATATTTCTTCTCTGCCATCGTCTCTCCCCAGCTTCATCATCTATTTCTGGCTCATCAAGCTCATCCTCTTCATAATACTCAGGCCCTCTAGTTGCTCGCTGCCCTTGTCGTTCATGTCTTCTGGGTTGTGGCTGAATGGTATTCCTTTCTACGGCTTTGAATTAAACGGTCAATTTGCTCCCTCATCTTTGCTTGCTGGTGTTCAAGTGCTAGGATCTTAGCTTGATCCAAACTCAATCCTTTTGGAACATGAGGAGTTACTTCTTCTCCAGACATAATTCGTCCTGAAATTTTCAAGTGAATGAATTTCTTGATTCAAAGAGGCTCTGATACCAACTGATATGCCTCAAGGATCTTCAATGGTGAATCAAGATCTAATGGGTATATTTTTTTAGGGTTTTATGGATGGAAAAAGGTGCTGGTATATAGTATAGTTGTTGGGTGGATGAAAATTCGTAATTGGAGTAAGTTACTGGGTCTGTAGGGGTGTTTTAAGAAAGCGGAAGGGTTATGTACGAATTTTGAAGTAGGAATGTGATAGGGATAGCCTATGAAAAGTTTAATAAGAGAAAACTAGTTAATCAAGTTTGATAAGATCAAATCGCCACAAACAAGATTACTAGGTTGATTCGCCACACTCTAAGATAGAAAGAAGGAAGAGTGATAAGAATCGATAGATAATTCGCCACTAAACAAGAAATTTGTTTAGATAAGAATTTGGATGCAACGAAGCAAAATTCCGCTTATTTCTCAAAACTGTTTAATTACAAGCACTAATGCCGTATTTATAGTAATGACAGCCTTTCCATGTCTAACTTATACTAAAACGCCTAATTCATCTATGATAAGGATTCCTAAGTAAATAAGGACTACTAAGTCATCTAGATTTCTATGAAGATAAGCCTAATATATCGGGTTCCTAATCCTATGTAAAACCCTACTTAATCTCAAACTCCTTGCCTAGTGATATTTTCTGCTGCTGCTGGAATTCTTCTTGGCATGGATATCCTTTGTTAATGAGGATTAATCTTTCTTGGATGGCAGTAACTTCATTTTCATGATTGAGCACATCACTATTCTCACAGCGACACATCTTATTAACCGAACACCATCCATGGTACTGAAAGGAAAGACACCAATTGAGATTGCTTATAGTACCTAGCCAAACTTGTCCTATCTTAGAATTTTTGGATGTGTATGTTATGTACATATGCCAAGTCATTCAAGAGATAAATTAAGTGAAAGAAGCATTAAATGCATCTTTTTAGGTTATTGTGAGGGGGAGCATGTTGCACCTATGCAAGGCCCAAATCCCCCACTTAGGAGATCTCAAAGAATTCGACAATCTTCATTGGATTGGATGAAGAAAAGAGTGTTTTTCCACGGTAACAAAGTAATTGCACACCCTCTTGACCACTACTACACCTTAGGAATGTAAAAGAGAGTTTTAAAGCCTTTTTAACTAAAGTAGACACCATTAAAGATCCTAATAACTTTAAGGAAGCTAGGGAATTATCAGTTTGGAGACAAGCCATGCAAGAGGAATTGGATGCTTTAGTTAAAAATAATACATGAGAATTAGTACCTTTACCTTTGGGAAAGAAGGTTGTAGGATGCAAATGGGTGTATAAGACTAAGTTAAATAGTGATGGAACCTTGGACAAACATAAGGCTAGGTTAGTGGCCAAAGGCTTCACTAAAACCTATGGCTTAGACTATACAGAAACTTTTGCACCAGTTGTAAAAATGAACACCATTAGGTTGCTTCTCTCCTTAGTGGCTAATTATAATTGGGATTTACATCAAATGGATGTAAAGAATGCTTTCTTGCAAGGAGAGTTAGAGGAAGAGGTTTACATGAGTTTACCTCAAGGATATGATGTTATGGTTCCAAATACACATGTTTGCAAATTGAAGAAAGCCATATATGGATTAAAGCAATCACCAAGAGCATGGTATAATAAGTTGCATAATGCATTGTGTTCTCAAAATTTTAAAGTGAGTGATGCTGATCATTCCTTATTTATTAAGTACTCAAGTGAGCGATCTACCATTGTTCTTATTTATGTGGATGATATTATCATCACCAGTTGTGACATTAATGGCATTAAGAGCATTAAAACATATTTGAAGTCTTCATTTGATGTTAAGGATTTGGGAAACTTACGATATTTTCTAGGTATAGAAATCGCTTATTCCAATGAAGGGCTATTTCTATCCCAAAGAAAATATGTTCTTGATTTGTTAAGTGAGACAGGAAAACTTGGAGCAAAGCCAGCTGTGACACCTATGGAGGCACTAAGAAGGAAGAAAGAGGATAACAAGCATGAAAACGAACATGACAAGAAGGAGCCATACAAGGACATCAAGCTTTATCAAAGACTTGTAGGTAGACTTTTGGAATGCACTTGCTAGAAGGTTCAAAAATCAAGGAAATCTCTTAAAAGTCTATGAGTTAAGGGAAATCATCACAAATGCCAAGATGAGTGGGAGTGATTTCCTTTCCTACTCCAACAAAATCAAGGATGCCTTAGATGAATTGGAGTGTTTGAGGCCAATTACCACCAATGAGAAAGAGTTGGAAAAAAAGGGCCAATGAAGATCTTGTTTGTTTCCTCTTCACAGGATTGAGGCCTAGTTTTGGGGACCTTAGGAATCAAATTCTAAGGAATAAGGAGATGCCACCATATGATGATGTGGTGAATATTGTGGATAGCGAATTGATGGCTAGAGAAGCGTTTGATAGAGATGAGCCTAAAATTGAGAAAGGTGCATTTGTGGAGGCAAAAGAAGTAGCAATGGTAACACAAGGGTTGAAAGAAAGCAAAACCATCAAATGTGAAAGATGTGGAAGACTAGGACACATCAAAAGAAATTGTAGGTTTTGTGATCATTGTGGATTTTTCCGTTGCTCCCAATGTTTATCACATGTACTGTCCAATGCACCTGAAGCCTCTGTAGTGCCAGTGGGGATGTTCCAGTCACTCTTGGAAGTTCGTCCCGTGCACTGTAGAGTGCGTCCAATGCTGCTGCTGCGCCCACGTGGATATTCTGGTTGCACCCGGAAGTTCATCCCGTGCACTGCTGAACGCATCCAATGCCGCTGCCAGACCCACAGGGATGTTCCGGTCACTCTTGGGAGTTCGTCTCATGCATGACTGAATGCGCCAGATGCCTTTGCACACCCGCAGGGATGCTCCGATCACTCGCGAAAGTTCATCCCACGCACTGCCAAACTTGCCTGACACTGCTGTTGGACCCGTGGCAATGTTCCACTTGCTCACTGCTGCACCCGCAGGGATGTTCTAGAGGTTCCAAGAATTTTGTCCCGCAAACTACCCAATGTGCCCAAAGCCTCTGCCACGCTTAGAAGTTCATCAAGTGCACTGAAAAAGGTGTCCAATGCTGCTGCCGCACCTGTAGGGATGTTCTGGTCGCTCCTGGAAGTTCATCCCATGCACTATCCAATGCCCCAGAAGCCTCTGCCACACTCGTGGGGATCTTCAAGTTGTTCCCAGCAGTTTGTCCTGAGCACAGCTGAACACGTCCGATGCCTCTACTGAGCCCACGGGTATTTTCTGGTCATTCCCAGAAGTTTATCCCGCGCACGGCCAAACGTATACAATGACTCTGCCGTGCCTTCAGAGATGTTCTGGTGCCCCCTAGAAGTTCGACCTGCAAGCTACCAAATGTGCCCAATGCTCAGGCACGACAGAGGTGTCGTGTGCAAGACGAACTTCTGTGAGTGAGCAGAATATTCCCGCTGTCGTGGCAGCTGTGTCGGATGCATTCAGCACTGAACATGACGAACTTTTAGGAGGGACCGGAACTTCCCGGTGCGACAGAGGCATCTGGCGCGTTTGATAGTGAGCAGGGCAAACTTCAGGGAGCGACTGGAACATCTCTTTGGCCACGGCACAGGCGTCGGGTACATTCGACAGTGCATGGGATGAACTTAGGAGAGCGACCAGAACACGGCATGCATATCAGAGGCGTTGGGCACATTTGGCAGTGCGCAGGATGAACTTTCGGGTGAGACCAAAACATTCCTAGGGGCGCAGCAGCAGTGTCAGACACATGTGGCAGTGTGCAGCACGAACTTCCTGGGGTGACCAGAATATCCCCGCGGGAACGGAAGAGACTTCAGATGCGTTGGTCAGTGTGGGGGACTAACTTATGGGAGCAACTGGAACAACCCTGCAGGGACGGCATAGGTGTCGGGCACATTCGGCAATGTGTAGGATGAACTTTTGGGAGCAACCGGAATATCTCTTCAGGGTTACCGAGGCATCGACCGCATTAGGCACTCCATGGAATGAACTTCCGGGAGCGACCAGAACATTCCAGTGGGCACGGCAGTGGCATCGGGCATGTTCAGCAGTGCGTAAGACAAATTTTTCGGAACATCCCTGCAGGCATGGTGGGGCTTTGGACACGTTGTGCAGTGCGGGGGACGAACTTCTGCATGCAACTGGAACATCCCCATGGCCATGGCCGTGGTGTCGAAAAACGTTCAGCAGTGCACAGGACGGACTGCCGGCAGCAACAAGAACATCCCAGCAGGCGTGGCAGAGGCTTAAGGCACGTTTGGCAGTGCATAGGACGAACTTCCGGAAGTGACCAGAACAAACCTGCAAGTGCGGCAGCGGCAACGGGCACATTCAGCAGTGCATGGAACAAACTTCTGTGAGCGACCGGAACATCGTCGGAGGCGCGGCAGAGGCGTAAGGTGCGTTAGGCAGTGCACAGGATGAACTTCTGGGCGCGACCAGAACATTCCCACAAGCACTACAGCGGCATCGGGCACATTCTTTAGTGTGCGGGATGAACTTCCAGTACTAACTGGAACATCCACGTCGGCACAACAGATGCTTCGGGTGCATTGGGAAGTGCACAAGACAAATATCCTAGAGTGATCGAAACATTTCTACCGGCACAGCACCGGCATCGGATACATTTGGTAGTGCATAGGACAAGCATTCATGAGCAACCGGAACATCCTTGCAGGCATGGAGTGACGTTGGACACATTAGGCAGTGCATGGGACGAACTTCCTGGAGCCACCAGAACATCCCCACAGGCGTGGCAGAGTCTTCAGGCATGTTGGGCTGCGCACAGGACAAACTGCCACCAGCAACCAGAACATTGCTCTGGGCATGGCGGCTGCGTTGGGCTATTTTGCAGTGTGTGGGACAAACTTCCGGGAGCAACCGGAACAACCTAGCTGGTGTTGCAGTGGCGTCAGGTGCATTGGGCAGTGCATGGGAGGAACTTCTGGGAGTGACCAGAACATCACCACGGGTGGTGCGGCAGAGGCATCGAGCATGTTAGGCAGTGTGTGGGACAAACTTCAGAGACCGACAGGAACAACCCTGTGGGCACGGCAGCTATGTCGGGTGCATTTGGCTGTGCACAGGACGTACTTCTAGGAGTGACATGAACATCCCTATGGGCATGGTAGAGACATCAGCACATTCGGCAGCATGCAGAATGAATTTTAGGAGCTACGGGAACACCCCCCAGGCGTGGAAGGCGCTTCCAACACGTTGAACAGAGCACAGGACAAATTTCTGGAAGCAATTAGAACTTCCCCGCATGTTTAGCAGAGGCCTCGAGCTTGATCTGCAGTGCGTGGGATGAACTTCTGAGAGGTATTGGAACATCCCCCCTGGCATGGCAGAGGCTTCCGGTGCATTAGGTAGTACGTGGTACGAACTTCCAGCATCAACCGGAATATCCATGCAGGCATGGTAGAGGCATTGAGGCACGTTTGTCGGTGTGTGGGATGAACTGCCGGAAGCGACCGGAACAAACCCGCGGGTGCAGCAGAGGCGTCGGGTGCATTCGGCAGTGCATGGAACAAACTTCAGTGAGCGACTGGAACATCCCCGCAGGCGTGGCAGAGGCATCAGATGCGTTTGGCAGTCCACAGTACAAACTTCTGGGAGCGAATAGAACATTCCCACAAGCACTGCAGCGGGGTCGGGCACGTTCATCAGTGTGCGGGACAAACTTCTAGGATCGACTGAAACATCCACGTAGGCACGGCAGATGCTTCGGGCACGTTGGGAAGTAAACAAGACGAATATCCTGCAGCGATCAAAACCTTCCTACGGGCGCAGCACCGGCATCGCATACGTTCGGTAGTGCCTAGGACGAGCATCCTGCAGCAACTGGAACATCCCTGCGGGCATGGCAGTGACGTCGGACACATTGGGCAGTGCATGGGAAGAGCTTCCTTGAGCCACCGGAACATCCCTGCAGGTGCAGCAGAGTCTTCAGACGCATTGGGCTGTGCATGGGAGAAACTACCATGAGCAACCGGAACATTGCCGCAGGCACGGTGGTGGCATCAAGCTATTTTACTGTGCACAGGATGAACTTCCAGAGCAACCGGAACAACCTGGCTGTCATGGCAGTGGCGTCAGGCACATTGGGCAGTGCACGGGACAAACTTCTGGGAGTGACCAGAACATCACCATGGGTACAGCAGAGGCATTGAGCGCGTTAGGCAGTGTGCAGGACGAACTTCGGAGAGCGACAGGAACAACCCTGTGGGCATGGCACCTATGCCAGGCGAATTTGGCTGTGCATGGGACGTATTTCTGGGAGTGACCTGAACATTCCTATGGGCATGGCAGAGATGTCAGGAGCATTCAGCAGTGTGCGGGATAAACTTTCGAGAGCTACCGGAACAACCCCCCGGGCATGGCAGGCACTTCCGGCGCATTATGTGGAGTGCGGAACAAACTTTTGGGAGCGATTGGAATGTCCCCGTACATGGGGCAGAAGCCTCGAGCATGATCTGCAGTGCATGGGAGAACTTTTGGGAGGTATTGGAACATCCCCCCTTGGCACGGCCGAGGCTTCCAGCGTATTAGGCAGTGGGCAGTACGAACTTCCAGGATGAACCAGAATATCCCTGCAGGCACGGCAGAGGCATTGGCTGCATTCAATAGTGCTAGGGATGAGCATCTGGGAGTGACCGGAACATCCCTGTGGGAGCAAAAGAGGCATCAAGTACGTTCGGCAGTGCACGGTACAAAATGCCAGGAGCAACCGACTTATCGCTGGGGCATGGCAACGGCATCAGACACATTGAGCCATACATGGGATGAACTTCTAGGAGTGACCAAAAGATCCCTGTGGGTGTGGCAGAGCCGTCAGGCACATTTGGCAGTGCGTGGGACAAAATTCCGGGAGTGACAGCAGCATCAGTCGCATTTAGCAATGTACGAGACAAACTTTCGGGAGCGACTGGAACATCCACGCTGGTGCGGCAGAGGCTTCAAGTGCATTGGGAAGTGCATCACATGAACTTCCAGGAGTGATCGGAATATCCCTGCAGGCTTGGCAGAGGCGTCGACCACATTTGGCAGTGCTTGAGACGAACATCCTGGAGTGACCAGAACATCCCTGCAAGTGCAGCAGAGGCATCAGGCACGTTCATGTTGAGGAACTTAGGATGCAAAGGGAGTGTGAGCAGCATAGGAGGATGCAAGAGAGGTGCCAAGCAGGATGTTGCGGTCACTCCCAGAAGTTCATACTGCACACTACGGAATGTGCACGAACCCTCTGCCACGCTAGCAGCGATGTTCCAGTAGGTCCAGGAAGTTCGTCCTGCATACTGCCGAGCGTATCTGATGGTGCTGCCACGCCCACGGGATGTTCCAGTCGCTCCCGGAAGTTCATCCCACACACTGCCGAACATGTCCACAGATGTTGAGAACCTAAGTATGAAGGAAAGGCAATGGGCAGAAAATGGGGCGACAAAGGAGAGCATGGGCCAGAAAATTTGCATAACAAGAATGGCAACAGAAAGTATGCAGCCCAGTAGTGAAGCCCAACCCAGTATTTGACTTAATCCTATATAATGTAGGACACTCATGATGAGTTCCAGTAGCAATAGGATAGTCGCGACAAGAAGAATTCCAAGGGCAGAAGGATATGCATTCAAAGTCCTAGTCCTAGAACGATAAGCCAAGAGGAAGTCCAACTGCTGTAGAAAACAAGATAAAGTAGAAATTCTAGTCTAGGTAGGAATTCAAGAAAGACCAAGAATCCTAGTAGGATTAGGACACAAAGGATATGGTCTATCTTGATAATATTTTATTTAACTTAGAAAAGCTTGTTGACTTAGGAAAACATATCCTAAGTGAATAAGGAACCTAAGTACTAGTTAAATTAGGATAAGGCTGTCTTAGGACTATAAATACAGCCCATTATTTGTGAGGAGCTGAGAAGCTACGAATTTTGTTATTTTCTCATTCATTATTCAAGAATCAAAGGTAAGCATTCTTGCTTCTATTCTTGTTTATATTTCGGTTATCTTTTAAGAGTTGTCTTAAGATAACTTGGGCTTAAGTCAAGGTTAAGAGTTGTCTTCCTTGCTTAAGAGCTAAGGTTGAAGTTAAGAGTTGTCTTCTTCAACCAAGGCAAGTTGTGATAGGTTTAAGAGTTGTCTTGCCTATCCAACATATCTTTATATCTATTAGTTAACCCAAAGGACAGCTTAGGGGATATAAAATAAGAAAAGAACTCAAGAATCAAATGGGACAGTAAGTTAGGAAGGATTTCCAGTAGGCGTGCTGACCCCTAAGGTGTAGAAAAGTTGGGGAAAAAATCGGGACCCCAACAACAGATGGCGCCGCGCGCGCGGGGATGTTCGGGTAACTCTAGGAAGTTCATCCTGGCACTATTAAACATGCCTGATGCCTCTATAGCACTGGCGGGGATGTACCAGTTGCTCCTCAGAGTTTGCCCCCACACTGCTGAATGTGCCCAAACCCTCCACCATGCCTGTGGGAATGTACTAATAGGTCCGGGAAGTTCGTCCCACGCACTGCCAAATTGTTGAGGTCACAATTTCTTGTCCCAACTTTTCTACACTTTAGGGGTTAGCACACCTACTAAAATCTCTCCTAACTTGGTGTCCCGTTTGATTCTTCAGTTCTTTTCTTAGATTTATGTCCCCTAAGCTGTCCTTTGGGATTAACTAATGAATAAAAGATATGTTGGATAGGCAAGACAACTCTTAAACCTATCACAACTTGCCTTGGTTGAAGAAGACAACTCTTGACTTCAACCGAAGCTCTTAAGCAAGGAAGACAACTCTTCACTTTGCCTTAAGCCCAAGTTATCTCAAGACAACTCTTAAAAGATAACTAAATTATAAACAAGAATAAAAGCAAGAATGCTAGCCTTGATTCTTCATTAATGAATGAAAAGAATACAAATTCGGAGCATATCCCCTTGCTCGCAAATAATGGGCTGTATTTATAGTATTGGACAACCTTATCCTAATTTAACTAGTACATAGCTCCTTCTTCACTTAGGTATATTTTCCTAAGTCAACAAGGTTTTCTAAGACAATTAAAAGATTATCAAGATAGACCTTATCCCAATATTTCCTAATCCTACTAGGATTCTTGGTCTTTCTTGAATTTGTACTTAATGTAGAATTCCTACTTTGATTAAACCTTTCTGTCCTTATCTTATCTCCTCTCCTACAGCTGTTGAACTTTATCTTGCTGTTTCCTTCCAGGATTTGGACTTCTATATGGCTTGCCCTTTCATTCCAAGGCTTCTCTTGGATGTGATCATCTCGTTGAAGCTAAACCTGCCATGACGTCCTACTGCTGCTAGAGTTCTTCATGCCGTACATGTCCTTCTGCTGCTCAGATTGCATCATGCATATCCTGCTTCAGCCTGCCAAAATTAGTCAAATCAAGGACTGCCAAGGCTAACGCATGCAGTTCTGCCTCTATTTTGACTCCTTGAATCTGCATTGCTACTGCCTGGATAACTTGTGCGCCTTGAGCTTCTGTTTGCTTGCCACTCTTACCTCAAAGAGTGCAATCCTTTTTGGACATAGGTGAAGTGTTTTGACTAATTTTGTGTTGAAGTTATGGGTAGCTCCACTATCTATCAACACCTAAACATTCTTTCCATTAATGGTTGTGATCAACCTCATGGCAGTAGGCTTGGTGGTTGCCCCTACTGCATGCAAGTTGATTTCGCCTTGTTCCACATGATCAGAGGAGTGTTCTGCCTCTGCTTCCTCCTCGCTGCTTTCCTCGTGTTCTTCATCACTTACCACTTCAATGATGTTGAACAGCCCTTTTTTGTACTTGTGGCTAACTTGCCACTTATCATTGCACCTAAAACATAGGCCTCTTTTGATTCTCCTGTTGATTTCTTCAAAGGATAGTTTGAGAAGATCTTTTGTTTTTGAGGGTGCTGTCTTACTTGGTAAGGATGCCTTACCTAGTTTGTCTGAGGGTTTGGTGACCTTGGTTGTGCTGCGGGTGATGCTTCTCCCATCGTTGATGAGTCTTGTAGACCGAATGCACTGAGCCTGAGAGTTTGGATCTCTCATCTTCACTTCTCGGCTTAGCCAGGGTACAAGGCCGTCTAGAAAAGTGCCAATTAGTGCACTTTCTGGCTAATGTCCTACTGATTCAGCCAACCTCTCAAATTCTTCAAGGTAGCTTTCTAGAAATCCCTCTTGCCTTATCTTGTCAAGCTGTCCCTCTTTAACCTGTCATGGTAGATGGGCCAAATCTGTTCACTAGCTCTTGCATGAGCCTTGTCCAGCCTATCCTTCTACCTTCTTGGCCATAGGTGGCCTTAAGCCAACGCCACCATTGGTTGGCTCTCCCACATAGGTGATAGGATGCAAAATTAACCCTTTCACCTCTCTCAACACCTTGTTTCTCAAAGTAAAATTCAGCCTTGGAGATCCATTTTGTTGTATCTCCCTTCTCAAAGGTAGGGAACTCAATTTTTACCTTAGGCCGTGTATAATGGCTTGGGCTGTCGTAGTGCCAATCCTCCCTCCTTGTGGTGCGCCATGGTTCTGCCTTAGGGTGATTCTGCACCCTTCTTGGTTGCCATGATGTGGGCCTTCTGTCCAGTACCTCCTCATCATTGCTATAATCATTTAGCGATCATGGGGCAAGTGTTCGTTTGGTGAAGTATCCCTTCTGCTTCCCAAACTCATTCAACTTTTCCCCCTTTCTTGAGAGGGAAGCTGCTTCTGGTCAGATTCGCCCTCATGCACTTGGTGCTGTGTAATTTTTGATTGAAGCCTACTTGACATTTGTGGTAGTGGCAGTTTCTGCCCTGTTCGATTTGAACTTGTTTTTCGGCCACTCGGGTTGTATCTGTTAAAGATGAAGAGATTGAGGGTGAAGATGAAAAGCCCAAATAACTCTTGGATTGATCTATGGATACCCATATCAAGCCCAAAGCCCATTCAAGCTAACTACTAAAGGACGAAATAACGGCTAGTATTTTAAATTGAAAGATATGTTGTTATGTGTTGTACCTAGCTGTTAGAAAAGTAAAGTAAGCTTGTACCTAGCCATTAGGATGTTGTATATATAAACCCAAGATGTGTAAATATTTTGAAATGAATAAAAAGCTATTCATTTTTCTCTCTTCATGCACTTTCTCTCTACTTGCATTTTTACTTGGTTTATGTTGAATCTTTAAAATTGTGAGCTAAACAGATTCAGATTCTATTTATCAACATGGTATCAGAGCAAGGTTGCAGCTAGAGAGTTCCTTTCATCATCTCTCTTTTATTTTTACTCTCTCTTGGTTGTGTGATCAATCTCCATTGTGCAAGGCCAGGTTGCTGAAATTAAAATGGCAGCACAAGTGGGAAGTAGTTCTGCCAAGGGAGAGAATTTTTTCAATGTTGATTCCGACTACAAAATCACCACTAAGCTTACCACCTTTCCTCTAAATGGAAGGAATTACTCTACATGGGTGACGAATGCAACAAGGGCCTTACTGGGCATGAGGGTTCTGGGATTTGTTGATGGAGAAATTAATCAACCTAAGGTGGGAGATAAAGAATATGCTGAATGGAGATATGTTGATAATCTTGTCATTACTTGGATTATCAACTCCATTGATCAATCCTTGGTTGGTGCCTTCAACAAAACCAAAATTGCCAAAGACCTTTGGAATGCACTTGCTAGAAGGTTAGCAAATCAAGGAAATTTATTAAAAGTCTATGAGTTGAGGGAAATCATCACAAATGCCAAGATGAATGGGAGCGATTTCCTTTCCTACTCCAACAAAATCAAGGAAGCATGGGATGAATTGGAGTGTTTGAGGCCGATTACTACCAATGAGGAAGAATTGGAGAAAAGGGCCAATGAAGATCTAGTGACGTACTAGGCAACCATGACCAACACTTGAGTAGTGATAACACATAGAATCACAAGATCAAGAGTCTAATGAGGGTGAAACCAGCAATGAAAGTCTAGATGCACATTCACCTAGTGAAGTAAGTGAAGATTTACAGTTATCATCCAGTAGACTTAGAGACGAGGGAGAGCAAAATGAAATACATAGGGATGAACATTCGAATGTTCAAATAGAATCACTATCTAGTAACCAAGATGGGCCATCTATTAGTATACGAAGTGAGAGGGGAGCATGTTGCACCTATGCAAGGCCCAAATCCCCCTCTTAGGGGATCTCAAAGAATTCGACAATCTTCATCGGATTGGATGAAGAAAAGAGTGTTTTTCCACAGTAACAAAGTAATCGCACACCCTCTTGACCACTACTACACCTTAGGAAATGTAAAAGAGAGTTTTAGAGCCTTTTTAAACTAAAGTAGACACCATTAAAGATCCTAATAACTTTAAGGAAGCTAGGGAATTATCAGTTTGGAGACAAGCCATGCAAGAGGAATTGGATGCTTTAGTTAAAAATAATACATGGGAATTAGTACCTTTACCTTTGGGAAAGAAGGTTGTAGGATGCAAATGGGTGTATAAGTCTAAGTTAAATAGTGATGGAACCTTGGACAAACATAAGGCTAGGTTAGTGGCCAAAGGCTTCACTCAAACCTACGGCTTAAACTATACAAAAACTTTTGCACCAGTTGCAAAAATGAACACCATTAGGGTGCTTCTCTCCTTAGCGGCTAATTATAATTGGGATTTACATCAAATGGATGTAAAGAATGCTTTCTTGCAAGGAGAGTTAGAGGAAGAGGTTTACATGAGTTTACCTCAAGGATATGATGTTATGGTTCCAAATACACATGTTTGCAAATTGAAGAAAGCCATATATGGATTAAAGCAATCACCAAGAGCATGGTATAATAAGTTGCATAATGCATTATGTTCTCAAAATTTTAAAGTGAGTGATCCTGATCATTCCTTATTTATTAAGCACTCAAGTGAGGGATCTACCATTGTTCTTATTTATGTGGATGATATTATCATCACCAGTTGTGACATTAATGGCATTAAGAGCATCAACAGTATCCTTTTTTAATGTTCAAGAGAATAAATGATAGACGATAGTTGGTGTTTGATATCTCTTACCTGGTTATTGATCGCATGCTAGTTCCTCTCCAAGTCAAGGATTCTTCCATGAATAGTGACTGAGAAGCCTTCCCCAGTCTATTCTTGTGGTGCGGGTGAATGTTGCCTAGATGACATGGTAACCGTGATGCCTTTCAGTTGAATGGTGTCTGTGCTGGTTTCTCAATGAGAGCGCCAATTTGTTAGGGTGATCATGCTACCTCTCAATGAAAGCACCAATTTGTTGGGGTCCCGATTTCTTGTCCCAACTTTTATACACCTTAGGGGTTAGCACGACTTCTAAAAACCTCTCCTAGCTTGCTGTCCCGTTTGATGCTTGAGTTTTTTTCTTTGATTCTTGTGCCTAAGCTGTCTTTCGGGATTAACTAATGATAAAAAGATATGTTGGATAGGCAAGACAACTCTTAAACCTATCACAACTTGCCTTGGTTGAAGAAGACAACTCTTATCTTCAACCTAAGCTCTTAAGCAAGGAAGAGAACTCTTCACCTTAGTCTTAAGCCCCAGTTATCTCAAGACAACTCTTAAAAGATAACCAAAATACAAACAAGAATGCTAACCTTGATTCTTGATTAATGAATGAAAAGATACAAATTCGGAGCATATATCCTTGCTCACAAATAATGGGCTGTATTTATAATATTGGATAGTCTTATCCTAATTCAACTAGTACTTAGGCTCCTTATCCACTTAGGATATGTTTTCCCAAGTCTCAACTAAAATATTATCAATGTAGACCTTATTCCAATGTTTCCTAATTCTACTAGGATTCTTGGTCTTTCTTGAATTTCTACTTAGACTAAATCTTTCTGTCTTATAGCTGCTGACCTTCATCTTGCCATTTCCTTCTAGGATTAAGACTTTCATATGGCGTTCCTTCCATTCCAAGACTCTCTTTGACGTGATCATCTTGTTGAAGTCAAACCTGCCATGACTTTCTGCTACCGCTGGAGTTCTTCATGCCATCCATGTCCTTCTCTTGCTTGGATTGCATCATGCGTATCCTGCCAAAGCTGGTGTCCCTTCTTGGCTTGGATGTCCGTGGTCAATTAGGACACTTTCAGAATCTGTCCATGCTTTACTGCATGCTTCGTGCAAGCTTGTTGCATGCAATTTCTTGCCTGTTGCTGCTTTTGTTGCTGCTTGGCAGCTTGCGCCCATTCGCTCACGCCTCCTTTGCGTCCTAAGGTCCTCAACACAAACGTACCCGACACCGCTGCTGCACCCACATCGTTGTTCTGGTTGCTCCCAAAAGTTCATCTCACACACTGCCAACTGGAATGTTCTAGTTACTCGCTGAAGTTCATTCCGAGCACTGCCGAATGTGTCCGACGCCTCTGCTGAGCCCGCTGGAATTTTCCAGTCGCTCCCTAAAGTTTGTCCTGCACTCGGCTGAATGTGCCTGACAACTCTGCCGTGCCCGTGGGGATGTTCCGGTCGCTCCCAGAAGTTCATCCTGTGCACTGCCGAACGTGCCCGATGCCTCTGCCTCACCCGCCCGATGTTCTGCATCACCTAGAAGTTCATCCTGCACACTGCCGAACACGCCCAACATTATTACTGCACTGTCAGGGATGTTCCCGTCGCGACTGGAAATTCATCCTGCACACTGACCAATGCGCCCGAAGCCTCTGCTGAGCCCATGGAGATGTTGCGGTCGCTTTCGCAAGTTCATCCCATTCACTGGTCAACACGCCCAAAGCCTCAGACTCGACTAAGGGGATGTTTCGGTCTTTGCTGGAAGTTTGTGCCCTGCACTGCCGAATTGTTGGGGTCCCCATTTCTTGTCCCAACATTTCTACACCTTAGGGATTAGCACGACTTCTAAAACCTCTCCTAACTTGCTGTCCTGTTTGATTCTTGAGTTCTTTTCTTAGATTTACATCCCCTAAGTTGTCCTTTGAGATTAACTAATAAATAAAAGATATGTTGGATAGGCAAGACAACTCTTAAACCTATCAGAACTTGCCTTGGTTGAAGAAGAAAACTCTTAACTTCAACCTAAGCTCTTAAGCAAGGAAGACAACTCTTCACCTTGTCTTAAGCCCAAGTTATCTCAAGACAACTCTTGAAAGGTAACCAAAATATAAATAAGAATAGAAGCAAGAATGCTAACCTTGATTCTTGATAATGAATGAAAGCATACAAATTCAGAGCATATGTTTCTGCTCATAAATAATGGGCTGTATTTATAGTATTAGGCAGCCTTATCCTAATTCAACTAGTACTTTAGGTTCCTTGTCCACTTAGGTTATGTTTCCCTAAGTCAACAAGGTTTTCTAAGACAACTAAAACATTATCAAGATAGACCTTATCCCAATGTTTCCTAATCCTGCTAGGATTCTTGATCTTTATTGAATTTCTACTTAGACTAGAATTCCTAATTTGACTAAACCTTTCTGTCCTTATCTTATCTCCTTTCCTACAGCTGCTGACCTTCATCTTGCTGTTTCCTTCTAGGATTAGGACTTCCATATGGCATGTCCTTTCCATTCCAAGACTCTCTTTGACCTGATCATCTTGTTGAAGTCAAATCTGTGATGATGTCCTGCTGCTGCTGGAGTTCTTCCTGCCGTCCATGTCCTTCTCAAGATTGCATTATGTGTGTCCTGCCAATGCTGGTGTTCTTCTTGGCTTGGATTTCTGCAGTCAGTTAGGACAGAGTCAGAACCTGGCCGTGCTTCACTGCATGCTGCGTGCAAGCTTGTTGTGTGCACATTCTGACCTGTTGCTGCCTCTCTTGCTGTTTGGCGCCTCATGCGCATTTCGCTTACACTCCCTTTTGTTGATAAATAGAATTTGAATGTGTTTAGCTCACACTTTCAAAGATTCAACATAAACAAATAAAAAAATGCAAGTAGAGAGAAAATAGATGAAGAGAGAAAATTGAAGAGCTTTTGTATTCTATCTCCAAATATTTACACAGCTTGGGTTTTTATATACAACATCCTAACGGCTAGGTACAAGCTTACTTTACTTTTCTAACAGCTAGGTACAACACATAATAGCATATCTTTCAATTTAAAAAACTAGCCGTTATTTCGTCCTTTAGTAGTTAGCTTGAATTGGGCTTTGGGCTTGATATGGGTATCCATAGATCAATCCAAGAGTTATTTGGGCTTTTCATCTTCACCCTCAATCTCTTCATCTTTAACACTCCCCCTCAAGTTGGACTTGTACAAATTGAAGAAGTTCAACTTGGAACTCACCTTAAGAAGTTGTTGATGAGTACATGGTTTGGTGAATATATCCGCAAGTTGATCTTCACTCTTCACATAAGGCATGTTGATCACTTTGCTCAAGTACTTTTCTCTTGTGAAGTGACAATCAACTTCGATGTGCTTGGTCCTCTCATGGAACACTGGATTAGATGCAATGTGTGTTGCTGCCTTGTTATCACAGTACATGTCTATAGGTGTTTCAACTGAAAATCCTAAGTCTTCCACTAATGATTTTATCCAAACCAATTCACTCGTAGTAGATGCCATAGCTCTATATTCAGCTTCTGCACTCGATCTTGCAACTACACTTTGCTTCTTGCTTTTCCAAGTCACCAAATTACCTCCCACGAATGTGCAATAACCAGTGGTTGATCTTCTGTCCTCGAAGTTACCGGCCCAATCCGCATCTGTGTAAGCACATATCTTGTGGTGGCCATTTCTTCTCATCAAGATTCCTTGCCCCGGTGCTTGTTTTATGTACCTTAAAATTCTATTCACCATTTCTATGTGTATTTTCTTTGGGCATGACATGTGTTGACTTACCTGTTGCACAGAAAAAACAATATCAGGTCGTGTAATAGTTAAATATATAAGCTTACCTACAAGTCTTTGATAAAGCTTGATGTCCTTGTATGGCTCCTCCTTGTCATGTTCGTTTTCATGCTTGTTATCCTCTTTCTTCCTTCTTAGTGCCTCCATAGGTGTCACAGCTGGCTTTGCTCCAAGTTTTCCTGTCTCACTTAACAAATCAAGAACATATTTTCTTTGGGATAGAAATAGCCCTTCATTGGAATAAGCGATTTCTATACCTAGAAAATATCGTAAGTTTCCCAAATCTTTAACATCAAATGCAGACTTCAAATATGTTTTAATACTCTTAATGCCATTAATGTCACAACCGGTGATGATAATATCATCCACATAAATAAGAACAATGGTAGATCCCTCACTTGAGTGCTTAATAAATAAGGAATGATCAGCATCACTCACTTTAAAATTTTCAGAACACAATGCATTATGCAACTTATTATACCATGCTCTTGGTGATTGTTTTAATCCATATATGGCTTTCTTCAATTTGCAAACATGTGTATTTGGAACCATAACATCATATCCTTGAGGTAAACTCATGTAAACCTCTTCCTCTAACTCTCCTTGCAAGAAAGCATTCTTCACATCCATTTGATGTAAATCCCAATTATAATTAGCCGCTAAGGAGAGAAGCACCCTAATGGTGTTCATTTTTGCAACTGGTGCAAAAGTTTCTGTATAGTCTAAGCCATAGGTTTGAGTGAAGCCTTTGGCCACTAACCTAGCCTTATGTTTGTCCAAGGTTCCATCACTATTTAACTTAGTCTTATACACCCATTTGCATCCTACAACCTTCTTTCCCAAAGGTAAAGGTACTAATTCCCATGTATTATTTTTAACTAAAGCATCCAATTCCTCTTGCATGGCTTGTCTCCAAACTGATAATTCCCTAGCTTCCTTAAAGTTATTAGGATCCTTAATGGTGTCTACTTTAGTTAAAAAGGCTCTAAAACTCTCTTTTACATTTCCTAAGGTGTAGTAGTGGTTAAGAGGGTGTGCGATTACTTTGTTACCATGGAAAAACACTCTTTTCTTCATCCAATCCGATGGAGATTGTCGAATTCTTTGAGATCTCCTAAGTGGGGGATTTTGGCCTTGCATAGGTGCAACATGCTCCCCCTCACTTCGTATACTAATGGATGGCCCATCTTGGTTACTAGAGGATAGTGATTCTAGTTGAACATTCAAGTGTTCATCACTATGTATTTCATTTTGCTCTCCCTCGTCTCTAAGTCTACTAGATGATAACGGTAAATCTTCACTTACATCACTAGGTGAATGTGCATCTAGACTTTCATTGCTGGTTTCACCCTCATTAGACTCTTGATCTTGTGATTCTATGTTATCACTACTCAAGTGTTGGTCATGGTTGCCTAGTACGTCACTAGATGGTGGTATATACTTGTCTATTATGGCTAAAGGAAGTGGAGGCTTTGGGCATGTGGGACAGTGCATGGAAAGAACTTCTAGTAGTGATTGGAACATCCCTGAGGGCATGGCAGAGGTGTCAGGCTTGTTCGTGTTGGGGTCCCAATTTTTTTCCCCCAACTATTCTACACCTTAGGGGTCAGCACGCCTACTAAAAAACATTCCTCACTTGCTGCCCCATTTGATTTTTGAGTTCTTTTCTTGGATTTCCGTCCCCTAAGCTGTCCTTTAGGATTAACTAATGTATAAAGGATATGTTGGATTGGCAAGACAACTCTTAAATTTATTACAACTTGCCTTGGTTGAAGAAGACAACTCTTAACCTTGACTTAAGCCCAAGTTATCTCAAGAAACTCTTAAAAGATAATCAAAATATAAACAAGAATGGAAGCAAGAATGCTAACCTTGATTCTTGATTAATGAATGAAAAGAATACAAAATTTGGAGCATATCTCCTGCTCGCAAATAATGGGCTGTATTTATAGTATTTAGACAATCTTATCCTAATTCAACTAATACTTAGGTTCCTTATCCCCTTAGGATATGTTTTCCTAAGTCAACAAGCTTTCCTAAGTTCACTAAAATATTATCAAGATAGACCTTATCCCACTGTTTTCTAATCCTACTAGGATTCTTGGTCTTTCTTGAATTCCTACTCAGACTAGAATTCCTACTTTGACTAAGTATTTCTGTCCTTATCTTATCTCCTCTCCTACAGCTCCTAACCTTCATCTTGCCGTTTCCTTCTAGAATTAGGACTTCCATTATGGCGTGTCCTTCCATTACAAGACTCCTCCTTGATGT
>BNST01000940.1:0-20689 GCA_019650275.1 Xylocarpus granatum
GAGAAGGTAGAAGGATTGGCTGGACAAGGTTCACACAAGAATTGATGGACAGTTGCTGGGATCGAAAAATGATCCTTGACAGTTGCTTGGTTGAGTGCCGATAATCAGTGCAAAACCTCCAAGTTCCGTCTTTCTTTCTAACAAGTAGAATGGGAGAAGAAAAAGGTGAGGTGCTAGGTCGATAATACCTTGCTGTAGCATCTCTTCCACTTGTCTTTCGATCTCATTCTTTTGGAAGTGTGCATACTCGGTAAGGTGCTACATTAATTGCCTTGGTTTCGTCGATTAATGGGATGGCATGGTCGTAATGTCTTGAGGGTGGTAGTCCTTGTGGCTCTCCTAAGACATCTCTAAATTGCTCCAGTAGGTTCCTTACTCCCATTGGTATGTCTTCGTGTGTATGATGTTCGGCTGTGTTTTCCTCTTTTGTGGCCAAGAGAACCGCAAAACATTGTGCCCTTTTTCTGTATAGTTGTTCAAGGGTACTTACCTCACAATGATGTGCTGCATTGATGGTGGATGCCTCCCACGTGCAGTTCCTTCCCTTCCATTGGAAGTGCATGGCCATGGATTCATAGTCGAACATTATCTTGCCTATGGTTTTAAGCCAAGCATTGCCTAAAACCACATCAAGACCTGCCAGGGCTAACACATGCAGTTCCGCCTCTATTTTGACTCCTTGAATCTGCATAGCTACTGCCTAGATTACTTTGTGTGCACTTGAGCTTCTGTCTACTTGCCACTCTTACCTCAAAGGGTGCAATCTTTTTCAGACGTAGCTGAAGTGTTTTGACCAATTTTGAGTTGATAAAGTTATGAGCAGCTCCACTATCTATCAAACACTAAAATGTTTTTTCCATTAATGGTTGCGAATAACCTCATGGCAGTAGGCTTGGTGGTTGCCCCTACTGCATGCAAGTTGATTTAGCCTTCTTCCGCATGATCTGGGGAGTGTTCTGACTCTGCTTCCTCCTCGCTGTCCATGCAGCTGTCTTGTTCTTCCTCACTGCTTTCCTTGTGTTCTTCATCACTTACTACCTCAATGATGTTGAACAGCCCTTTCTTGCACTTGTGGCCAACTTGCCACTTATCGTTGCACCTAAAACATAGGCCTCTTTCGATCCTCCTGTTGATTTCTTTGGTGGATAGTTTGAGAGGGTCCTTTGTTTTTGGGGGTGCTGTCTTACTTGATAAGGGTGCCTTACCTAGTTTGTCTGAGGGTTTGATGACCTTGGTTGTGCTGCAGGTGATGCTTCTCCCATCATTGATGAGTCTTGCTAACCGAATGCACTGAGTGAGAGAGTTTGGATCCCTCATCTTCACTTCTCGGCTTAGCCAAGGTACAAGGCCGTCTAGAAAAGTGCCAATTAGTGCACTATCTGGCCAATGTCCTACCAATTCGGCCAACCTCTCAAATTCTTCAAGGTAGCTTTCTAGAGATCCCTCTTGCCTTATCTTGGCAAGCTGTCCCTCGTAGTTTGTCATGCTAGACGGGCCAAATCTGTTCACTAGCTCTTGTGTGAACCTTGTCCAGCCTATCCTTCTCCCTTCTTGGCCATAGGTGGCCTTAAGCCAATGCCACCATTGGTTGGCTCTCCCACATAGGTGATAGGATGCAAACTCAACCCTTTCACCTCTTTCAATACCTTGTTTCTCAAAGTAAAATTCAGCCTTGGAGATCCATTCAGTTGGATCTCCCTTCTCAAAGGTAGGGAACTTGATTTTTACCTTAGGCCATGTGTAATGGCTTGGGCTGTCATAGTGCCAATCTTCCCTCCTTGTGGTGCACCATGGTTTCTGCCTCAGGGGTGATTTTGTACCCTTCTTGGTTGCCATGATGCGGGCCTTCTGTCCAGTACCTCCTCATCATTGCTATAATCATTGTAGCGATCATGGGGCAGGTGTTCGTTTGGTGAAGTCTCCCTCTTGCTTCCCAAACTTGTGTGCCTTTTCCCCCTTTTCTTGAGAGGGAAGCTACTTCTGGTTAGAATCTTCCTCATGCAATTGGTGTCGTGTGATTTTGGATTGAAGCCTCCTAGACGTTTGTGGTAGGTGGTTGTTTCTGCCTGGCTCAGTTTGGACTTGTTTTCCAGCCACTCGGGGTGTGTCTCTCTTCAACTTTTCAAGAGAATGAATGATAGAGGATAGTTGGTGTTTGATATCACCTACCTGGTCATTGATCGCATTCTGGTTTCTCTCTAAGGCAAGGATTCTTTCGCGGTTGGTGGCTGAGAAATCTTCCCCGGTCTGTTCCTGTGGTGTGGGTGAATGCTGCCTAGATGTCATGGTAACCATGATGCCTTGCAATTGACTGCTGTTTGTGCTGATGTCTTAACAAAAGCAAATTTGTAGGGGTGATCGTGCTACCACTCAAGTGAATGGTGATTGTGCTGATTTCTCAATGGAAGACCAATTTGTTAGGGTCCCAATTTTTTCCCCCAACTTTTCTACACCTTAGGGGTCAGCATGCCTACTAAAAACCTTCCTAACTTGCTGTCCCGTTAGATTCTTGAGTTCTTTTCTTACATTTATGTCCCCTAAGCTGTCCTTCGGGATTAACTAGTCTATAAAGGATATGTTAGATGGCAAGACAACTCTTAAACCTATCACAACTTGCCTTGGTTGAAGAAGACAACTCTTAACTTCAACCTAAGCTCTTAAGCAAGGAAGACAACTCTTCACCTTGTCTTAAGCCCAAGTTATCTTAAGACAACTCTTAAAAGATAACCAAAATATAAACAAGAATAGAAGCAGGAGTGCTAACCTTGATTCTTGATTAATGAATGAGAAATATACAAAATCTGGAGCATATCCCCTCCTCACAAATAATGAGCTGTATTTATAGTATTTAGACAACCTTATCCTAATTCAACTAGTACTTAGGTTCCTTATCCACTTAGGATATGTTTTCCTAAGTTAACAAGGTATTCTAAGTCAACTAAAACATTATCAAGATAGACCTTACCCCACTGTTTACTAATCCTATTAGGATTCTTGGTCTTTCTTGATGGAAAAGCAAAGATAAAGTCCAGCTGTTGTAGAATACATGATAAGATAAGGACAGAAAGATTTAGTCAATGTAGGAATTCTAGTCTAAGTAGAAATTCAAGAAAGACCAAGAATCCTAGCAGGATTAGGAAACAATGGGATAAGGTCTATCTTGATAATGTTTTAGATGACTTAGAAAATAAATGCGTCCAATGCCTCTGCCAAGCCTGCAGGGATTTTTTGGTCACTCCTAGAAGTTTGTCCCGCCGAAGGCGCCCAACACCTCTGCCGCGTCCTCGGGGATGTTCTGGTCACCTTTAGAAGTTTGTCTTGTGCACTGCCAAACATGTCTGAACCCTCTGCACAACCATTGGGATGCTCTGCTCACTCTATAAAGTTTGTCATGAGCACTGCCAAATGCATTTGTTGGGGTCCCCGATTTTTTTCCCAACTTTTCTACACCTTAGGGGTCAGCACGCCTACTGAAATCCTTCCTAACTTACTGTCCCGTTTGATTCTTGAGTTCTTGTCTTATTTTATATCCCCTAAGCTGTCCTTCGGGTTAACTAATATATATAAAGATATGTTGGATAGGCAAGACAACTCTTAAACCTATCACAACTTGCCTTGGTTGAAGAAGACAACTCTTAACTTCAACCTTAGCTCTTAAGCAAGGAAGACAACTCTTAACCTTGACTTAAGCCCAAGTTATCTCAAGACAACTCTTAAAAGATAACCGAAATATAAACAAGAATAGAAGCAAGAATGCTTACCTTTGATTCTTGATTAATGAATGAGAAAATAACAAAATTCGTAGCTTATGAGCTCCTCACAAATAATGGGCTGTATTTATAGTCCTAAGACAGCCTTATCCTAATTTAACTAGTACTTAGGTTCCTTATCCACTTAGGATATGTTTTCCTAAGTCAACAAGCTTTTCTAAGTCAAATAAAACATTATCAAGATAGACCATATCCTTTGTGTCTTAATCCTACTAGGATTCTTGGTCTTTCTTGAATTCCTACCTAAACTAGAATTCCTACTTTATCTTGTTTTCTACAGCAGCTGGACTTCCTCTTGGCTTATCCTTCTAGGACTAGGACTTTGAATGCATATCCTTCTGCCCTTAGAATTCTTCTTGTCGCGCTTATCTTATTGCTACTGGAACTCATCATGAGTGTCCTACATTAATTAGCATTAAGTCAAATACTGGTTGGGCTTTACTGCTGGGCTGCATACTTTCTGTTGCTACTCTTGTTATGCACATTTTCTGGCCCATGCTCTCCTTTGTCGCCCCATTTTCTGCCCATTGCCTTTCCTTCATACTTAGGTTCTCAACATGCTTCCACGGGGATGTTTTGGTCACTCCCAAAAGTTGTTCGAAGCACTGCTGGACCTGTCATTGCCTCTACCGAGTCCGCGGGGATTTTTCAGATGCTCTATGAAGTTTGTGCTGTGCACTACCAAATGCATCCAAAGCCTCTGCCACACCCGGGGAAATGTTCTGGTCACTCCTAGAAGTTCATCCCATGCACTGCCGAACGTGTCTAACACCTATGCTGTGCCGTGGGGATGTTGCAGTCGGTCTAGGAAGTTTCTCCAGTGCACTCCAAACATGTCTGATGCCGCTGCCGTGCCTGCTAGAATGTTCTGGTTGCTCCCCAAAGGTCATCCTGCACACAGCCAAACACGCCGATGCCTCTGCTGCACTTGTGGCAATGTACCGGTCACTCCCAGAAGATTTGCCTTGTGCACTGCCCAATGCCCCCGAAGCCTCAGACGTGCCTGCAGGGGTGCTTCTGTTGCTCTCAGAAGTTTGTCCCGCAAACTACCTAACTGTTGCAGTCCCGATTTTTTTCCCCAACTTTTCTACACCTTAGGTGTAGCACGCCTACTAAAAAAACCTTCCTAACTTGCTGTCCTGTTTGATTCTTCAGTTCTTTTCTTTGGATTTTTGTCCCCTAAGCTGTCCTTCGGGATTAACTAATGTATAAAGGATATGTTGGATAGGCAAGACAACTCTTAAACCTATCACAACTTGCCTTGGTTGAAGAAGACAACTCTTGACTTCAACCTAAGCTCTTAAGCAAGGAAGACAACTCTTCACCTTGACTTAAGCCCAAGTTATCTCAAGACAACTCTTAAAAGATAACCAAAATATAAACAAGAATATAAGCAAGAATTCTAAAGCTTGATTCTTGATTACTGAATGTAAACTTACAAATTCAGAGCATATGTCTATGCTAACAAATAATGGGCTGTATTTATAGTATTGGACAGCCTTTTCCTAATTTAACTAGTACTTAAGCTCCTTATCCACTTAGGATAAGTTTTCCTAAGTCAATAAGGTTTTCTAAGACAACTAGAACCTTATCAAGATAGACCTTATCCAAAGGTATCCCAATCCTACTAGGATTCTTGGTCTTTCTTGATTATCTACCTAGACTAGAATTCCTACCTTATCTTGTATTCTACAGCAGCTGGATTCCTCTTGGCTTATCCTTCTAGGACTAGGACTTCCGTATGCGTATTCTTCTTCCCTTAGAATTCTTCTTGGCATAGATGTCCTGGTGCTGCTGGAATTCTGCTCGGCATGGATGTCCTGCTGCTGCTGGGACTCTACTTGGCATAGATGTCCTGCAGCTGCTGGAATTCTCCTTGGCATGGATGTCTTGCTATTGTTGGAACTCTCCTTGACATAAACATCTTATTGCAGCTGGAGTTCTTTCTTTGATGTGAATATCCTTCTTCTGCTGGAACTCCTGTTGGCGTGAATGTCCTTCATTGATTAGGATTAAGTCAAATACTGGCCGGGCCTCACTGCTGGGCTGCACACTTGCTGTTGCCATGCTTGTTGTGCACATTTTCTGGCCCATGCTCTCCTTTGCCGCCACATTTTTCTGCCCATTGCCTTTCCTGCATACTTTAGGTTCTCAACAATCCCCCTTTCTTGAAGACTCACCTTGTCCTCAAGGTGAAAGTTTGGAAAACTGCTGTTGGATGTCATTATAGTCTTTCCAAGCTTGTATGGGTAATGGCAAAGGTTGTAGCAATCCCTTGGTCTTGTCATCTTCTGGTTTTATCCATGGGCAAATGTCACAATTGTGTCTTTCTTCTTGACTTCTACCTTGAATCCTTTGACCAAAAGAATAGCTTGATCCGCATGTCAGTACAGAACTGTCTTGAATGTCCTCCTTCCCAGTGAGTTGTGGAAGTGATTCAAGCTCTTCCCCTCTTAGTCTTGGTATGTTTGGTACATATACCTACTGGTTGTGCCAAATATATCCATTTTTTAGGGTGAATTTACTAACCTTAGGGTCGAAATTCTTGATCTTCTCAATGAGCTCTTTGGCTTTGGGGATCAATCTCTATTGCCTCCTTGATTTCTGTCCATACATTCCAGTCTGCTCTGCTAATGGCAGTGAGGCATGCGTCATTAGGCTCACATGCTGTCCATAATGCTTGACCTCCATTGCTTATGGACAATGCATCTGCCACCTTGTTTTCCTTGCCTGGTTTGTAGATTATTTCATACTTGTATCCCAGCAACTTGACAAGGAGCTTTTGCTGCTCTGGTGTTGTAATTTTCTGCTCCATGAGGCTTCTCAAGGGTTGTTGATCTAATGATCAGGAATTTCCTCCCAAGAAGGTAAGGTTGCCATACCTTGACTGCATGGATGATGGCCAACATCTCCTTGGTGTATACTGACCATTCCTTCTTCATGGGCCCTAAGACTGCTCATGTATGCAATAGGCACTAAGACTCACCTGCTGGGCTGCACACTTGCTGTTGCCATGCTTGCTGTGCACATTTTCTGGCCCATGCTCTACTTTGCCACCCCATTTTCTGCCCATTGCCTTTCCTGCATACTTAGGTTTTCAACAGTTTGGCAGTGTGGGGGGTGAACTTCTGGGAGCGACCAGAACATCCTTGCAGGCATGGTAGAGGCTTCGAGCAGGTTGGATAGTAAGCAGGATGAACTTCTGGGAGCAGCCGGAACATTGCTGCGAGTGCAGCAGCAGCATCAGTTGCATTTGGCAGTGCACGGGATGAACACCTGGGAGCGACTGGAATATCCCTGCTGGCACGGCAGTGGTGTCGGTCACATTCAGTAGTGTGTGGGGCAAACTTCCTGGAGCAACCGGAACATCCCCACAGGCGTGGTAAAGGTGTCGGGAACGTTTGGCAGTGCATGGGACAAACTTCCAGGAGTGAGTGGAAATTCCCCGTAGGCTCGGCAGAGGCATCAGATGCATTCGGCAGTTCTCAAGACAAACTTCAGGGAGTGACCTGAAATCCCCGTGGGCGCGGCAGAGGCATTGGGCGCATTCGGCAGTGAGCAGGACCAACTTCCAGGAGCAACTGAAACTACCCCACGGGGCATGGCAGTGGCATCGGACGTGTTTGCCAGTTTTTGGGACAAAGTTCTGGGAGCGACTGGAACATCCCCACAGGCGTGGGAAGGTGTCTGGTGTGTTCATGTTGAGGAATGTAGGAGGATAGGGAGCGTGAGCGAATGCACATGAGGCACCAAGCAGTAACAGAGGCAGCAACAGGCCAGAATTTGCGTGCAACAAGCTTGCACGCAGCATGCAGTGAAGCATGGCCAGGTTCTGACTCTGTCCTAACTGACTGCAGAAATCCAAGCGAGGAAGAACACCACCACTGGCAGGACACGCATGATGCAATCCGAGCAGGAGAAGGGCATGGACGGCATGAAGAACTCCAGCAGCAGCAGGACATCATGGCAGGTTTGACTTCAGCAAAATGTTCACGTCAAAGAGAAGTCTTGGAATGGAAGGACACACCATATGGAAGTCCTAATCCTAGAAGGAAGCAGGATGAAGGTCAGCAGCTGTAGGAGAGAGATAAAGATAAGGACAGAAAGATTTAGTCAAAGTAGGAAGTCCAGTCTAAGTAGAAATTCAAGAAAGACCAAGAATCCTAGTAGGATTAGGAAACATTGGATAAGGTCTATCTTGATAATGTTTTAGTTGTCTTAGAAAACCTTGGTGACTTAGGAAAACATATCCTTATTGGATAAGGAACCTAAGTACTAGTTAAATTAGGATAAGGCTGTCCAATACTATAAATACAGCCCATTATTTGTGAGCAGGGAGATATGCTCTGAATTTGTATATTTTCATTCATTAATCAAGAATCAAGGTGAGTATTCTTGCTTCTACTCTTGTTTATATTTCGGTTATCTTTTAAGAGTTGTCTTGAGATAACTTGGGCTTAAGTCAAGGTGAAGAGTTGTCTTCCTTGCTTACGAGCTTAGGTTGAAGTCATGAGTTGTCTTCTTCAACCAAGGCAAGTTGTGATAGGTTTAAGAGTTGTCTTACCTATCCAACATATCCTTTATACATTAGATAATCCTGAAGGATAGCTTAGGGGATGAAAATCCATGAAAGGAACTCAAGAATCAAATGGGACAGCAAGTTAGGAAGGTTTTTAGTAGGCATGCTGACCCCTAAGGTGTAGAAAAGTTGGGGGAAAAAAACAGGACCCCAACACAAATGAACATCCCTGCGGGCATGACACCAATGTTGGACACGTTCGGTAGTGAGTGTGACAGACTTCTGGGAGTGATAGGAACATTCTCACGGTTGTGGCAAAGGCATCGGTGCATTTGCCAGTGGATGGTATGAACTTCTGGGAGCGATCGGAACATCCATGTGGACATGGTAGAGGTGTTGGATGCATTCGGCAGTGCGCAAGACAAACTTCCTAGAGGGACCGGAAACATCCCTATAGGCACGGCAGAGGCATCGGGCACTTTCGGCAGTGCATGGTGTGAACTTCTAGGAGTGACTGGAATATCCCTGTAGGCATGGCAGAGGCATCAGTCGCATTCAACATTGCACAGGATGAACTTTGGGAAACGACCAGAAAATCCCTATGGGCACGGTAGAGGAGTCTAGCACATTGGGCAGTCTACAGGATGAACTTCCAGGTGCGGCTGGAACCTCCCCACGGGCACAACAGCGGCTTTGGATTCGTTCAGCAGTGCACCGGATGAACTTCCAAAGAGCGATTAGAACATTCCCATGGGCATGGCAGAGGCTTGAGGCGCATTGGTCAGTACACGGGACGAACTTCCAGAAGTGACCGAAACATCTTTGTGGGCGCAACAGTGGCTTCAGGTGCGTTCGGCAGTGCACCGGACGAACTTCCAAGAGTGATTGGAATATCCCCACGGGTGACAAAGGTTTCTGGCGCGTTGGTCAGTGCACTTGACGAACTTCCGGGAGCGACTGGAGCACCCCGCGCTCACAACAGCGGCTTCGGGTGTGGTTCAGCAGTGCATGGGACAAACTTCTAGGAGCGATCAGAACATCCCCATGGGTACAGTAGATGATTCGGCTGCATTGGTTAGTGAGCAGGAAGAACTTCTAGGACTAAGCTGAACATCCCCACAGGGGTGGTAAAGGTGGCGGGCACATTCAGTAGTGCACGGGACGAACTTCTGAGAGGGACATGAACTTCACCGCGGGTGCAGCAGATAATTTGGGCATGTTGCCTACTGCACAGGATGAATTTCTAGGAGTGACTATTAAATCCCCGCTGGCTTAGTAGAGGCATCAGACGCGTTCAACAGTGCTCGGGATGAACTTCCAGGAGCGACTAAAACATCTCTGTGTGCATGACCAAGGCATCAGATGTGTTCAGTAGTGCGCGGCACAAACTTTCGAGAGTGAGTAGAACATCCCAGCGGGCATGACTATGGCATTGGGCATGTTTGCCAGTGTGGGGGAGGAACTTACAGGATGAACTTCTGGGAGTGACCAAAAAATCCATGTGAGATCGGCAGAGGTGCCAGATGTGTTCGGCAGTGGTTGGGACGAGCTTCCAGAAGCAAACAGAACATCCCTTCAGGCATGGCAGTGGCATGGGGCACATTCAGCAGTGCACGGGGCGAACTTCTAGTAGTGACCAAAAAATCCCCGTGGGCGTTGGGCATGGCAGAGGCTTCAAGTGTGTTGGGCAGTGCACGGGATAAACATTTAGGAGTGACCGAAACATCCTTAAGGGCACAGCAGAAGCATCGAGCGCATTCTGTAATGCGTGAGATGAACTTCTGGGTGCTAGCAGAACATCCACACGGGCTCAGTAGAGGTGTAGGGCATGTTCAGTAGTGTGCGGGAATTATTTTTGGGAGCAACCGAAACATCGCTTCAGGCTCTGCATAGGCATCGGACGCGGGATGAACTCCAGTAGTGGCCAGAACATCCCCACAGGCATGGCATAGGCTTTGGGTGCATTGGGCAGTGCCTGGGACAAATTTCCGGGAGTGACTTGAACATCCTCATGGGCATGCCAGAGGTGTCAGGCATGTCAACAGTGTGAGAGCAGGCGAAACATCCTTGTAGGATCGGCAAAGGCATCGGATGCATTTGTGTTCGGGGTCCCGATTTTTTTCCCCAACTTTTCTACACCTTAGAGGTCAGCACGCCTACTAAAACCCTTCCTAACTTGTTGTCTTGTTTGATTCTTGAGTTCTTTTCTTGATTTTTATCCCCTAAGCTGTCCTTCAGGATTAACTAATATATAAAGGATATGTTGGATAGGCAAGACAACTCTTAAACCTATCACAACTTGCCTTGGTTGAAGAAGACAACTCTTGACTTCAACCTAAGCTCTTAAGCAAGGAAGACAACTCTTCACCTTGACTTAAGCCCAAGTTATCTCAAGACAACTCTTAAAAGATAACCGAAAATATAAACAAGAATAAAAGCAAGAATGCTAACCTTGATTCTTGATTAATGAATGAGAAATATACAAAATTCAGAGCATATGTCCTCCTCACAAATAATGGGCTGTATTTATAGTCCTAAGACAGCCTTATCCTAATTCAACTAGTACTTAGGTTCCTTATCCACTTAGGATATGTTTTCCTAAGTCAACAAGCTTTTCTAAGTCAACTAAAACATTATCAAGATAGACCTTATCCAATGTTTCCTAATTCTACTAGGATTCTTGGTCTTTCTTGAATTTCTACCTAGACTAGAATTCCTACCTTATCTTGTATTTTACAGCGCTGCACTTCCTCTTGCCTAATCCTTCTAGGACTAGGACTCTGAATGCGTATCCTTCTACCCTTAGAATTCTTCTTGTCGTGATATCTATTGCCACTAGAATTCATCATGCGTGTCCTGCTGCTAATAGAACTCTTCTTGGCATAGATGCCCTGCTGCTGCTGGAATTCTCCTTGGCATGGATGTCCTGCTGCTGCTGGAACTCTGCTTGGCGTAGATGTCCTCCTACTACTGGAACTCTTCTTGACATGGACGTGTTGCTGCTACTGGAGTTCTTCTTGATGCAATTATCCTTTCTTCTGCTGGAACTCCTGTTGGTGTGAATGTCCTTCATTAAATAGGATTAAGTCAAATACTGGTCGGGCCTCACTGCTGGGCTGCATGCTTGCTGTTGCCATGCTTGTTGTGCACATTTTCTGGCCCATGCTCTCCTTTGCTGCCTCATTTTCTGCCCGTTGCATTTCCTGCATACTTAGGTTCTCAACAGTTTGGCAGTGCAGCGAATGAACTTCCAGGAGTGACTGAAACATCCCCGCGGGCTCGGTAGCAGGCGTTGGGCACAGGACGAACTTTCAGGAGTGACCAGAACATCCCCATTAGTGTGGCAGAGGCTTCAGGTGCATTGGGGCAGTGCATGGGATGAGCTTCCAGGAGCAATCAAAACATCCCTACGGGCATGGCAGAGGCATCAGGCATGTTCGGCAGTGCATGGGACGAACTTCGGAGAGCGACCTGAACAATCCCACGGGCGCAGCAATGGCATCTGACACATTTGGTAGTGCAGGGGATGAACTTCTGGGACTGACCAGAACATCCCACCAGGTGCGGCAGAGGCGTCGGGCGCACTCAGCAGCTTACGGGATAACTTCTGGGAGCGACCGAAACATCGCAGCAGGCATGGTAGAGGCATCGGGTGTGTTCAGCAGCGCACGGGATGAACTTCCAGGAGCAGCCCAAACATTCCCTGCTGGGTGCGGCATCTGCGTTGGAGACATTTGGCAGTGCACAGGATGAACTTCCAGGAGTGACCAGAAACATCACCGCAGGTGTGCTAGAGGCTTCAGGTGCGTTGGGCAGTGTGCAGAATGAACTTGTAGGAGCAACGGGAGCATCCCCGTGGGCATGGTAGAGATGTCTGGTGCATTTGGCATGTCACGGAACAAACTTCAGGGAACAACCAGAACATCCCCTGTGGGCACGGCAGCAGCATGGGCCGCATCCGGTAGTGCCTGGTGTGAACTTTTGGGAGTGACTGGAACATCCCTGCAGGCACAGCAGAGGCATCAGGCACATTTGGCAGTGCACGCGATGAACTTTCGGGAGCGACCAAAACATTCTGCAGGCGCAGCAGAGGCTTCGGGCACACTAGGGCAGTGGTGGGACAAACTTCCAAAAACGTTGGAACATCCTCACAGGGCATGGCAGAGGCATCAGACGTGCTTCGGCGGTGCTCGGGATAGAAACATCCCTCTTGGGCACGGCAGTGGTGTCGTGCATGTTCGGCCTTGCAAAGAATGAACTTCTAGGAGTGACCAAAACATCCCCGTAGGCATGGCAAAGGCAACAGACACATCCGGCAGTGCTCAGGACAAACTTCCGGGATCAACCAGATCATCCCCGTAGGTGCAACAGAGGCATTGGGCATGATCGACGGTGCGCGGGATGAACTTGCAGAAGCAACCAGAACATTACCACAGGCATGGTAGTGGCATCATACACATTCTACAGTGTGCGTGACGAACTTCTGGGAGCAACCAAAACATCCCTACAGCTGCGGCGGAGGCATCTGGCACGTTTGGTAGTGCGTTGGATGAACTTCGAGGAGTGAGTGGAACATCCCTTGGGCATGGCAGTCTTCGGGCATGTTTAGCAGTGTGTGGGATGAACTTCACGGGAGCGAGTGGAACATCCCCTCAGGTGCCGTAGAGGCGTCAGACACATTTGGCAGTGCATGGGACAAAGCTTCCAGGAGCGACCAGAAAATTCCGCAAGGGCGGCAGCAGCATCAGGCATGTTTGTCAGTGCTCAGGATGAACATTTAGGAGTGACTGGAACATCCCTGCAGGCATGGTAGAGGCTTTTGGTGCATTGGGTAGTGTGCAGGACAAACTTCCCAAAGTGACCCAAACATCCCTGCAGACACAGCAGCGGATGCGGATGCATTCAGCAGTGCACGGGACGAACTTCTGGGAGAGACTGGAACATCCCAGCAATCCTGGCAGAGGAGATCGGATGCGTTCGCAGTGTGTGGGACAAACTTTCTGGGAAACACCAGAAAATTGCCACGAGCTTGGCAAAGGCATCAGATGCGTACAGCAGTGCATGGGACGAACTTCTGGAAAACACTGGAAAATCCCTGTAGGCTCAGCAGAGGCATCGTATGCATTCAGCAGTGCTCAGGATGAGCTTCGGGAATGACCGGAACATCCCCATAGGCGCGGCAGAGGCTGGTGGACAAGTTTGGCAGTGCACGGGTCAAACTTTTGGGGAGCGACCAGAACATTCCCTCGGGCAGGGCAGTGGTGTCGGACACATTCGGCAGTGCAGTGTGCATGACAAACTTCTGGGACCAACTAGAACATCCCTGCAGGCACAGCAGAGGCATCTGGCTCGTTCAGCAGTGTGCAGGACAAACTTTGGGGAGTGACCGGAACATCCCCGCAGATGCAGCAGAGGTGTCGGTTACATTCGGCAATGTGCAGGATGAACTTTGAGGAGCGACCAGAACATCCCCGTGGGTGTGGCAGAGGCATCGGGTGCATTCGGCAGTGAGTGGGACAAACTTCCAGTAGTGACCAGAAAATCCCTACTTGCTCTACAGAGGCATCGGATGTGTTTTGCAGTGCTCGGGATGAACTTCAGGGAGCTATTGGAGCATCCCCACAGGCACGGCAAAGGTATCAGGCATGATCAGCAGCGTGCTGGATGAACTTTACAGTTCAACTAGAAAATCCCTGGAGCAACCACAACATGCCTGTGGGCTCGGAAGAGGATTCCAGCACATGGGGCAGTGCAAGTGATGAAGTTCTGGAAGCGACCGGAACATCCCCATGGGCACGACAAAGGCATCAGGGACATTCGACAGTGTGTGGGACAAACTTCCAAGAGTGACCAGAAAATCCCTGCAGGCTTGGCAGAGTTGTCGGCTGCATTAGGTAGTGCACAAGACGAACTTCCGGGAGCGACCAGTACATTTCCATGGGCACGGCAGTGGCGTTGGGCACATTTGGCAGTGTGAAGGACAGATTTTCAGAACCGACCGAAACATCCTCCAGGCACGGCAGAAGCTTCTAGTGCATTCGGCAGTGTGTGGGATGAACTTCTGGGAGCGACCGGAACATCCCCACTGGTTCAGCTGCTGCATCAGACACGTTGGGCAGTGCATGGGATGAACTTCCATGAGCGGCCGGAACCTGCCAGCAAGCAAGGGTGAAGCGTTGGGCACGTTCGGCAGTGCGTGGGATGAACTTTCAGGAGCAACTGGAACATCCCTGTACACACATCTGATGCTTCGGGTGTGTTGGGTAGTATTTGGGCAAACTTTTGGAAGCGACCAGAACATTATCACAAGCATGGGAGAGGCATCGGGCGTGTTTGGCAGTGCAGGGACGAACTTCGGGGAGGGACCAAAACAACCCTGTGGCCACGGCAAATTATTGAGGACCTTAGGAGGCAAAGGGAGCATGAGTGAATGCGCACAAGGTGACAAGCAGCAAGAGAGGCAGAAACAGGCCAAAATGTGCGTGCAACAAGCCTGCACATAGCATGCAGTGAAGCACAGCCAGGTTCTGACTCAGTCCTAACTAACTGCAGAAATCCAAGCCAAGAAGAAACACCAGCATTGGCAGGACACGCATGAAGCAATCCGAGCAGGAGAAGGAGATTGACGAGCATGAAGAACTCCAGCAGCAGCAGGATGTCATGGCAGGTTTGACTTCAGCAAGATGTTCACATCAAGGAGGAATCTTGGAATGGAAGGACATGCCATATGGAAGTCCTAATCCTAGAAGGAAATGGCAAGAAGAAGTTCAGCAGCTGTAGGAGAGGAGATAAGATAAGGACAGAAAGACTTAGTCAAAGTAGGAATTCTAGTCTTAGTAGGAATTCAAGAAAGACCAAGAATCCTAGTAGGATTAGGAAACATTGGGATAAGGTCTATCTTGATAATGTTTTAGTTGACTTAGAAAAGTTTGTTGACTTAGAAAAACATATCCTAAGTGGATAAGGAACCTAAGTACTAGTTGAATTAGGATAAGGCTGTCTAAATACTATAAATACAGCCCTATTATTTGTGAGGAGGATATATGCTCCGAATTTTGTATATTTCTCATTCATTAATCAAGAATCAAGGTTAGCATTCTTGCTTCCATTTCTTGTTTATATTTCGGTTATCTTTTGAAGAGTTGTCTTGAGATAACTTGGGCTTAAGATAAATTAGGTGGTGTCGCAGGTGATCTTCCCTGAAAACATCGGGCAGTCCCTCATTCACTTGTCTCACATCTCCTATCTTTTTCTCAAAAATGAAATGTGAAACACTTGATGTAATTTGGAGTTTAATGGTAGTCTTAGGCGATAAGCTACTGCTCCAATTCGCTCTACTACCTCATATGGTCCAAAGTACTTCCTAGCCAGCTTTGCCATAGTTGGCTTTCCAGCCTTGATTTTCCTCCTAGGGTGGATCTTAAGATAGACATAGTCACCTACCTTAAATTCCACTTCCTTCCTCTCTTTATCCGCTTGTTTCTTCATTCAGTCCCTTGCTTTCTCAGGCTCATGCTTGAGTTTCTTCAAGACCTCTTCTCTTGATTGAAGTGTGACATCCACTTCATGTATGCTGCTGTTCCCCATGGTATAACTTGTCATTCCGGAGCAACCTTCCATATACAGCTTGGTATGGTGTCATCTTGATTGCCACATGATAGGTAGTATTATACCACAGTTCTGCCTATGGTATGTACTCTTCCTAATCGTTTTGATGATCATGGCAAAAACACCTTAAGTACTGCTCTAGGGTTTCGATTGGTTACCTCACTTTGTCCATCTATTTGTGGATGAAAGGCGGATGAGGCGACCAAGTTGCTGCCGAGCTGTGTGAAAAGCTCCTTCCAGAACTTGCTCATGAAAACAGTATCTCTATCAGACAGCATTGTCCATGGTATGCCATGAAGTCTTACCACATTTTTGATTAACTCTTGGGCTGCTTCTTTTGCCGTGTATGGTTGCTTGAGTGGCACAAAGTGTGCACTCTTGCTGAGTCTGTCAACTACGGTTAATATCACCATGTAACCCTTGCTATTGGACATTCCTATGATGAAGTCCATTGTCAAGCCTTCCCAAACCTGTCCTGGTACTGGAAAAGGCTGCAACAACCCCTTTGTCTTGCCACCTTCTGATTTGGTGTGCTGACAAACATCACATTCTCAGACTAACTTTTTAATCTCAGCCTTAAGTCCTTCCCACCAAAAGAATAGCTTGATCCACATGTAAGTACGAAACCATCCTGAATGTCCTCCTTCCCGTGAGTTGTGGAAGTGATTCAAGATCTTTCCTCTTAGTCCCAGTATTTTTGGTACATACACCTGCTGGTTGTGCCAAATATATCCATTCTTTAGGGTGAATTTACTAACCTTAGGGTCAAAATTCTTGATCTTCTCTGTGAGTTCTTGGCTTTGAGGGTCAATTTCTATTGCCTCCTTGATTTCTGTCCATACATTCCACTCCATTCAGCTAATGGCAGCAAGACATGTGTCATTAGGCTAACATGCTTTCCACAATGCTTGACCTCCATTGCTTCTGGACAATGCGTGTGCCACCTTGTTTTCCTTGCAAGGTTTATAGATTATTTCATACTCGTATCTCAGCAACTTGACAAGGAACTTTTGCTGCTCTGTTGTGGTAATTTTTCTGCTCCATGAGGCTTCTCAAGGGTTGTTGATCCGTAATGATCAGGAATTTCCTCCCAAAAAGGTAAGGTCGCCATACCTTCACTGCATGGATGATGGCCAACATCTCCTTGGTGTATACTGACAATTCCTTCTTTCATGGGCCCTAAGACTCTGCTCATGTATGCAATAAGTCTTCTGGCTTGACTGAGGACAGCACCTATGCCATCTTGACATGAATCAGTGTGAAACTCAAAGGTTTGGTTAAAGTTGGGCAGTGATAACACTGGGGTCTCACACATAGCTTGCTTCAACAACTTGAATGCATCTTCACTTTGCTCTGTCCATAGGAATCCGTCCTTCTTCAGTAAATCCGTTAATGGTTTTGCTGTGGCACCATATTTGTGAACAAATCAGTGGTAGTAGCCTGTCAAGCCTAGAAATCCTCTAAGTTCTGTGACATTCTTAGGAGTTGGCCATGTTTGCATGGCTCCTATTTTCCATTGGTCTACCTTCCCTCCATCTTCAGATATGATGTGACCGAGGTATTCAAGCTCCTCTTGCATGAATGTGCACTTGGATGGCTTAATGACAAGCGATTTCTTCTTAACACCTCTAGCACTTTTGCTAAGTGTTTTATGTGATCATCATGGTTCCTAGAATAGACCAAAATGTCATCAAAGAAAACTAAGACAAACCTGCTCAAATAAGGTTTGAAGACCTTGTTCATAGCTGCTTGAAAGGTGGAGGGTGCTTTGCATAGTCCAAAGGGCATGACTAGGTACTTGTAGTGTCCACTATGAGTCCAAAATGCTGTCTTTTGCACATCCTCTTCTTTCATGCATATTTGATGATATCCAGCCTTGAGATTCAGCTTCGTAAACAGCTTTGCTCCATGTAACTCATCCAGCATATCATTAGTTGTGGGGATCAGGAAACAATCCTTGACAGTCACTTGGTTGAGTGCTCAGTAATCAGTGCAAAACCTCCAAGTTCCATCTTTCTTTTTAACCAGTAAAATGGGAGAAGAAAAAGGTGAGGTGCTAGGTTGGATAATACCTTGCTGCAGCATCTCTTCCACTTGTCTTTCGATCTCGTTCTTTTGGAAGTGTGCATACCGGTAAGGTGCTACATTAATCGCCTTGGTCTCATTGATTAATGGGATGGCATGGTTGTAATGTCTTGAGGGTGGTAGCCCTTATGGCTCTCCTAAGATATCTCTGAGTTACTTCAGTAGGTTCCTTACTATTGATGGTATGTCTTCGTGCTTGTTCTGCCCTTCATGATGTTCGGCTGTGTTTTCCTCCCTTGTGGCCAAGAGAACCACAAAACATTGTGCCCTTTTTCTGTATAGTCATTCAAGGGTACTTACCTCACAATGATGCGCTGCATTGGTGGTGGATGCCTCCCACGTGCAGTCCCTTCCCTTCCATTGGAAGCGCATGGCCATGGATTCATAGTCAAACATTATCTTGCCTATGGTTTTAAGCCACGCATTGCCTAAAACCACATCAAGGCCTGCCAAGGCTAACACATGCAGTTCCGCCTCTATTTTGACTCCTTGAATCTGCATTTCTACTGCCTGGATAACTTGTGCACACTTGAGCTTCTGTCTGCTTGCCACTCTTACCTCAAAGGGTGCAATCCTTTTTGGATGTAGCTGAAGTGTTTTGACCAATTTTGTGTTGATGAAGGTATGGGTAGCTCCACTATCTATCAACTCCAAAATGTTCTTCCCGTTAATGGTTGCAAACAACCTCATGGCAGTAGGCTTAGTGGTTGCCCCTACTGCATGCAAGTTGATTTCGCCTTCTTCAACCAAGGCAAGTTGAGATAGGTTTAAGAGTTTTCTTGCCTATCCAACATATCCTTTTATATATTAATTAACTCGAAGGACAGCTTAGGGGACATAAATCTAAGAAACAAATTCACGAATAAAATGGGACAGCAAGTTAGGAGAGGTTTTAGAAGTTGTGCTGATACCTAAGGTGTAGAAAAGTTGGGGAAAAAAATGGGACCCCAACAGTTTGGCAGTGCATGGGATAAGTTACGGGAGTGACCGAAATATCCCTGCAGGCTCGGTAGAGGTGTTAGACACGTTCATCAGTGCTCACGAAGAACCCCGTGAGCACGGCAGCTACGTCGTATGCGTTCAGTAGTGCATGGGACAAACTTCCAGTAACAACCAGAACATCCCTGTGCACACATATGAGGCATTAGAAATGTTTGGCAGTGCGCAGGATGAAACTTCTGGTAGCGACCGGAGCATCTCCACGGATGCATCTAGGCCTTCGAGCGAGTTGGGCAGGGCACAGGATGAGCTTTCGGTAGCGGCCAGAACATCCACGTGAGCATGACAATGGCGTCGGACACATTCGAGATGCATGGGACGAACTTCCAAAAGCAACCAGAACATCCCCCCAGTGTGGCAGAGGCTTCTGATACTTTGGGCAGTGCACGGGATAAACTTTTGGGGGCGACTGGAACATCCCCACGGGCACAGCAGCAGCATTAGACACGTTTGGCAATGTGTGGGATGAACTTCCATGAGTGACTGGAACATCCCCATATGTGTGGCAGAGGCTTTGGGAGCATTGGGCAGTGTCGAGGTGAACTTTTGGGAGCAACTAGAACATCCTTGCGGGCGTGCCAGTGGTCTGGGCGCATTCGGTAGTGTGCGTGATGAACTTCTGGGAGCAACCAGAACATCCCCATGGGCACGACTGATGCGTGGAGCGCATTTGACTGTGCACGAGATGAACTTCCAAGAGTGACCGGAACATCCCCTCGGGCACATCGGATGCTTCTGACTTGTTGGGCAGTGCACGACATGAACTTCTGGGAGTGTCTGACAGGTGCAGCAGAGGTGTCGAACGCATTCGGTAGTGTGCGGGATGAGTGTGGGATGAACTTGCGGGAGCGACCTGAACATCCTCCTGAGCACGGCAATGGCGTTGCGTGCATTCGGCAATGTGTGGGACAAACTTCCGGGAGCGACTGGAAAATCCCCCTGTGGTTTCAGCAGAGGTGTCAGACACATTCGGTAGTGCTTGGGATGACTTCAGGAGCTACTGGAACATCCCCATGTGTGCGGAGAGGCATCAGAGCAGCATTAGGAGGCGCGGGATGAACTTCCAAAAAAGACCAAAAAATCCTAGCAGGCATGTCAGCCCATTGGGCACATTCGTCAGTGCACGGGACGAACTTCCAGGAGCAACTGAAATCTCACTGGTGGCGTGCGTCATACTATTTTACATTGGCATACAAACTCTTTTATACAACGTACATCCTGCTAACCTCATCTGATTTCCCCATTATATATTTATATACCCTTCTCAACATAAAAATCTCATTACATCAAAGTCCTGTCATTTTTCATTATATCTCACATACTACTCAATCCATTTACATATTTATTTACCCTCTCTTTCTCCTTTTCTCCTTCCTTCTTTTTTCCTCTCTCTCTTCTTCTTCTCTCTTTCCTTTTTCTTATTCCTTCTCTTCTCCCCTCTCTCCTTCTTTCTCTCTTCCTTCTTCCTCTTCTTTTCCTTCTTCTTTCTCTCCTCCTCTTCTCCTTTCCTTCTCTCTTCTTCTCTTCTTTTTTTCTCTCTCTCTTCTCTTTTTTCCCTCTTCTTCTCTCTCCTCTCCTCCTTTCTCCCTCTCTTCTTTTTCCTCTTCTTCTCTTCTCCCTCTCCCTTTCTTCTCTTTCCCCCTCTCCCTCTCTTTCTCCTTCCTCTTTCCCTCTCCTTCTCTTTTCTCTTCCCTTCTCTTCTCTTCTT